>OZ057413.1:85811421-86153738 GCA_964056705.1 Troilus luridus
TCCCATTGCGGTTTGCTCTGAAGAGAGGTACCGTTTGCTCACCTTTCGTATACCCGATGAATGTAAGACCTTGCTATCCAACCTTGGTCTGCTCCGGGTCGTCTCACAGTAACCAGATATCTTCCTTTTGGATTGCGAAACCGGCCATAGGCCTGCAATGCCCTCGTTCGCGATCGACCACGTCTTCCAGCTTATTGCATACCCACTTCGCTAATAAAGCTTAGCTTAATAACTGATGCCTAATCTGTATCGAGATCTGTTGAGAAACCAGGGATTGTATGGTTACATAATGATGGGAATCGTCGTGTGGAAATGAATGATGTTGATAGCATTCTGGTAAGTAGATCGATGGTTGGTCTGAGGAGTATCCCTTTTTAGGGACATTCTATTGAAGAGACGTCTAATTAATCTAGTTTTCGAATAGTCTAAACAAGCCCAGCAGCTGCATTGCACTGCAACGATGTGCTGACGATCTGCGATCTCACACTCCTAGTTCCGTTTCATAAATTGTCTTCTCAATGAATTAAATTATACTGAGGTATTTACCCTGTTTGGTAATATTTCGAATCTGATTACTATGAAATATAATGATAAAATAATAAATATAGACTAAGCTAATTTAAATCTTTAACTACTCCGCTATTTCGCTATATACCTTAACTGAAAAGGTATTTTCCTTATTAATATTAATCCGTTTAATCTTGGAATATTAAAATTCCCTATTTTATTATTATATCTCGAGCCAATTTATACCTTAACATTATAGAAGATAACAACTTTATTGTTATAATGCTATTCATCCTTCATGGATCAGATTGGGTAGGTTCTGTCTGCAACTAAGACAGAACCTTTCAAACTAAAACCATAAAACTGAATTTGATGTGACAGAAAAACCTTGAATAATCAAGTTAATGAATATTTTAAATAGAACATAATTGACACACCAGTCAAATAATTTAATATACTGTACAACGTCCACCGGAGATGTTCCTGACGTCTCTTGAACGTCTAAATCTGCAATGTTACAAGTAATGAACGACGCCTCCCAAATGACGTATATCGAGGGGTAATTGGTAACTTTTGAAAAGTTTATTTTAACTGTTTTTACGTTGTTTGTTATAAGTGTATTACTTAATATTTTATTATCTGGGTACATTAAAAGAGAATATTACCAAGAATTTTCTTTTTATGAGTATAAACTACTTTCATTAGGTATTGGTAATATTATCTTTTCAAATTTGAATTGTTTAATTTAATATTCAAACTGTTCTATAAAGCGTTACTATCGCAATCGGTGGTATCGTGAAATGAATTTAAGGAGTAAAATCGATTTATTTGTTAATTGATGGACGAATGATGCGTTAATATATCTTTATGTATTTTTCCGTCTAATCTGGCTTTTCAAGCATCCAGTTACATCTGGGTGGACGTCAATAAATTCTCTTAGATTGGAAAAAATGTTTATTAAATAGTCTACGTTTCGGTCTACATTGCAGGTCTTCTTCAGGGCTGCCGAAGGGAGGGTGCCCGGTGTCACAAGTTCACATGCTAATAATGTAAAATAATCACATTTTATATCACAAGATCGAAAAGTTGGCTATTTAATAAAAATGTCTCCTTATCTAAGAGAATTTATTCATCTCCACCCGGACCATTTTCTTCCACATTACAATCAAGCTCTACTATTATCATTTAAGGTCCAGTTACATCGTTTTAAAATCAGTTATTAAAGTATTTCCTCCTCTTTCTTCATTATTTTGTTGTTTTTTTCTTCTAAAGTTTGTATATTAGTAAATTTTAATTGTTTTCTTTCTTTACAATTATTGTTATTTTCTTTAGATTTTTCTTTTTGTTTAATTTGTTATTGGGGACTAACTCATAATTTCTTTTCTCTTTATATTTGTGTCTTCACCTATCAAGAACAAACAAGTGGCAATCAGCAGATTAATAAAACAGTAAAATAGAACAAAATCATATGAGACTCATAAAGAAGAACAGTACCCAGCTGTACCTCTCCTTTGGCTTGATTTAATATTCGTATGATCACAGCTACCTGACACATGTTCTATTTAGTCTTTCCTAGTGATCTCAGGTATGAAGATCGTGGGCATTTGTTCTATAACTCATAATTTATTTTCATTTTCATTTATTAATTAAATTATAATTATATTCTAATCTAGGACATTATAGTTCATATTTTATTTTATTATTACTCTAAAGGAACTTGCCCCAAAATAGAAAATGCTTTCCACAACGTTTTCAATATTTGATTTTTTGATAATTACTAACCCGTTGGTTTTTATTCTTTATTAGTACTAATAGAGCTCTTGCATATGTTATTTGTTAGTCCTGAATACTCTCCCTTCGTCCGTAGTTCTTGTTCGTGTTACCCTCTTTCATCTCGCGTGCCCTGGAGCACTTCTACTGCCCGCATGAACGAGTTCGTGCCTTCACCTGGCTTCCATTTACATTTGTATTGGACCCGATGAGTGTTCCTTTCAGGCAGTCGAATATGCTTTCAATACCATTTCACGCCATCCATGGGGATCGCTGAAGGATTAAGAACCGTTCGTTCTCAACGAGTAGTTTATTCATTCAGTAACTATACAACTGCATATTAATGAGGCATTTAGTTATGCATGTATTATGTCATGTTAATTTAAACTTTTTTTTCTCTCGTTATTTCAAACCTTCGTTAAAAGTTGTTCATAAGTCTTTAATTACTTGTTGAGGTTTAAAAATGTTTTTACCGGCTTGTTTAATATACAAGTCTAGAGAAAGCAACATCTTTGACTATGGATATGTATATTATTATGAAATTATCCTCTCTTCATCGAATCTGTTTAACCATCATTAATTGAGCCTTATTAAACATTTATTTGTGTAAACTGCTTTGTAAATCATCCTTTTGCGTTTAGTATTTGTTCTTCTAGCAACTAAAAATTGTTTAGCAGGCGTGGGGTTGAGTGAGCCAAAGGAGGATCTGAATATCCCATAGGGTTTATCTCTGGTTTTTAATAGATTAGTTAATTATCATCCAAAGCCGGATTCGAACCCGGGATCTTAGCAACTCGTTGATCAATACTCTAAGCTACTCTAAAACATTTTCATTTTGAAATTGGAATATGTTTATAATATTGTTTTCTATATTTTGTACCCAACAAATTTATTTTAAATTATTTATTCCTTAATGTTTTTTGTGTGTCAATTTCTATTTTTAACGGATTAAATTTTATATATGTTACTATTGACAGTAAAATTGCTCTTATTTTTATTGTTGTAATAAGTGCTAATGATGACACTTTCAATCACGCAATTCGTTGAATGTTTCTTATTACATTAATTTATTTATTTGAGCAACTGGTTTCCCTCGCCTTCTATTTTTCGAATTTTTTTATACAGTTTACCTCATTTCTTCCTCTTGGGATAAATGTATTTCTTTTTTTTACGATGAATGTATATTATTAAAAGATTAATTAAGCATCTAGATATTTTGAAATTAATTAATTCTACTTCTTAATTGACTAGTAGATAAGTAAAAATAAAATAAACTGAACTAATTAATACATTCTAATGTTTGTCTTACATAAAAGTTAAGCAATGTTCTTAAGAAGTCTATATTAGGAAACAATTTTTTTTATTAAGAGGTTATAAATAAGTGCATAAGGAATGTTATCTTGTAGCGTTAATGATCACACTAGTTCAAGAAAAGTATAAAAAAAATTATCTGAATATATTATACTGGTTTTACTCGGCAGCAATTATGTTTTTACCAGCGATGATGAAATGGCTTATGATAAGTACATTTATGATGCTATAAATTCTTGTTTGCAATTCATTACTAATGGCAGCACTGTTGCGGAAGTGGCCATATTTTATGCGGTAGCTTTCACTTGGCCGGAAGAGATTCTCGCATCCCATGAGATATTAGTAGACTATGTGTCTCGGTCTTCTCAGCATTTTACGGATTATAAAAATTATTCGCTTGCTGCTTGCATTCTTTCCAATCCGTTCGTAAAAATAAAGATTACTTGTGGATTCACGAGCTTGAACTTAAAGTGGCATGTCATTGTGGTGATGGGTGAACGTTTGGTGGAAGAATTAGATATTTTACAATGCTATTATCTCCAAATTTATAAGCTACTAAGCTACTCTACTTTTTAATGGCTATTACATTTTGTAATGTAAAAATAATTTTGTCCAGAGTGGGTTAATTTTACTAAGGGAAGTGGAATCGTGTCATTCTTGTATTCTTTGGCTTGATATGGTGTTGTAATATAAGTAATAACTCCTTTTCAAGTCAGCGCCTGACTTAGCCGCTTAATCGCTACGAGATTGACACGATTTCGCTTCCCTAAGTACAATTACAACATTTTGAATAAAATCCGACTTAACCAATTATTCTGCTGCAGATATGTTGACACCGCACAGTGGAGTATTAGCACTTAAAACCGGGTCAGAAATATTAATCTTTTGATGCCTGTTATATAAGTGGTAAAATAAGTTTATTTATGCTTGTTTATATATTTAAGGATATTTTTAAGCCTCTACAGATTTTTACAGCTAAGGAGACTAAAAAGTTATGATTAATAATACTGTTCTTATTTAACTTCAATTTCCTTAATAAAAAGCTCAGGGGTGGTTAGGGTAGGTTGTTAATCAGATCAATAAAAATCTTTTAACTGATTTTTAGTAGTTTTCAAAATTATTTATAGCATCCTTTTTTATGTAGATGTATATTTGTATATATATATTATATATATATATATATATATATATAAATTATATATATTATAAATGTATATAGCCTACTGTAGTTATTCAAAACCATTTAGTGCAATATTCGGAGTATAATTCCCTTCCTCAACCACAATGATAAATAATGATAACAAACATAATCATCTGAACAGTTGTTATTAATCTATTTAAAAATAAAAAAACACCACTAATTTACCTGAATATATATTTGAGTTAGAACTAGTAAAAATACAAACTCATTACAATGAAGTTACTTGTATTTATTATCAATGGTAATTCAGTTTTCGAATTTAAAGCTCAAACAATTGTAAGCGAGTTAACTCTCGCTCCATTTTCAAGCCTGAAAATAAAAAACTAATTTAGATTTTAAAAATTAAATTTTTAATTTAAAAATAGAGTGATAAACAAGCTGGTTTCGAATTAAAAATTTGTAACGCACTTTATTAGTGCCACTATTCACTAGATTTAAGTGTAAACAGGTCGAAAATGTTCAAAAACATAAAGCTATTTGAGCTTTTGTCCTTTTTTCCTTCAAACCCCATTAAAAAAAAAAAATTTTAACTCATTTGTACAAAAATGTCAACTAAATGCGGAAGATTTTACTGCATGGATTATTTAAGTGTTAAAAGTAGAATAATATGGTATCAAAAAATTATCCCGGACAGACTCGGAACATGATTAAAATCATACCTTAAATAAATATTTTACTTCTTGATTATACCGAAAACAGTATAATATCCAATTAAGTGCTGATATTAATTTCCAATAAACCATGAAAACATTAGTTACTTACCTCGCAAACAACTGAGGAAAATATATCACTGGTCAATCAAACCATAAAAACTGCATAACTCTTTATATTGAACATAAAAAGCGTACTGAGTGATCCGTCGCGTCGTCGAAAACTTTAACCGTCGTTGAATCCGTCGTGTTCAATTGTCGTTCAAGATAAGTCAGAGCGGCTTATTGTCCCGAAATTTTGTCGAGCAGATAGGCCAGATAGTTATGAATCAGGGAATACCAATTTTGATAGCATTTATTGTATTTCGGTATTTCTAGTTTTGGCCAGGTTTTAAGGGCTAATATTCCACTGTGCACCGTTGAGATATGAAAACCTTAAAATTTCGCGATTACAACAGTTCCTTTACAGGTGTCATGAAAGTAAAAATGATAATATTAAAAATTAATAAATATAACATGAAGACCCTGGATGTTTTAATAGTTAATATTTTAAATAATTTAAAAACAATACATTTTTATATTTATTTTTTATTTTTAGAACATAAGCTGCAACTAACTTTTATTTTTAGTGTTTTTTTCAATACTGACCCTCTATTTAAATTAAAATGATCACATTTTCATTCACTCATTTTAAAATAATCTATAGGGGGTCATGAAGCTGGAAAAAATTAATACAATCTAAATCATAAAAATTACTGTGTGTTATGATTTGGTTTCATTGCAGGTATAAAGTAATAGAAAGCAGTATGGTATGGATTATATGTATGCGTTATTTTGCAAATGAACTTAAAATACTGTAAATAAAAGAGTTTGGTTATTTCTGAACAAGAGATGTTAATAAAGAAAACCTTAATATTTATTTGATATAAGAAATTACTTGAAGTTATGATCGATATATAACTGACATTTTATTTTTATTATGACAAAAATATTAATTTTTTTTCGCTCAATAAAATATTTAATAGATAATTGAAGATATTATAGCCTTGCATAATTATTGTTTTCTAGTTTAGTTAATGAATTTAGAATGCGTTCAAATCCGTATGTTGTATTGTGCCCATTTAAATTTTACGATTTATGGTAGTTTCAAAGCACTGTTTACTAGAATTACTTTCAAAAGTCGTGTTGTTTTTTTTTTAATTGAGTACGTTATAAAATGCTTATGTAAGCTGCCTTTCTCTAAACAGATCAATTCATCTAAGTATCAATTACTAGTTTAGAGTGCTTGGATTTTTTTTTTAAATTCTATAGCATTTTTAAAGCAATGTTATAAATGGTTGCAAGTTGAATGTGGTTTTAAATTTGGGGTAATTTTAGTACTTTTTTTTCATAAAATTTGTCAAGTTATTTCTACTGAAATTCTACAGCCTTATGGAATTATTCGAAATTAGTGCTAACTACCAACTAATATAACATGAATAGGAATTGCCTCATTTCTGGTTTTGTACGAAATGTTTTTTCTCGCTATTTTAATGACCATTCTTAATCTATGACTGGAAATCGAATTCCTGATTCGGTAAAGAATTTTGTTGTGACATTCTTTTTAGTGTCACCAGTGCTTTCTCTTAAGAGCAAAGGAAATGCCAATTTCTCATTTCAGTTAATGGTGGCTTCTTATATCGTCTCATTTTGTAGAAGTATTTTGATTTAGGTGAATTTTTCATTTTAAGAAGGAAACTCCTCTATTTCATTAAAAGTTCTATTAAATAATATTCATAAAAGTATTATATTGATATTTACTTTTCCAAATTGTTTCAACACCTTTTTTTTCCTAGCATCGTCGTACCTTTCATTATTCTTATATGCTTATTTCATTATTAAACAAACATTTAGTTATTGGTGGTTTTCTTCAGTTTGAAAGGTCTTGTTTTCTTGGCTGAGAAACGTTGATGATTTAAAAAAACATCACAACGGTTTATTACTAACATTCCCAATAAATAATATTTTATTTTATTATGTCATTGAAGCAATAAATTTTCTTGTTCATCTTTATTTATTACAAATTGATTCATCTCTGGTATACATTAGGAGACAATTTTAACAATCAAGCGATACCAAACTATTATGCTTGACATAGTGCTCAATCAGAGATATATAGAGAGAAAAAGAACCTAATAACTGAATTGAGATTACATAACTGAACAAAATACTACGAGAGGAACAAACCGGATTGAAAAGTAAAATTATAGAAAGTTTCCCAAGCGTGTGAAGAAGTTCCTAAAACCAGTTATATGTTCGTTTGAATCGGAAATGTTGTTTGTGGAAATGAATCGAAACTGAATTGTTAATCCTCACATACGATTGACCTGTTTGAGTCAAGAGTAGCGTATTTGTCCATGCCCAATTTACTTACATGCCCCGTCATGGATTGCCTATAGAGGAAATAATTGGTCATATTTGTTATTGAAGATTCATTACATAATATCACTAATACTCCATCATTCTGTGTCACTTATGATGGAAAGTTTTTTTTTTGTATTTTTTATATCTCTAATTAATTATCATAGTCATGATGTAATAAACATACCGATACTTTCTCATTCTATAAGGGGATATGAAATTTTTATGTATGTTAATGTTATCCTTAATACGAAAGCGAAATATGTCCACATTTTGTCGGTTTTAGATGCACTTTCGTTGTCCACATCGCTACGCAGCGCAAAATAAACTCACCACTACAATAAATCAAAAATTAATTCACCACTACAACCCTTGGCGTTGGTCTTGTGTTCAATATGTGGTAGGTACTGTTCTGTTGCTAAGAGGAGGATTGTGCAGAAAGGTGATCCATGATTTCCTACACAACCCCAAAGAGATTATCTACTGTTGACAGATTTAGTAGTCAGTAATGAGGTCCAGAAGAAAAACATATATAATCAAATCCTTACGACATTCAGTTATGTTTTTTTCTTTCTCTACCACTACAACTCATGAATGGTCTCCTTGGGCTCAGTGCATGGCACAGTATTTACTGTTTCTAGGCCAACGGTTGTGCAGGGAGACGAATTTGATGATATCAGGCTCATCCATTAGGTTTTTTCTCTAAACAAAGAGTACCAACGTTATTGAGGCTGGGCGAGCTTCAGGGAGTCCCAGGATCCCAAATGGTCCATTAAATAATTTATCTGCCAAAGCCGGATTTGAACCCGGCACCTTCATCACCGCAAATCAGCGCTCTTTACACCGAGCTACGCCGCTCCCTGTGTTTCTTTTATAAATTATTTCATTACAACTGCCCTATCTACTTCATTAGTTACATTTTGATAAACAATTAATTCGTTTTTATCCCCAAGCAATCCACCGTGTATTGTTTGATTTTGTTCTATCTGATATATTTAAGAACACAAGACCACGTAAATCTTGGTCAGACACAATATCATTTGAGATCAAAAGAGGATAACTCCGAAAATTCAAACATTTACTTTTCGACATTTTCGCTAATTTAACCAAGCAATTTTATGTTCCTGAATTTCAGGTCCAGAACCGGACCAAATTATGAAAAATAAGTCGGATAAGTGTCGTGTTAGGAAAAATTGCTTGACTAAACTTGCGAAGAAAGTTAAAAAATCAGTTTTTGAAATTTTGGAATTATCCACTTGGATCCTAAATGCCTCAAATATCCTACACCAGCAATAATAAAAAACACGATATTTTTCTATATATCATCTGTTGTAACGTGTTTTGAATTAATTTTCACTACCTTGTTTCTCATATCGCATTCAAGTTTCATACTGAAATTTAAACGTTTTATGTTAAGCAATTTTATAACATTAATTAAAACACTGAAAAAAAGATTATGCGGAAATTGTGATTGTGAAGCCAGTCATTCGTCGGATGTCAGTTAGTTTTTGCTGAACGAGCTTGAAAATCTGATTTCACAACAGTTTCACGGAACGTTTTTCTTATTTGATCGATATTGCAAATTTCCTAAGCAGCTGTGAAAATTATATTCTTCTTCTATAAAAGCGTGTAAGAAATATTATAGTAACCCGAATATCATGCTCTCAACCAGAAACTACATTTGCTACGATTATGAAAGATTATGAATGTATTATATACGATGTTTTAAATCCTGTCATTAGCAATAGCCATATACATTATTAGCGATTGTAGAAGTTTCCGTCAATCACTTTGCAGGTCTCCGCCATTTTCGTTTGTTTGTTTTTCCTATTCTCATGCACAGAAATAACTTTCCCGAGGTAATACAAGAGGACGTTCCTCGGTTCCCAACGATGTCATAACATTTAATTTATGCTTCGAAGAAGATTTTAATAACTATATCGCTTTGGTGTTTCGTAACGCCGATATCCGACTCGTTTTTGGAAATGTCAAGAGGTTTTCAGGACGATACCACACCCCTTTCTGATTCTCCTGATGTAATCAGGAATTACTAATATGTCCTCGGTATTAGTTAATTCTAGTTCTAGCTTTCAGCAGGAATTGCAATTCTCTTGCTCGTACGATATCATCTAGGAAGGCGGGTTGTGATGTTATTACAGAGTAATATTCCTCAGCTTGCAATTTCTTGCTGAACTCCTCTGGTATTATTCGAAGATAAGAAGTCTTGTTCAGATCCATGACGGTCGTGTAAAGGGGCAAACCCATTGCAGATTCCTATCCCCTCATGCATCAACGGTTGTGGAGTCAAGGATTTAGTCGGGATACTTATAACAATGGAGCCAATAATACGGCTGGAAAATACTGTTTAATCATATTTTACGGCTACTTGTCTTGATTAGTTTTATTGTCCTAATAGGACTCTTTATGGTTGTCTGTACTAAATTGTAAGATGACAATCCAATCTTATCTGGCGTTAGGTTTAACGCCCCTCGTGGATTTCATCTCTCATTATCAATTATGCTATTAACCTATTTTTCCTAAAGCGTAAAATTCTAGATAAGATGTTGTTGAAGTAAAAGGACAACCAAAAATAAAGGGAATACTCCTTCCTTGACATATTCCGTTCCTCTTTAAGATGTCAATTTAAAATAACAAAATAAAACTCGACTAATTGTTCTTAACATTACAAAATTTACTGGATATACCTTAAAATAATGATCATTCTTCTCAGTCTAGACCCATTTGGACTTATAGAGTAGGACTTAAGGGTTCCACTAAGCCATCGAATTTTTTCCTTCGAATCTGATCCTTACATTCCTTAATCCTCGATGATCCTTACTTAGTTACGAATAAAGTAATCTATAACGACATCAATGTCCCATTTGTTGCTGATTTGGCCCGAAACCGCTATCAGTCCTTTCATGACAAACTTTATTCCCGCACAAGCCCAATAGTTTCAAACCTAGCCACCTCTTCAGTTCCCGATTATCCTCCGAGGCGTCTGAAAAGAAGATGGTTTCATTTGAGTGCTACCACAGGATAGTTTTTATACTTGTCTTTACCTCATGCCATTACCTTTCATTCGTTCTAATTACTTGTTATATTATAGTAGAGTTGTAAATTTCAATAATTAATTACAAAATTCTTCTCAATGTATGTACTATGTTACATCCATTGTTGGTTCATGAACGCTTAAATTAAATAGATGGAACTCCAAAACCGTGGTTCTTCTAATTTTATATATTTTCAACTTATACATTATTATCGATTTTTCAACTTTTTAATTTAATAATTTTTTTGTTACAGGTAAGTTCCTCAACAAATTTGGATGATTTATACATACTAAATTTGTATGTAAGTATTAACTTAAAATCTTTTTGTTTATATTTCTTCTAAGTTCAAGTTATTTACATTTAATCTGAACTTTAGTTAACTGATATTTGAAGTTATCTAGATTTTTTCAATTTCCTACTACTAATTAATAGAAAAGGACCTTCGGTTTATCTTGACAGTAATAAGAAAAGGATTGTATTGCTTTTTCTTCTTTTAATTTTTTGAAATAGGAATGCATTGTTCTATTGTGCTAAGTCCCTACTTTCAATCTTACTTGACCGCCTCAAGTGGTGAACTTTTCACCCTACGAGATTACAAAAGAATTGCTCGGACTTGATACAAAATAAAAGAGAGTGCTAGAGAGTAGTCACGCTTTTAAGAGATTAGCCGTTGGCATTCTATTGAAATTACATCAACTTATTGTTGTTATTTTATTTAATATCAATAATTCCTTCTATTTCTTATTTAATACTTCTTTGAAACAAGGGCAAAAAGAACATAAAAAATCCATGTACGTATAATTAATTGGATTTAAAATGCATTAATTATATAAAAAAGAAACAAATGTGTTTTACTTCTGCTATTTATAAGTTTTTCCTTTTTTATTCTTCTTTGGTTTGAAACAAACGTATTACGTATCTTGTGCGTAATGTCAAGGAGTTAGAAAGTGGATGGTTTATTGTCAGTTATGTAATGTTAAATATATAAAGATATATCCATCTCTTCATAACATATTATTATACATAATTATCAACGATTTAATGCCAAAGAGAGACAAAGGAGGATCGTCAGTTGTGTATAATTTTAAACGGTTCTAAGATTTACATCTCGCAGTAAATCATGGTTTGATTCAAGGTCTGTTAATGCGAAATATATTTATAGACAACGCGGATGTAACTTTTGATTTTATTTTATAGTCTGTTAAATTAGTTAATCACGAACCTCATTACGGGTGTCTGAAGTTAATAGAAAATGATTATTACAAAATACAATTATTGCAAACTGAATACAGCTGTTTATTGAACATGATTAATATGTTTTATTGGTTTCTCATCTTTATGTGTAAATGGTTGTTTGATTTTCGTTAAATATACTCCAGTTGGTTTTTATATTTATAAATAAATATCGCGTCATTTTTTTTTTTACTCCACGTTTCCATTATTCCAGCTCTTGTTGCACTTTCGCAAATTTTGTTGAATATATAGTTTTCTAAAATAAAAAGTCTTATTTGATTAATTCGTGAAATATGTACGTATATTCATGTTTTTTTTACGTTCACTTCACTATATATTTTATGTGTATAATGAAAAGTACGCTAATAATTAAAATTTACATAACGGAAATTAGCTTAATTTTTTGTTTATAGCGACATCAAATAAGTGCTTCTTCTAATTAGATATTTTTATTAATTTCAGTTTAAAATAATAATAACAGCGATTTTATGATTTAAAAGTGCTTACTAAATAATTTTTTTTTTTATCCCGGAATTGCTTATATATGGATAATACATGAGGAAAGTTTGAAATTAATTTCACGCACTCTGAACATGTTTCCCTCTCTCAAATAAAAGAGGAAGTATGGTAAAAAAAATTGTATTTATATAATCGCTAAACAGTTGCAATTAATTGAAGTGTTATTTTTAAATCATTATGAAAATAACAAATTAATTAAATAGTTTTAAGTAAAATAAAAAAATATAAAGTTTTGTAACATGTTTTATTATTCATCGTTAAGTGTTAATTTCTTTGTTTACGTTGTAAACATATATGAAGGGCATCATTTGTATGCATGTCCAATACATCATATAGGACATTTTAATTTAAGTGTTTTATATTAATTATATTATAATAATTCTAATGATCTATACAATGATAAAATACTCATATTTACTATATGCGTGTAGTTGATTATTATGCAGTGAATAAGGTTTTCACCTCGTGTGAACATGTTACAAGCAAGATATTCGTGCTGTCTGATATATTCTTTTTCCCATCGCTGTGCAATTGACAATGATGGATTCATAAAATTAAGTAATTACGTAGTAAAGCTCATTAATACATATTTTAATTCTTTATCATTCATAAAAATATAACTAAGTGGAAATCTAAAAATGTAATGAAACAGTTTAGCTATCGAAATTTCTTAGTTACAGATTTTTGTCTACCTTTTTTGTTATTTATATCCTTAGTCTAAGCTACGGTAATTTTCTGTTTATTTCAAATTCATACCTCCTTTAAATAAGTATTTTAAGTAATTTATGCATGACTCGAGAAAATTAATTTATTTCATATTTAATAGTAGTCGTAGATCCTTTAAAGAAAAATATATATTTTTATTAGTAAACTGTCTGATATGTGTTTATATATATTCAAATCGTTTAGGTATAAACAGACATAGGCATACCAAGGTTAGGTTACATCCAGATCCTTAATCACTTCCTACACGATTCTACTCCTTCAATCTTTTGTTATTGAAACTCCTTTAGGCTTTTACTTATACAGTATAATCTTTTTTGTTTGACGATTTTGAGCCTAACTCATACATAATTCGCATGTATTAATGTATTTTATGTTTTGGTTTATTTTGGTGTTTTTGAACTCAGCAAAAAATTAGTTTCTTGTTTATATTGGCGCACGTAATATTCATAAAATACATACTTACATAAGTTAAATACATACAAATTATAATTGTTATTTATTTGATTTTTTTTTTCTAGCCAATAATCAATAGTAATATCTATAATTTCGTAAGTTTGATCTGGATTTAATTTTTACATTGTAATAGGTTGCTCTTATTCACTCAGTAAATTAATGTATTTTTAATAAAATACATAAAACATTTTAAAATAGTTTTTTATTAATTGAAACCAAATCATAACACACAGTATTTTTTTATGATTTGGTTTGTATTAATTTTTGTCGAGCTCCTTGTCCTCTTAATCGGGTCATTTTTGTTGTGCATAAGTGGCTAAGTCAGGTATTGGCTTAAAAAGGAGTTATTGCTTATATTACAACTACATATCAAATCAAAAGCTATGATAATGACATGATCCCGCTTTCCTCAATACAATTAACTCAATTTAGACCAAATTCTACTCAAACGCTATTTACACTGTAACTGTAAACACTATTCACAAGACAGATATACTGGCTTTCTTTGAATTCTTTTTTTCTGGTGTTGCGTCTGCTTTTACTTGCTTACATATCTGCCTTACTTCCAACTATTTAATACAAAAAAGTTGATATTTCATGTTAAGGGTTGGTATTATCTGTTATAGCCCCCCCCCCTTTGTATGATACATGATCACCACCAAAGTGCATAAAGGTCTTATAAAATTGTTATCTTAAGTTATCTCTTCTGGAAAAAATAATTATATCTTATATATAATAACATAACTATTGCAAATAAATTAAGTGTTAAATATAGTTGATAATCAAGAAATTATTCATTACTTGAAACTCCAAACTGTAAAGAGGAGATAATCTAAGTTAAGTGTTGTTTTTACTGATTAAAGAATGAATCATTAATCGAGGATATTTAATTTTTTTTTATTTAATATTCTTTTGATGGTGATTATTTTTCCATATTTTTATTTGGAAGAGAAAATATCAATATCTATTGAGAAAATATCCCGGCCAGGGCAAATCTTTTCTCTTCAAAATAAAAATATTGGAGAATATTTAATATTCACGATTTATCAAATTTAAACGAATAAATCCATTTTGGCGAACTCTTAATACATTTTTGATCCTAATTATTATTCTGTGGTAAATAATTATTCTGTTTTATTACTTTTTTTATTTATCAAATTCTATATAGTTGTGATAAATTAACTTTGTTTTCTTCTAATAAAAGATTATTTCTCCATATGAAATTGTCTTATTTGCTTTAACTTAAACCGTTGTGTATATATTATATAGTTATTCATATGTACTCACATGGCTGCCGCCGCTAGAGAGAGCAATAATCCTGCATGCCCCATGGTTCGCTGCCAACTGAAGCTTGGGGTAGAGGGGCTCCGTGTTAACGGCAAGCCGCTGTTTACCTTTCACCCGGGTGGGAGTGTCTGTGGCGGGAGGGATATCCCGATCATCGGGAGGGTGGCTATTTGCATTTGTAAACATGGTAATAACTGTGTACGAGTGCGTGTTTAATATCAGTAATACACTGTCGAAAGTAATGTAGGATTAATTATTGGGAGTACGCATATCCTGTATTGCCAAGAGGGGAGGAAGGAGAATTCGTTCTGGATTATACTTTATTGACGAAAGAGGACGTCATAAATTTAACGTTTTAAAATCTCTCAGAATTACATATAAAATCAATAAGCATGCAACATACTATGATATGGGTAACATGAAATTGAAAATTTTAAAAGACGAAGCAAAGGAAATTATATAGGGAGATTTGATTTTTTATAGATGTTGGTATTCAAAGGATTATTCTTATTCTTCGCCAAGACAGGATTATTTTTGTATGACAAGACACTTAGCCACCTTATTTCTCATGGTTTTCGTCCAGTTATGAATAACATTCTAAAAAATTATTAGCGAAACTAACGGAAAGTATTTAAAAGCCAATTTTTGACATTTCTGGGTTATCCGTTTTTTTATTCTGAACGCTTCATATAAAGATTTAGTTAAGTTATAATGCATAATGAGTTTGCAGTTGCTGAGATCGGTTGGACGTCTACCTAGTTAGCAACTTCTTAACTGCTGCAGCACGGGTTGGAATCAAGCTTGGGCGAGTTAAAATTTATTTTTTGACTGATCTCGTACTTCTCTCATGGATTAGAAGGGTTAATAACCTGTTGTTTTCTTAAATTGGACTGAAGCGTTTATAATATACTCTAGAATAAATAGTAGTTGAGAGCACGTATCCACTTCGTAGAAATTGATGAGTCTTAATTTTTCCTACTTTTAAAGAGTATATATAAGAATATGTGATTGGGTATGGAGTTCTTATTTTTATTTAGTTTGTATTTCCTTTGACTAGTCAGGGAGGGATATTCATTGTAAAATTTGAGTAAGGTTTCTTCAATTAAGGCACATTGAATATAATAAAAAATACCTCTAGTTGCCTGATTTGTTATTTATTATATTTAAGACTTAAAATATATTAAAAAAGCAACCGGTTCTACAAATTATACAAGTGTTCATTTCAACTATTCGTTCCATCAATTGTGTATCTGTAATTTACTTTTATTTTGTTCTCCAGATTGTATTATTTTTTCAATGTAGTGTAAGCAGGATAAAAATAAATTTCAAATCTTTACTTTAAATTTCAATAATTTTAAGTTTTATTTCAATTTAGTGCCTCTTTTTCGCAATCATACGATGATATGATATAATATATTACATTATATATGTTCATCAGTTAAATTCAATTGTTTTCGACGCATTTTATTATTCCACTTTATATAAATATTACTGTGATCACTAAGAATTTTTTTATACATAGAGACAAAATTTGATATTTAAAAAAATAAATAATAAGACCTTACTATTTTAAAAAAGAACTTCAGTCAACGAATTCAGCGGTTGTTTGAGATTCGGGCCGAGTTTTTTTGATAACGCCTGGCCACAAATGAGTGTGGAGGAAAGTAAAGGAGAGAGCGCCAAAAAGAGTAATATAGTAGTATGTCGCCTCGGATTGTGTAACTCGGATTGCGGATACAAATTGAACACAAAGCAATCCAAGGGAGAAATAATTCTGGATATAGGAAGTTTGGTGCCTCCTTTACGGTCCGTCTGGCTATACGAAGGGAAAAAACATGGTGATCGCAAAAAACTTTTTTTTATAATAGAGAGAGAGCTTTGATAAATATTTCAACGCTAATTCTTATTTCTTTGTAAGCTTCGAAATCTCACATTATTTTTTATATTTAAGAAAATCTTTTTATATTCTTAACAGATGAAAGTTTGTTTTATACGTTTTCTTAGTTACTTATTTGTTAGGTACTCCTAATAATTGTTTCGTTGTTTTCCGTGGAATTTATTGTGTATAAGTTTGTTAATTCTTGATCGTGGAAAATTGTTTGATGGCTAATCAATCAATGTGGTATGGGCAGTAAAAATGCAATCCATTACATAATGCATCAGATCGGATCTTTAGAAATTTTTTTTTATTTCAAGAGGGCAAGAACATTTTTATTTGTTTAATTTTTTTCGGAAATAAATTTTTTGCTATCTGTTAATATTTCTGGAAGGCTCAAAAACTGCTACAGTTATGACCCCATTGGGTTTCCTTGTTTTACCTGTTGTAGATATTTAGTTAATGGATGTTATAAAATCAACTACAGTCGACATCTTTGGAAGTATAGGATTGTAAGATATACAAGCCATCCTTTAGCCGAGGTTTCTATTTTTTATTAAATTAAAATGTTTAACATAAAACATTAGGAACATTAGTCTTCTGATTTTTGTTCACTTTGATTCTACGTGGAAAGGGTTTTAATGTTTTTATTGTTAGTATTTTTAGTTTTTCTTCTTTTAATCAGGTGTGAAAAACTATCACCTTTCATTGACATCGAACCCCAGGTTCCAGAAATAATTGTTCCTGGTTACACTCAACCCTGTCACTTCTAATGGTATACCCTCTACTTCATTGTTCCATTATATCATTTGACCACAAATGTTATACCAATCGTATCACCGTTACATTTATAATACTTTATGTATGGATTACAGGATTATGTAATCTGATCAGGGCTAACATAAATTCACGCTTAGCGAGCAATGAAACTGATATAATCAGGTAGCTGGAGATATCAGGGCCTTGAAATGTATCCAGGAAAGGCTTATGGATATTGGTGCTGAGCTCTAGGTAGAAAAAATTTCTTGTTTTTCTGTCATCGTAAAGGAATCAGTTTTGTAATTTGTTTAACTTTTTTTGTATTAAAACAGTCATTTTTGACGATATTCAAGAAGCTTTTTTTTTGTTCAAACTAATTATGTTGATAATTGATAGGAATGTTGCTTAAATGCCCAATACGATTTAATGCCCGTAATCTGTGTGAACTTTTCAAATACCCTTTGTACTTGATGTTCTCCTCTTAATTAAAATATTTTGGCCTTAGTGTAAAAGATCTACATGAAGTTATTGGTTTGAATTCGTTTAGACGCTATTATATTGAAATTTAAAATTTAGTTAATTATATATTATGTTCGAGTATTTTTAATGTATAGTATTGTTAGGTTTTGTTTTAAATTTTCCATTCAGGGGGTGGGGTAGCTTATAGTGTAGCTATTCTAAGGTTTCCGGGTTCAAATCCGGCTGTGACAGATGATATGTTATTTTATCTGTTAACAGCCACGAGTGGATCTGTGATATCTGCAGATCATCCTTGGGCTCAACCAGCCTCTATAAAGTGTATAGCCTAAATTGGTGGAAAAACTTTGACGGTTGAGCATAATCTGGGACAAATCACATTCCTGGACAACCGTTGTCCTAGAAATACTACATTATCTACCACGTACCCAACCCAAGACCGAAGTGGTACATCTTTTTTTTTCTTAACTCACTTCAGTTGTATGATGGATTTGTACCCACTAACTGCATTAACCTTTTACATTTTTTTAATTACTCTAAGTACAATCTCCTGACAATTAATCTTTTTCATTGCCGATGACTTTAACATTAATTCGAATTATCTAGAGATAAATGTTCTGCATCAGGATATTCTGAAGTTCCCTATTATATGACTAATACTATCAGACGAATTGTCCTATTATGCAATTTAAAACCTAGAATTCATTAGTAGTTACGAAAGAAACCCGGACGAATTGGGATGAGTAGTATAATCACCTTGGTGGAAAATAAAACGCTGAAGTACATAAGTAAAATCCTAATAAAGGTCACGTTGGCTTTGTCACATCTCACCTCTTTGGTTCTTCAAGGTGTCTGGCATAGATAATACCTTAACCCCATAGGTGTTGACTTGAACGCATTAATAACCGTGTACTGTTCTTGATAATCTTACATGCTAATATAGTTGTTAATTATTTACTAGTGAGTAATTTCCATCAAGAGGAGAAAGTCGAATACACGAAATATGCAAATTTAAATGCTCCTCAAAGTATAGTCACGGATAAAAAAGTATGCTCTCGTTTCGACTTACGTAAATATACGCCACTCAAGGCTTATCAGGATTTCTCACGACTGCCGAAATACTTTTTTTTTTTTCTTGATTTGAATATGCCGATAACCTTGGTTGTGGTTCCTCCCCTAGAATATAAATTCATCACGGTTTCTAATCCTAGTGGGTTCTTCAATCACCACCTATATTAATGTTATTTATAACCGTAATAAATTTGTTTACATTATACTGAAGTTATCATTTTAATACTAACAGGATTTAAATCATGGTTAGACTAAACATTACCATCCTCCCTTCTACTTTTCGATCGTCCCCTTAGTGAGTTAAGTACGATTCACCAATCTAGTGTTATATAAAACTAATTTCATTTTACTATTTTAAGTAAGTGGTAGTATTACTTCTTCTGTTAAACTCAGCTTAAATCAACTTTAAATATCTGATTGAGTATTGAAAGAATTATAAATGTATAATTAATTAAATAATGATTTTATTTTTTTTATATCTAGGTTAACAAAATCTAATGGCTGATTTCGACCAAAATATTTAGGATATTCTTTACAGTAAACTACAATATAATTTAGTTAATAAAGTAAGCATTATCTAGAAAAATTTTATCCGTAAAAAGTATGAATTAGTTGTTAATAACATGGTTGAAATACTTGTTATGGATAAAATGTATCCATTCTAAGCATTATAAGAAGCCTTATAAATTATCCTTTATTATATTATGATTTATACTATATCATATTGTCCTTTCATCCTTATAAATTATTATTGAACCACAAATTATAAGTATTTTTTATATGTAACATACGGTTGGTTATTTAAAGAGGAACTTAAAGGCTAAATAAATTAATGTTAATCAGCATGTAACAATATTTTTATTGATTTGTCTATTGATGTCTAACATCAGGCTGGCATGTTTTTATTTTTATTATAATGAATACTCTTTTTTTATCATAGTTAATTAATTCGTATTTTTTCTATTTTATATCGGTGTAACGATTAATAATTAGTTTTGTATTCTTATTTTATTTTATTGTGTATAATTTGAGTATTACTACCAAATTAAATTTAATGATGGTTTTACCCGTTTACCAAAAAAAATATATATGTTTAAAATATTTTCGGACCATAATATGCTTATATTATAATGAGATGACATGTTTGGACTATATAATATTAATAATTAAATTTTAATAATTATCGAGATTTAAATGATACTATATGGAAACTTGATAATAAGCGAATAATGATTAATGGTTCGCGGATATAATGAAAGAAAATTACTAAGTGGCGTTTCGGCCTAATAAGGACTGAGGAAATCTCAGCCTATTATAATTAAATTTAATTGTTAAATCCACGTAATTTTCATAATTTTGAACATAATTAATTGTATATGTAGCGATTATTTTTTTGTTTTAGTTTTTGAAAATTAGAATTAACTATCCACATATACTTATGAGGGCTGGGTATAATATGTTTAACCCGTCAGTTCCCATAAGCACCTACAGGTGCATCATTTTATTTTTCATTTAATTCTGGTTCTGTCTCAGTTTCTGTTCTTTCACAGCCATCTTCTGGTTAAAAAACATATTAGCTTTAGTTTCCATGCCTCTCCTACAAAGTATGTGCATGAAATCATTCTCTTATCGGTTTAAAACAGAGAGATTTCCGCCTGGAGGTTAGCTTTGTGAGTATGTAATAATAATAATTTTTTTCCGAATAATCGACAAGCTAATCATTATATAGCGATATTTCTTTTTTATGTTTGTTAGCATTTTCAACAAATTTAATTTGTAATGTAGAGAACGTTTTCAACCTCAGACCCCTGCCAAACCTCGGGTGCCTATAAGCACCTAGAGGGGCATACTCATTATTTTAGAAAGTATGGTCAAAATTTGCAGGTAAACATTACAAGACGCTTAAATTAAGCTTAGGGAACATGAATATAAGTTTTTTTTAATCTGTTCCGAAGACCGACGGGTTAAATAGACAACATCCCATATTTCTTAAACAGCTAATTGTTTACTTTCATATTTTAAAAAAAGAAGAGGGCATTGAGGTCGCACGTTTTGCTTACCTTAATTAATTTACTTGTTTTTTTCCCCCCACAAATCTACAAAATAAATATTTTGTATTAACTTTTGCATTCTATATCTCAATATAATACATTTACATCGGATTTACCTGGATATTGTTTTCCTTGGAATACATAACTCAAAAAAATACATTGTTCCGCGGACAATGCAGGTTATACGTATGCGACAATACTGTATACCTTTCCGCATACGGCGATGTAGTAACACTTTCTTTTATGCAAACCTTTTTTTCATTACTTGAAGAATTATGTGTGTGTAATGACGTGTCTGTCTCATTCTTCTTTAGTTGAGTAAAGCTGTGAACTCTAGTAATTACTTGTTGACTACTGCTAGTACTTGTAGTTACTTGATGCAGTTAGTTTGCATACATTGAAGGAATAAGTAATTTTTTTAGCTCCGTAATTAGCTTGGTTGATTTATAATGGTAAGAATTTTCTTTGGACAGGATTATTTTCAAATTAAAGTAGAACTTAAATCGGCGGTAAATATTTGGATTTGGAAATGGAGGTACCGTTATTTCACAAACAATTATTAATATAATTACTTATTATTATTAAATTATCCTTTATCTACAGATATAAATAAATATATCCTAGACTAATTTTATGGGGAATTACTAGCTTATAAATTAATACTGTTTACAAACCTCGCTTCAGACTGGTCTTCTGTGAATTTGTGGAAATGTGGAAAAGTATTCTATTGTTAGAAACTGAGGTTTAATTAAAAAATCTACCACAGGGGACAGTCCAGGGTTGTCGGAAAAGAATCAATCACAAAAGTCCAGGAAAAAGCCAAGTCGTTAAAAAAATCCAATCTGAGAGCAAGTAAGCTAAGAGAGCACGTCCGAAATACTTATAGGATAATAAATACTTATAGGATTTTTATAATAGTAGTCAAAATACTTATAGGATTTTTTTTTTTTTTTAATAATAATATATTTATTGATAGAAATTATACAAATCCTATTCAACCAACTAAATACTAATCCTTTGCAAACCTCCCCAAATGGAAATTTTAGGAATACATTGAAAATCTATCTTTAATGTTTTTTAGGACTAACAACTGCTATAATTATCCTTATATTAGGATTAACCTTTTGTATTCCTACTGTAATAATTTATTTTCCTCTCAAATATCATGATTTTTTAAAATATTGTCTTCATATCAAATTATCCATTAACATAACCCTTCTACTGCTCATTACCACATTTATTGTCTTAATTTTTCAACTTTACTCCAGAATATTTCGTCAGATTTCCTTAACTTTACGGATGACCAGTTTGTTTTTAATTAGTGTTATTTTAGTAGTATATAATGTGGCATTTAAAATTTGAGATATATTTATTTTTAAGGTTGAAATAATGTATCATAATAGTAAATCTATAAAAAAAAAGTTTAAAATACGGTTTTAGGGAAGTCAATTAATTGGGAAAAATTACAAATTCTTATTTCATTGCAGTTGAACAACCATTGATGTGACGACCTAGCTATTTGTAAATCGCTGTCGAAATCAGGCAGTTTGTAATTATGAAGAATGGATGCTGAGATCTTTCACGGCCTTTAAATATCATGGGGTCAAAATTAATTTTAAAAAACAACTGGATTTTATTAATCGATCATTAAGACACCTTTTTAACCAAGTTACATATATACAGGGTGACTGGTAATTAGTGGCGGAACCGTTAAGGGGTGATAGTATGGGGCAATTCCAGTGGATATTACTATGAGACCTACTGTCCTAAAGTTAACCCTTTCCAAGATATTCCTACTTAAAGAATTTTACAAAAAAATCCTATTTAAAATCTTAAAATAGCTATAAATCCTAAAAATTGGTCTTTCTGGCCCATTTTGTTTTTTGCTTTGCAACAATGATATTCTAAAGAAGGGATATTAACAGTCAAACCTTTGTAATTGTCGGTATCTTACGCGAAAATCGTTAAACAATAGCCATAAATGAAAAAAAAAAAAGCAACGTCGATTTACTCGAAAAAATCCCCATACATTATTACGTTCATAATAATTTTAAAACATCTAAATTTTATTAACTTTCAAATGAGGTATTAAAATCAAAACTCGGTCAAGAAACCACGAAGATATGATCGATGGAAAATGGAAAATAGAGAACCCGGGTAGAGCCCGAGAACAAAGGCCTTGCTTTGCCCCTCCCTGCCTCAGTCCGATCTTACGGGTTTACTGTGTTCGGACGTGCTCTCTTAGCTTACTTGCTCTCAGATTGGATTTTTTTAACGACTTGGCTTTTTCCTGGACTTTTGTGATTGATTCTTTTCCGACAACCCTGAACTGTCCCCTGTGGTAGATTTTTTAATTAAACCTCAGTTTCTTAATATCCGCGTATTCTTCGATCCTAAACGGTATTCTTCTTTCTCTATTGGCCATTGTTAGTCAGATAAACCTGACAATCAGTCACATAGTAGCCAAATCGTAAAGAATCACAGAAAACAGGGTCAGTCCATGGTCGTCGGGAGCCTTTCTTCTCGGGCTCTACCCGGGTTCTCTATTTTCCAGCGATCATATCTTCGTGGTTTCTTAACCGATTTTTGATTTGAATACCTCATTTGAAAGGTAATGAAATGTAGATGTTTTTTAATTATTATGTACGTAATAATTTAGGGGGACGTTTTTGAGTAAATCGACGTTTTAGGCGTTTTAGAGACAGTCAGCGTATTTTTGTTTTTCATTTATTACTTTTGTTTAACGATTTTCGCGTAAGATACCGACAATTACAAAGGCTTGACTGTTAATATTCCTTATTTAGAATATCTTTGTTGCAAAACAAAAACAAACAAAAATGGGCCAGAAAGACCAATTTTAGGATTTATAGTTATTTTAAGATTTTAAATAGGATTTTTTTTTGTAAAATTCTTTAAGTAGGAATATCCTGGAAAGGGTTAACTTTAGGACAGTAGGTCTCATAGTAATATCCACTGGAATTGCCCCGTACTATCACCTCTTAACGGCTCCGCCATCTTTACTAGTCACCCTGTATACAGAGATTTATATATATTTATATATATTTATTATATATATATATATATATATATATATATATATATATATATATATATATATATATAATCAATCATATGTTTATAGTAAATTAAAATATGTTGTAAAAGATGTATTTTGATATATTAAAATATTTCAAAAATTGGTTATAGATTTATTGAAAAAAATCCTTGGATACCTTGGAGGATCTTCAGACTCTCCTGGGACTCTCCTAGCCTCAATTAATTCAGTACTCTTAATTTATGAATAAATCTGGGGGTTGAGAGTGATTTCGTCGTTCATCTACCTGCATAATAGTTGGCCTAGAAACAGTGCATTCTCTACCATGTTTTGAACCCAATACATTCATGAGTTGTAGTGGTAGAGCAAAAACCAAACCAAAAAACTGGAAGTCATAAGGATTGTATTAATTTTTTTTATTTTTTTTCATTACCATTTTCATTGGAGAACCTGCGACTCTCGTGTGTGTTTTTTTTTTTTAAGGTAAATGCGCTCGCTTGTGGTAATATTCGAGTACGATTTTTCAACAATAAAATGTTTTTAAATTGAAGAAATTCGAGTTTCACTTTCGAACTATAACAGGTTTTTAATGAGGGCATCGTAAGTCCAGTAAAAGTCAAAAGTGCGAATTACTAATGTTTATCGATTACAGACCTTACGTAAGATATAAGGATTCTATTTTAGCTGCAATTCCTTTCCATTTTATAGCCATTTCTCATTTCTAATCTAACCAATCTGTTGTTTAATGGATTGTTGTCCGGACTGTTATACTCTTTTTATAATTGACTTAATGTTCCTGAAATAAATCATCCATGCGTATTTTTCTTTTACCATTAACATAGTAATCGGTACTTATTGAGCGGTTAACTGAATACTAAAATTCTTAAATACTGTAAAAAAAAACACTATTTAAACCGTGAATTAATTATATTTATATCATTTGTTTGTGATGTTTTATTGAAAGGGACGCGAGGAATATTCTGGGAGTCAGATGCTGGATGACTGCTGCGAAAAACAGAGATGGCTGGAACTTGGTGGTCTGGCAGAGGAGGCCAGGACTCTTCACCGAGTTGTAGCGCCGTAGAATAATAATAATAATAATAATGTTTTATAGGCAAATAAGCAAATTTTGATAGTAGTGGAAGTTTCTTTTCTTTTCTCAGATATTCACTTTACACATTTTAATTATTTCTACAATTTGATAGATCGATCTAATTGTGTAAGGTTTATATTTATATTGAACTTGTTGAAATAATTTTGGACACAGCCCATGAAAGCTTGCGGGTTTTATGCCCATCAATTAATTAAAGAATAATTTTCATTAACTAATTAGTCTTTTGTTGTAATTTGAGACGTGTGTAAGCCCCAAGGTGGTCTTTATTTGAGAATGACGTAGAATCCTTTATTGTTTATATGTAACCCCATTATATAACCTTCAAATTCTAAATGGATAATTTATTCTAGAAAGCAGATTTATTTTTTGTCACCGAAATTTCTCCTCGCCTACCAGCTCTCGCTTCCAAACGAAGCTATTTTTTATGTGTTCAGATTGTTGATGTACATATAAGGATTTATGATTGATTTGACTGATTTCAAAACATTAAATAGACGGATATTTCAATAATATATTATTTTTTAGCTTATAGCCGTCTCAATCGTATATTGATACGCTGACGCGTATAATATTGGACGTGTTAAATTTCTTCCTCTTTAACTCCGTTTTTAACTGCTTGTCGTTTCAGGCTACTTCAACACTTATTATCCAAACGCTATAAGTTCCCACTTATTTGCAATTGATTCATATACCTGACTTTTATAAGACCTATTGGGATTTACAGAATAGACGTTTGGGGAGCTTTACTGAGCTATCGCATTCCTCTCTTATCCAATTCTTATGATCCTAAATGCTTATTAAGAATCCAGTCATCCATAATGACCTTAATGCATAAATAACTATTTGTTGCCCATTTAGCCCGAACCCGATATCAGTCCTTTAATGACAATCGTTATCCTCACTAGTTCCAAACCTAGCTTCTCTAATTCCCGATAATCTTCTTAGGCGTCAGAAAAAAATTATATTTTAAGTTGAATTTGTTATTTTAATACTACCAGTGAGTTGTTTCTATACTTGTCATTATGTATCATTCTATTTACTTGTATTCTTATGATACAGTTGTATATTTTATTTAAAAAAATGTTTAAACGTATTTAATCACAACAGGTATAGGAGTAAACTAATGGGATAGAATAATTGAAAATTTTTTTTTCAAATTTATATTTTTAGATCTTATTTACCGCTCACCGCTTTGTAGATATCTTTGATATTGTATTATATTTCAATGTCGAAATACTTACCTTTCGTCTGACAGTTCAGGGATCGTTGTATTCAATAATCGTTGTAATCAGCCAACATTTTACGTTTACCCCAAACAGCTTTATCATTGACCCCAAGTTGAAGTTCTGACATTGATGGAAGAATAAGGCAAGTAGCCCAGTGCACTTGAAGGAATAAGAGAACTAGCCTTTCGTTCCCAGTTCCGGGGAAAGGCATTGTTCATTCCGAAGTCTATTTGAATTGTTTTAGTTGTAGAGAAACTAAACAGCACTGTTTTAATATTAATGCTTTTATTTTCAAAGGCCTGTAGTTTATAATGTTTATGAAAAATTACCATCACTATCTAGCCTTTAATATAGCTGAAAAAAAACTCCAATTATTTTAGGGATTATGTGTTTGACATCATAATGAAGAAGCCTTTAATAATAAAGGCTACTTCGATTTAATAAGCGATAAAATTAATAAAGACGTTTGTAATGATAATAAACGTTGGGTTGGAAGATCAATTTATTACTTTGGTGTCATGAGTGTTGTTAATAGTTGTTTCAATCAGCTACCCACTGCATTTTGACCATCCCACTTGTTTTAGGATCAAGAAGAAAAAAATAGTTTGTAACACCTTTAGTTGCTCTCGTAAAACACTAAAACATTATTTGGCATCTTATATTTCATTATAATTTTCTTATTTAATAATAATTGAGTCGGTGATATGATAAAGGTGGCAAGTAAAAAAAAAAAATTATTATCCTTTTTTTTCATAGAATATGTAGTAATTAATCTCCTCATTAGGATAGAAAGAGGTGTAAGTCAAAAATGGGAGAGATTTAGTTTATATGAACGGTGGTAGTTAATATTCTCCAATTTAAACTTTTTTTGTTTAAAAATGCAGTTTTTTGCGTCTACATTTACCATGTAACTCAACACCTCAATTATTAATTAAATTGATTATTCATCTCGAAAATTTAAAATTATGACTATTCGAATGATCAAATAAAATGGTAAATTTATTTGACCAAAAACACAATTTGTATGGACTGCCATTTCGTATGGCATGATCCTTCCATATACAGCATGGTACATATATCATATACTGATTTAAAAAATTCTATTCCCTTTACTCATTTTTTATCACAATTGACGTTCCATATTTAACACACGAATCAATGGCTGGCCTCGAGTTTTGCAACTCTTTAGAATGGCATCTTAAAGAAAATTGTAAAATGCTCAATAATAGAGTTATTATTTTTTTCCCAAAATTGCCTTCGGTGGAACTGCCTGCCTATGAACATTTACTCTGAGACACCCCATTGTGTCACCCCTTTGGCCCTGAAACCAGTTTAGCGCGGTTGGGGTGAATGTTACAGTGCAATTTGTGACCTCTGCCTCAAATCTCTGGTAAATGTTCCGAAGAACGGTCACCGAAATTGCCCCTTGTCAAATTTCAAGGTGAAAAACATTTTCTATTTTGGACATTAGGAATAATTGAAGAGATAGCAACAAAAAAGTTGAGATGGGGATGAAAAATTGTTGGCCTTGAGTGGCAACGAATTCCTAAAAACTTAATATGCGCTGATTCGAATGGTAACCATACGTTCGAGGGGTAGGTGGGAGCATTGTGACCTAAGAGTGATACGGATTTGGGTTTGGAAGGCAATCCTTGGATACAAGTTTATAATCAATCAATATTATCAAAAAATATACTATTAATAACGGCTAATTACAATCTGTAAACATAAACATAGCAAAAGGATAAGTCCGCTAATTCCACTTTGAATTTTAGAAAAAATAAAAACGAACGTTTCCAAGGAATCGATATGTGTTACGCGGCGGACTACGACCTCTACCATCCCTCCGTGTCGCGATGACGCTCGGCCCAGTTGGGAAAGGGCCCCGGACGAAACGACCTGTTATGAGGACCGTTTCACAAGAGGGCTATCTTCGACCCGATCAGCGCCACGTGTTGCACCATGGCCGCCAAGGTCCGCCCATTGTCCTCCCTGCGACACCTCCCTTTGCGGAGGGTCCTGTCGCAACCGACCGATGGTTCCTAATTGCTAGGGCCAGGTCTACTATCGTAATTGGGGGAGCAGTAGCACGTTATTATCTTGTGTCGTTAGTCATCCTGACTATTTGTTAACATTCTGCCTTAACTATTACTATTAATGTCCTAGTTTACAACTGTTTGGGCATGCTTAGCAAATATGGTGGAATCAGGGAGACAAGCCGTTTTTCCTTCTTTGCGTTCAGACCATCTAACGCTTGCATGGTTTAGATCGTGACGCTTTGATGCTCCTGGCTTTTGGTTTTGGTTTCGAGAAGAACATAACCATTTCTTTTTTTCGGACGAGATTTTCAAACCGATCTTATTTTCAAATTTTTTTAATTCTAAAATTTTGGCTTCTTCCCTATATTTTGCTAATATCTCCAAATCATCATGTTTGGGCATTTATATTAATTTTTTTAAATCCTATTTCGATATTTTAATCTATTTTCCATTATCTGATAACTTTCTCCAGAACACAATTAAATAAACTAGGGGATATTCTTTGTCTGTGCGTACTGTCATGATCTCACAGTGTCCAGACTCCTCTCCCATAAATTTAATTTTTGTGTATGTTACTATTAATGTTTCTTTTTTTCGTACTGGCTTACTAAGGACGCGGTGAGTTTTCAGATCAATTTAAATCATCATCTTATTATTCATTTTATAAAATTAAGAACATTGACAAGTTTATATCTGGAAATAATATGTTAGATGGTCAGTTATACTTTTGTATGTTCATAAATACTGGAATCAATAAGGACATACAAAATCCAGTTATATATATTTATTTTGTTACATAACTAATACTCTTTTGGGATCACCTAGTGCATAGGCATAGCCCGGCAGGTTTGCCTTAAAGAGTAATAAATCCTAGGTTATGCCATCCTTCCGAATGTCGGAATAAAATTGACTCGTTAAAGATCCATATAATGATTATACCTAGGTAGGCAAAAATTAGGGCTCCCATTCATCGTCTGATCAGCCATAGCAGCTTAAAGCTAGTACGAAAATAAATAAACAAACAACAATAATCTTTTTATTTTACTTTTTGTATTAATAACTTATAATTATGTCAAGGAGGTTATAATAATAAAGAATTTTTTGTTCCTTCTAGATTACATGTTGACACTCCCATGTTAAAATATAACAAGTTTTAAAACTTTAAGTTGTTGTTTTAATAGCACTCTTATGGGCATGAGGAACGGAACTTACTCAAGACGATTTGAGGTACATTACTTAATAATATGCTTTTTAGTTATGATGGCCTACATTTAGCGAAGGATTGGGAATTGAAAAGTTTATAAAAGCTCTCCTAGCGGATCTGTTGCAACCTGGTCCTAGTTGCATCAGATACTAAGTGCTCACATCCCTTATAAACATTTAGTCTTACCAAAAATTTAATAATATGGTCTAACTTCAATCAACTTGAATTTTGTTGAAATAATGTTATACAACTATGGTCAGTTGTATGTTATATAACAATCTTTAAAAAACAAAAAAAGTTGGTATATGGTTTGTGGAATCTTGAGGTTTAAAGAGGATCTTTTGAAATATAAAAAAAGAGAAGCAAACCTCAAACCTCAAACTCGCGGAAACGTTTAGATACAAATAATTATCTAGAAGTTGTTAAAATGCTATTATTATTTACTATTACAACAAATATTTTTCATTTACCATTCAATGGTCTTTTAAGCGTTTTCCATTATTCCTTTCTAATTCCTCCGGGATTTTAAATTATATGATATTTTGATTAACAAAGAATGACTTTTGTTTTATGTTAGTATATTACCTGACCTTTTCAACAAATGTAAAGTTGGCCTTTTATAATATCATTGTTTAAAGAATGAAAGTCTTAATCATATGCCAACAAGTTCTGAAGGTCTAGATCACACATGGTATGTTACGCATTAGTTATAATCGCTTGGTGTTGAATGTCGGAATGAAATACCATCAATGGATGAATGATGTGTCCACGGTATTTTTTTTAATTTTCTTTGAATCATAGGACTGGTCTTTAACATAGGCGGAAAGCAATGACCTTTCATATTCTTACAATAAGCTACCATATAAATATACAAGCGAAATATAATGTATTCATGTAAACTCTGATCTTTGCTTGGTCGTATGATTGTTACTGTTTTTGTTAGGCAAATACCACCTTAGCTCATCCAAGATTTAGTATATTTTATGATAAATATTATTATCATCCGTGGTCAGAAGTTTGTTTGCAGAGATTGGTGGTATCGGCATCGAGCCTTTGGGTTCGCTAAGCCTTATTATTATTATGTAATACTATCAAGATATTTCTATTAACTTTAAAAAAATCATAAACCTTCGTTAGAAAATGAAAAATGTTCATTAATTTGTTGTCAATCATATTATATTTTTTATAATTTATTTTAATTTTTTAATCATTGCTTTAATTTTTAAATATGTTTATTTTGAAGAGAAAAGATTAGCCCCCAGCCGGGATTCGAACCCGGATCTCCGCCTCACCCTGGCAACGCTCTAACCATTTGAGCCACCGGGGTCGCTCCCTACCTAGGACAAATCTGTTCTCTTCATTGATCCCATATACCCCGTGTTCTCGCAATTTTGCGATGTATACACGAGGAAGAATGTTCATTGAACATTACTTTTAATTTTAGGATCTTATTTGACATACGTCATTATATTATTTATAATTTTTAAATCATTGCTTTAATTTTTAAATATTTTTATTTTGAAGAGAAAAGATTTGCCCCCCGCCGGGATTCGAAACCGGATCTCCGCCGGATGAAGAGAACAGATTTGTCCTAGGTAGGGAGGGACCCCGGTGGCTCAAATGGTTAGAGGCGGAGATTCTAACTTGCCTTAGAAGTATTATGCTCTCTAGGGTTCCTCGTCTTTTGCTTCTTATTGATAATCATTGCAGGAGGATGGGAGTTTAATAAAAAAGACTATTTTATCTTCTGATGTTTTGAAGCTCATTCTTTTAGTTTTCCGTATATATATTTTTTTTAGTTACTCCTAGCGGTTCGAAAATTTATAATTAAGATTCGCCAATTATGATATTAAGTAGAGCAGGACTCTTCCTCGCGACTGTCATGGTTCCTGATTCCCAATTTGGAACTCTAATGAAAGTTATTACTAATGTAATCGCCTTGATTACCACACCCTTCGCATTACTACCTAACCGTAAAATATTTATGCATACTTATGTTTAATAGTTTATTTTAGCATAATTGCATTCATTATGATAATTACATTGTTTAGTCATGTGTTCCTTGGTAAGTGTAAGACCCGGTCATATTCCAGGAATCAGAATGGAAGGGATGAGTGAGCAGGACTTTAGGACCTAGGTCCTTTGTAATTACGATTATTGATTGTATTTTAAAACATAAATTATTTACAAATCCTATGGGTTCTTTATCAGTTAAACTCAATCTTTTACGGTCCATTTTTTGTTATTCCACCTTATATACAAAATAAATTATTACATGGTGATCATTAAAAACTGGTTTATATAATAGATATTACCATTATTTATATTTACCTTTGAAACACATTTCATCGTTAATACGACAGTCACCAATGCCCAGAAGTGAGATCGCCTGTTTATGCCCGGAGATAGTTCGCGTATTCTCTCATTACGTACTGTCATTACTGTGCTATACAAAACAGACTTGTTGGATTCATTGTTTTTAATATCTTTATTTTGTTTTAACTATCTTTAATTTATTAGCTTTGAGGTTATAATCTTTTGGAAAGAATGTTAAGAGATGCGGAATAGTGGATTATTTTGGGTTTGCAGAAAAAAAAATACAGAATAATTCTGGGAATAAGAAGTAAAGTGTATCCGTTAAATGTTTTCCTTAAAATAAACATTTCAGAAATTAATACAATATCTAAAGTCATAGTTGCTTCTTTTGTTGTGAGATATCCATGCTTAATCATACATAAAGCTATTAACTACTGTTAACAGGAATATTAGAATTAATAGTCTATTGGAATTGCCTGCTAAAAAATATGACATCAATTTTTTTTACGCACTCAAAACTGAAATTGAATGGGACATCTGATGGATCAAATACATGATTTGTGTTAGATACTTCAGCATATATTAAATATTATGTTATAACACTTCTTATTCAAGTACTGCAATTGGGCCGGGTTTTTTTACTTGTATCATGTTACATAAATTATTATGTTATATTATAATATAATATTACATTGCTTATTATATTATATTTACTAACTAACTAACGGCCTACAACTCACAGCGTAATATAATTATTCTTGTTTTTTACTTTAAATTAAAAAAAAGATATATTCTCTTCTTTAACAAGGAAGCAAAGTTTTACAGTAATTATACAATTTAAACTAAACTCGTCATTATTTATTCCAAATAAAAAATATAATAAAAAAAGTGTTGAGTCGAATTTAAAAGGCATATTGTATTGTTGAAGTCTTCGCTTCCTTGTTAGAGAGAGGAATATTATTCACATCTGACGAATCATCTATTCTGAAGATCATGATTTATTAAACTAAAAAAAAAATTGTTTATAGGCGGTATTGAGCTCTCAACACTTTAGACAAGGGTTAAAACTTTTATATTATCTGTTCAGGAGTTATAGTAACCCGATTCTTAAGAATAACCTTGGATTTTTTATGTCGGAATTTATTTAAAAATTATTCACCTTTATAAAGTATTTACGACTAACTAATAACTGCCCTCTCAGCCGCCTAATGTTGCAAATACTACAAATAAGTCCAGACTTGATGTGATACCAGTTATCGTTAGTGAAGGATGGCATCACACTAACCAGGTACTTAAGTTGTATATTGACCCAAATACCTGACCATCCTATAGGTTGCGCCATTTCACAACTCGGTCAAGTGGTTCTGTATATCTGGGAAAACGCTTTTTTATTCTTCCCCAACTCAAATTATCTGCTTGAAAGAAGAATGAATAAATATAAATATAATATAATAAACGTTAAGTAGATAATATATTAAAACGCGGTATGATGTAGCCTTTTAACACGCCTTTATCACCTTCACCTGTGTACGCATATGTGTAGCGGGATTTTTTAACTCGGTTATATACCACATCTTAACAGTGAATCGAATTGAAATTTTGCTCACTTCTCAAGTACCGATGATAATACAATGATTTAATAAGTCGGTATCATTATCCTGGCCAGGATCTTCGGGATTAGCGATTATTTATTTTGTAAGACACGGTAGTTCAGAATAATAGAATTAACAATCATTTTATGGGTAGTTTAATCAATTAAATAAAATTATGCATATAATCGTATTCATACCATTTATTTTGAATTTATGATAAAATCTGAAAAAAAGGAAAAAAAAAGTTCACAACATTTAAGAAGGTGTTATACTGAAATATGTAATTAAATTAATAATAATAAGCCCGAAGGCTAGATGCTTAAAACTTTAAATATACCTCCAATCTCTGCTTACAAACTTCTGTCCACGAACCAATACCTAAACCCGAAATCGCCAGACCAGTCAATCCTCCCACCTACGCCTCAGTCTACCCCTCGACGCTTCCCATTCGGAACAGTGCTTATTAAAATCATAGGAATAAATCGACTCAATGAAAATATATATAATAATAGATTAAAAAAAGAAAATTAGTTAACAATTGATTGAAAACAAATTGTTGACTCATTTGTTCAGGCAACGTTTGAGTACCTGACTCCACAGTCTCGGGGACCCATTTTACGTCCCCTTCGACGTGAGATTTTGTGCTAACCACTATACTATAGTTGGCGCTAAAAAATGTACGTGTAAATATATTTATCATATTTTATATACTTGGATACATAATATTATTGTTTCTTGTAGTTGATCTGCGTCTACTACAGTAGGTAATATATAAAAAAATAATGATTATTTTATTGATTAGTTTGTATGTAATTAACTATTAATCATTTCCTCTCAACCGTACTTTACTTGTTACGTGGTCAGGTATCTCACGTATTAGCCCTGTATGCATAGTGATTATGCATTGAGTGTTTTGTCCTTATGTAAGAAACGGCCTGACATTCGACTAGTCGATGCCATTAAAGAAAAAAAAATCGAAGACTTACGTAAGCCCCTTGTTGCCGACTTTTTACTACAAGTGCAGAATTCAATTAAATAAGCTTTAAACCAGGCCGTGTTCCTCTCACTACTTTCTTCTTCGTACGATCACCTCTATCTGTTATGAGGCCGTTCAAATGTTAACAAGGAACATTTCGCTTTTATTGAGTCGTTTTCTCTAATTTTTTACTACATTATTCGTTGTGTAGGAAATGAAAGGTTTATCGTTGGAACAATTAGTGAAAATATATTTTTTTAAACCTGTACCACTGTGATCAATTAAGTGTCTTACGTTCACTACGTGGTAGGGACTGTACTGTTTGACAACGGTTGTGTAGAAAGGAGATAAGACAAATCTAAATTTAGGACAAAGTGCATATAGATAAATTACTAAATAGTCCATTTACTTAACGCTTTATTTATTAAATATCTATAAAATTTATTTACTGTACTTTAAGAGCATCTGCCCAATAATCTCTTACGAATAACTTTTCTCCTTTAGTTTTTCTTACATTTTGCCTACGTATGGCATTCATATAGATTTTCGTTGTATTTTTATTTTAATGTTAATTTTTTTTTTGTTTAACTCTTTTTCATAGAGGTGATCTTAATTAATTAATAATCATAATGATTACTTTAAATAATGAATAATAATTATATAACGCTCAACCGCCACATTTCCCCCCTATTTTGGATACCCACTGGAAGAGGCTGGATGAGTCCCATGGGGGTAATAGATCCCATAAGATCCATCCCCAACTGATAAAAGATTAAGTCTGCCAAGTAACGGGATTTGAACTATGTACCTTCGGTTAGACAACTCAGCCACTCCGCTCCCTTAGGAATTTCCAGATTTTTTTCTACAGGATTTTTCCTGAATTGGTTTAAATTCACAACATTTAGATAACGGCCTACTATGCTCAAGATCGCGGATTCGCTGCCCGGTGGGTTGCCCTAGGATTTTTTAAAAGGGAGTAAGAAATCTGAAGTTATCCTTCGGAAGGGACGTAAAATGGATTTCCCGATTCTATACGATGACAGCTACTCGTTAAAGATTCCTGTCCTAATTAAACCTTGATAGGCAAAATTTAATATTTCCACTGTGGCATCATCCGATTATCTACAGCAGTTTAAAGTGTCGTTAAATTAATAAACAAACACAACAGCTGTTTGACTCATTATATTTATATGAGAGTCATACGATCGCGGATTCGCTGCCCGGTGGGTTGCCCTAGGATGTCATCCTTCGGAAGGGACGTAAAATGGATTTCCCGATTCTATACGATGACAGCTACTCGTTAAAGATTCCTGTCCTAATTAAACCTTGATAGGCAAAATTTAATATTTCCACTGTGGCATCATCCGATTATCTACAGCAGTTTAAAGTGTCGTTAAATTAATAAACAAACACAACAGCTGTTTGACTCATTATATTTATATGAGAGTCATAGTAACTTATAATTATTATAACTGGTTCTCATAAAAGGCTATCTTACCAGGAAATGTTAGTTTATATCATTACATCATGATACTGCATCATCTTGCTTTCTTCTTCTTTTATCGGTAATCTGTCATATCAAATGTTTAAAATCTTATGTTTATGATAGTTTGCTGCAATATCATAAATATAAGATTTCAGGAAATATTATATTCAAGAGAATGATAAAAAAAATTAAAGTAATATAACACACCACTGTGTAAAGATATAAATAAGACCATGGTAAAATGGCTTCTATAATAGATCTAGTGAACAACTGATCTAAACAACAGTTGTTAATTACTATGCGTATTGTCGCTTCTATATTTTATAATCGCTTCTATAATGAAAATATTAGATGCATCCGGCCTTTTCCTTTAAATAAACCCATTAAACCCTCACGACTGTTCAGTATTGCGAGTGTGGCATCGCTTGCCCCGTTTCTATGATGAAACAGAAAATCTGATATTTTATATAAAGTTGAATTTATTATGCGGATTCAAAAATTAATTAGGCTAATGAATTAGTTAATTAAGGGCAAGTAAACATACATTATATTTTATGTTTTCCCCATTAGTAAAAACCATCATTTAGGTTATATAATAATAGAGTAGATAATTTTTAAAAATAACATTTGTGTACCTAATCATGTTGTGGTCTGGGTTCAATAGGTAATACTCTGTTTATAGTTTGTTTTCATTATTTACATAAGAATACTTTTCGTTCATGAATTTTTAGAATAAATAACTCAATTGTCTACACAAATAGTTTTAATAAAGACAAACATTCGGAGAGAATGAAGGATATTAGAGGAGGAGAAAGATTAAGCGAAAAAGATATATGCGCGGTCCTTTGTTGGCTGATACTATTGTTACTATCCATCATGACTCCAAGTCCAAAATCTATAAATATAAAAAATTGTTAGGTTTCGCTGCTACTGAAACATTTCGGTAATATAATACACCACAATGTAAAGATATAAATAATACCATCGTAAAATGGCTTCTATAATAGATTTACAGTGTACGTTGATTTTTTTTCCGGGGGGGGGGGAATTTAATTGATAAGAAGATATTGTCGCTGCTCGTGTTTATTATAGTTTTTATTTAAAAATGCTTAAATCTTTTAACATGATTTCTTTCGGTTCTTTTTTACTTAATTGCATAATTATTTCTGGTGACTATAAACATCATCTAAATTCATTAATTAGATGATTCGAAAAAAATCCAAAGGGGGCGTATCTACGCCACATCATCTCCACCCGGCGTACGCTACTGAGAGGAAAGTATAATTATGTTTTCTACAAGCACGAAGGAGGCTAAGGTTATCAGGAAAAAATCTTCGACCCGCAGAAATAGACTACCCGTTTTGTAAGGATTACTTTTGTGAATCGTAACCGGCCTTTCATATAAACGGGAAATCATATGAACCGATTTAATAGTTTTTAGTCTCCTTTCAGATTTCAGTTTCAGATAGATCATAAAAAAAAATCTAAATGTAATTAAAAAGAAGAATAAGCTTAGTCAAAAGTCAGGAATTCCTTAACTACAGAAACTATTCGCTGCAAAAATGCTATTCCCAAAATAAAATCCATTGAAGTGTTTGGAAACGTAAGTAAACTGTTTACTCAGGTAACTTAGTTAAAATTAAAATAAAAGGATTAATGTGGATGTATTTGATTATTAATATTAGTGGATGTATTATTGTTGATATTGTTGTAATTTAGTTTATAGTTTATGAAATATTGCATTAATATTGATTCTGAGACTTCCTATCTGGAGGTTTTGTAATATAATTAATTCATTTACTGTTCCTAATTAAGGTTAAGTTTAATGTTTTTCTAGAGCAGATTGGCTGACCTCTAGCTAATCAGTTATAAACCAATCGGCTGATAAATTATTCTTTTAACATTCGTGATTCGGCTAAAGGGATTTGGAGACCCTTTAGAGGCTCACCCAGCCTATATAATGTGAGCACTCTTAATTGGGGGAAAATCCGGTTGAGCTTGGAACCAGTACGTTGGTTAGGGATGGTCCTTACATGTACTGTACTCAATTACCTTCATGGGTCGTTTTTAACCATGATTTTTAGTATATCAATCAGATTCCCAGTCTTATTTGATGTCGTCTTAATTCTATAATCATTTGGTTTTTAAAAATAATTGTGGTTATAGGATCCTGCTTATGATGTCAAGAATGAGATGATTTCCTATAGATTCTGTACTATCACATTCTTGTCACGATTGCATAGAAGTTAATACGCTATTCTTTCACGATACACCTTCCTATCACATTCCTTCCAAGATGTTGATTCTACTCTTGGGCCAATCTGCATATCTTGGAAGCAATTACCGATATAGGTTTGCGGTTCCCTTTCCGATATACACGAGCTAACTGTGCGACATTCCCCAGGGCTGGTGGCCCGGAACCATTTTAGGCAGCTCTAGTGATAACTAATGCGGACACTTTCGGTTCTCATTCACTTTCTACGGTAGAAGACCCCACATCTCCTTTCTCCATAGCAACAGCTTTCTGCATCTTGAAGCCGTGCCCATGTGGGAGTCCTTAACTAAACAAGGATTCCTTCGTTATTCCTCTCAGCTGTTCTTAGGATTAGTCCGCTTTCCATCGTTAGGTTTTCATAACATTCTTTTAGTTTGTTTGTCAGCTCCAAATCAATTCAATAGGCCGTCTTTCTCCTTTTCTAAAAAAATTGCAGGGACCCATGGTCGCTCCATAGCCGAACTAACCTATCTTATCTCAAAATTTGACTTTTTAATTTTATTTATAAATTATTAAGCCTACTTCAATCTTACCCTAAAGGTGGCAATGTATCCACAAATTACCCAATTCAACTTTCACTTAAATTGATCAAATTTTATGTTGATCAACTTAAGTTAAAATGTATTATAAAGTTAACTTAAGTTAAAATGTATTAGTGATACATACTTTTTAGGAAAAATAAAATTTGATTAGAAAAAACTTTGTTTGCTAAGAATAATAAAATATATTTCCAATTTAAGACATAAATGTTGTGTCATGTTTTATACTAATGAAGAAAGTCAAACTTTTGGTTTGAATGTTTTCTGAAAAAGTGAAACCAGCTATTAAACTCTCAATCTTGTTTTGGAGCGAAGCTACGTCTGTTCTGTTCCGTAATATATTGACTTGTTGAATGCAGTGAAATCGCGTTGTTAATATTTCGTGATTAATGTAATCTCATTAACACCATATTTTTAAACTTATATTAAAAAACGCTAATATTTGTTAAACATTCTAAATATTAATTAAGTAATTTAAATATTGGTGGTAATTACTAATCCATAATTAACATCACAATGGTTACAAACCTTTTTCGTTTAAATTTAAAGTAATTAATTAATTAATACAACTAATGTATCTGATTAGTTAATTGAAAACAGGAGAAGAAATACGCTGATCTAGTTTACAAGATAATATATTTGAACTGTTATTACGTTTTAGCAGTTTTTGGCGTGTACTTTAGTTTAAAAATAACATCTGTAAAAATGTGTTAAAAAATTACTTCTCTAAGAAATCAAAAGTAATGTCTGTTACTGTTGTTCCTTTTAGCATATTTTAATTGCTACTTCTATAGCATCTGTAAAGATAGCATATGTTAAAAAATAACTTCTTTAAAAAATCAAAAGTAACGTCTACTACCGTTATTTTAAAACTGTTCTTCCTTTTAGCCTATTCTAGCTGCTACTTTTGCTATAAAAAAAATAACGTTTGTGAAAATAGAATGTTCTTAGGCCTAAGAAAGAAGCGGTTGATGTTTTATTAGGATTTTGTTATTTTTTTGTCAACTTCAACTGTAACCTCTACAGCTTTATGTTTAGGAACTAGTTCTATTGGATTATGTACTACTAATTTCGTGAAACCATGTCATAACCTACAATATAATTACGTTTTCTTTCATTAGAAACCGCATTAATTCGTGTAATATTTCTCATCGAGAACCAACCTCCAGGTTGAGCTTCCCTTCCTTTCGTAAAGGTGTGATTCTGGTCATTACCACTAGTAATTGGCTATTGTCTAAATTATTAAGTGCGTGGTCTTTGCTTCCCTAATTAGTAGAAGTAGTTCGTTATATAAATGGCTTTATCCAATTAGACTACTATACTAATTAGATAAATAAATAACAATCTATCTTTCAAATCACAACTGTAAACAATAAACCTTTGGGTTTGGCAAACCTGGGTAATAGCTTCGTGCAACTACGCTATGGTCTTAGTCAACACATATACCAGTGAGCATAACTTGTGTTTCTGGTTCCCTCAAAACGTTTGCAAGCATTCTTAATCAAGTGCAGTGAAAGGTTGTCAATTTCTCAATGCACTTATGTTCCCTAGGGTCGCTCATTAATTAAAATTAGATGACTTTTCCATGCTGCAAACATTTCTCGTTATTAAAAGAGCATTTTAATTATAGATTTAGGGTGGAATTTAACTTATTATGATGAGGTCTATCTTTGAGGTGAAGTACTATTATGAATCTCTTAACATAACTAATCATTTTCTCACTACGAAATGTAGAGGTAGTTCGATCATGGGTGGTCTAAATATTGATTTCGAGATCTGTCTTAATCCCTGTGTTTCGGGTTGGGTTCCCAGAATACAAATATTTTTTTATTTTCTATTTCCAAGTTCTAAGACATATAGTAACCGTTACATAAAGAACTGAAACCAAAGCAAATGATTGCGTACAAATATTTAAACTACGTTATTATTTGAGCTGTTATATTTGAAAGTGGTATAAAACTATTTGGTACCAACAAAGGTTTAAGACAAGGTGATGCCCTATCATGCCAACTCTTTAATCTGATTCTGGAGTATGTGGTCCGCAAAGCCGGCATTCAAAGAACTGGCACAATTTTCCATAAGTCGTCACTAATTTTGGCTTACGCTGATGGTGTAGACTTTATAGGAAAGTCCTTTAATGAACTGGAAAATGCATTCCTCAATCTGATCAGACCTGCGGACGGTGTGGGTTTAGTAATTAATCAAACCAAAACTAAATGCATGCATGCAGACCGGTAGAGCTGACTGGCATTATTAAGATAGGAGGCCTGGATATTGAAAGAGTAAACTCCTTTACATACTTGGGAACCACCATAACGAGCGACAATAATGTCTCAATAGAGGTCAAGAAGAGAGTCGCTCAGGCACACAGGTGCTTCTTTGGGATAAATCGACATTTAAATAGCAACGCTCCTTCGGCCTCTCCTTCGATATGGCTCAGAATCCTGGGCCATTAAGAAAGCCGATGAAAAATTGCTTCAGGCATTTGAAATGAGGTTTTTTCGGCGAATTTATGGACCAATTAGAGAGGGAAAAGACGTACCAATGCGGAGCTGGCAAGTCTATTCCAGGCTGCGGATGTGGTCAAAACAATAAGGCTTGGTAGGTTGCGTTGGGCTGGCCAGAATGGCAAGTATTGAAGGGCCGAGAAGAGTATTTTATGAAAAGATTCAGGGCACAAGAAGAGTAGGGCGATGGCTGGATGGAGTCAGTGAGGAATCCAGAAGTCTATTAAATGTCCGGAACTGGAAGGCCGCTGCACTGGACAGAGAAAACTGGCGGAAACATATCGAGGAGGGCAAGGCTCATTGATGGGCTGTAGAGCCATGCAAGAAGAAGAAGAATAAGACTATATATATATATATAGACTATACATATAAAAAAAATCGTTAGTTCTTTTAAATGGTTTTAATGATTATTATTTCATAATAAAATTTAAAAGGTATATAGGGTTTAAAGCATCACTCTTTGCTGATTCCTATGTGATAAAAACATTTGCCCAGTCCATATTTTTAAAGTAATTTAAATGAAAAACTTAATATATCTTGCATTTTTTAAGTTTTAAAAATGAAAATAAATGATTAGTTGTGATTTTAATGATTTAAGGAAGTTTACCATTGGCAATAAAATTCTGTAACAATGGTACAATACGATAAAAATACAATTAACGTAGTGTTGGGTGGTCTTTAAATGAACTTCCTGAACTTGCAAGAAATCTCCGTTTAGATACAGGAACTGCAGCATTCGCAACTGCAGAAATCAGCCAAAAGAGTTCGTTCAAATGAAGGTAAAACGAGTTTTAAAGACACCAACTTCAACCAGTTGGTTTAGTTAGATTTTTAAAGCACTAGTGTTGAGACGTATCGGTGTTTTTCAACCAAAGTTGGCGTTATTTATTTACTTTTTTCATTGGTGTGGTTAGTGAAACATTTAAGAATGCTTCGTGATTTCCTTTTTTCCTTGACTGTTTTCTGTTTTTTAACTGCTAATAAGGAATTTTATAGGATGAAAGTGATAATAAGGGATAGGGGTAAGTGCAAATTTATTTTTGGGAGAAGTGCGTGTGTTGTACACTTGTTTACTGGAGGAACATCGTGTAGAAATTAAATAAAAGTTTTGATATCAAATATTTTTTTTTATTTGGTTTCACATTGTAGTTTAATGATTATCACTGAAATTTTTAAATATATATCTGCTACAAGGTTTCAGTATAATAATCCTTGGGAGCGGGGTGGCTCAGTGGAGGAGCAATGATTTGCCATGCCGAAAATCCTGGTTCAAATCACGCTTCCGACAAGACTTTTATTTAGTCTGTTAATGGCCGGAGATGGATCATATGGAATCTAGGACCCTCCTGGGGCTCACCCAGTCTCTAAAGTGGGCACCCAATATAAGGGAGAAAATCTGGCGGATGAGCGTGATCTAGGTCAAATCACCTCTCTTCACAACCGTTGTCCAAGAAACAGTACTGTCTCCACCATATTGTAAACTTGCTGCGCTACTGCGACATTTTGAATAACGATCCTCCCTTGAACTATTTTATATCTACCTCATACCTCTCTACGGATAGAAGAAAATACATGGGTGCTATTAAACTATATATTAAATTATGAACTACTTTTGCCCACGGCTTCGCTCGCATGGAATCTGGTCTACCACATAAAGTTTCGTGACAGATCATCTTAAGTAAATAATTCAATTTTGTTTAACTATAAGTTACTCGTAGATCCGAAATTTCAGATGTATAACTTCAAAACTGACGGATTAAATACAATCTTTGAACCCCTATTATATTAAGGGGGAAACCCTCGGGGTGAAATTGTCCAAATTTCTTTCTTAGTGCTCATTTAAGCTATACAAAGAACCTATCTGCGAATTTCAAGATGCGAAGTTCAGTGGTTTCTGCTGTGCGTTTACCGCTGGGTGTGTTAGTCAATCAGGTTACAGTTTTATATTAACTTCGCCTGTATGGTGTGTTGATAAAAAGTAGCCTATGTCCTTCCCCAGGCTTGAGATTATTCATATCAAATTTCATCACAAACGGGTCAAAACATACATTGACCCTGATTAACAAACGGGATGGACAGAAGTTTACTGTTGTTCGTGTCATTAAAGGATTAATATGTAATGTTATTGAATTTATTGAAAAGGATTACATAGTATAACGGTTTCACTTGTACGGCAGCAGCGAGAAGTGAACTTTTTTTTTTCTAAGCCCCTTTGGGTTTGAAGGTTTCTAAGCAAAATTTAAGATAGGATGGAGAGGTATCTCTTGTACTGTACGATGCACATTTTAAGAGGAGGATGAGAAGGTGGAAGGTTGTGATTTATTTATTTATATTTATTAGCTTTAGATTTTTCCTGTGATGAGGCTCACCGTGTCCTATTCCTTTTATTTGTTTATTTTATTTATTTCTCAGTTAAGGCTGAGACTTTGTAAGTGATCTTGCCCCGTTTGTGACCGTCCTGCTGGTCGAGAGTAGTGTGTAGGAGGTCCGTTTTTGTTTTGTTTAATGTTGTGTATCTCACTATGCGTTGCAGTACGCCATTCTGAAACTGTTGGAGCTTTTTCGCTGTTGCCGGCGTGATGTTACCTAATAGTGGTGCTCCGTAAAGGACCGCCGGTCTTAGGATCCGCTTTTAGATGGTCAACTTGAGGCGGAGGGATAAATTATGAGATGTAAGGAGGGGGTTAAGTCTGTAATACTTGGTCCTAACCGATCTGAGTTTCTTCCTGCAATGGTTTAAGGTGCCGGTCAAGGGCGATTTTAGATTATGCTGCTCTATTACTGATTATATAGAAGGTGACTATATAGACTATGCTGCTCGCTGGTCTGTTTTCGCGTCCCGCTACCCTATAGACCTTAGGGAGAGGGCGGGGCTTTTTCCCCTGAAAGGAGAAAATTATGCAGTCCGTCTTTTTAGGATTCACTGTGATATTGAGTCCTTCTAGCTTCTGTGTGATGCTCGCACAGACCTCCTCCGCCTGCCGTAGAGCTCTCTCTGCGCTGATCGAGCTGCTGTAGATCGCTATGTCGTCGGCATGGGGTGCTACAGTACCTTTATTTAGTTGGTTCCAACAGTTTCAGCTGTGTATATTGAGAAAAGTACTGGAGATAGCACAGACCCCTGAGGCAATCCGCAGGTGAATGCGATGGCTTCCGATGATGTTTCCCAGATACGGACTGCTATCGTTCGCTGTTGAAGAAACGACCGTAGGACCGAGTGGAGCTGTTCCGGAAATTCGTTGTCCTGTAGTGTCTTGCATATGAGAAGTGAACTATGTTACTTGATTTGTTTGGTTCAGCGAAAATATGTAGATTTTGCGAGTAAGAAACACGCGAGCAAGCATACAAACTTTGCCCCTCTTTTTCACCCCTTTAGGGGTAGAATTTCGGAAAATCCTTTCTTATCGGATACCTACGTCATACAAAGAACACACCCTCCAAGTTTCAGGTCTCTACAATCAGCGGTTTAGGCTGTGCGTTGATCCATCAGTCATTAAGGACAAAGCATTTTATATGTATAGATAAATCTCTAATGTATAGTAAACATATAATCTTACAAGGATCATAAAAATAATAATGAATAGCGTCAAAAGTACGGAAGCCTTTATATCGGCTGCAATATATCTAAACTTATATAATTTATGCAATATTCTTTTTCGCCAGAAACTTTATCTTGGAGCCCTTTTAAGATTTTTTCTTATAAATTATTATTAGATAAAATATATATAAGAATATGGCTCGCTATGAAGCTTATGAACTGGACTCTCGGAGCGCATATCTCCTTGTTAAAATAGAGCGGTGAAAATTTTACCCTCATATTGCCCGTGTTTCACCGTTGGTTTCGCCAGTTAATTGGCCTGTAACATAGAAAAAGTTGATGAGTGAATATTTAAGTTCACATGCATTATATAGTTTCACAGGTTTCTCTTATCCCCTCGATAAGATATCAGGGAGGCATGGATATAACAGACATCTTGGTTGTAACCTCTCTCAAAGGTTTAAGTTAAAACCTTATCTTAAAAAATATTAAAAATGGTCGTTACTACTATTTAATGATATTAATAACATATAGGAATAGAAAAAATCACTTAAATTTATGCATTTATCCTTACTCTCCATCATCTTCTATTGGCTTATATGTTGTCTTTCGTCTAGTGAATTATCTCTGGAGATCTTTTGCCGATATCGCCAATTTCCTTTGATGACCAAGTGCTTCATCTCATCACATGGGAAAAGAAATTTGGCTTTAAGCGTTTATTATAAGGAATAAATTGTATGCCAGTATTTATTATATATATGTATATAGTTAAATAACTTTTATAAACTAACCACTTTTTAAAAAGGACTTTTATTTAAGTTAAACATGTACAAAAATGATGAGACTAAAGACTAACAGCGTAACGTGCTAATAATGAGAGAGAAGTAAGAGAGGGCTCCTCCTAGTCGGAAGGCCTATATAGCGTTTTACATTGCTGATTCTAATTCCTGGTAATGTTTACTAGTAAGCCAGCTGCAACTTGCACCTGCACTATAGTTCCTAGAATTGTCCAGATTTACCTCATTTAAGTCCTCCAGGGGGAAGATCTGAAGCTACTCCTGGAGCTTTGTAGTATTTTGAAATTGTTTTATATCTAACGGTAGGTTCATATGTAAGCTGCCGTTGCACAGCTAGTTCATGCAATTCAGGTGCTGTAGGTATAATTTGCTTTTTCCTATGGTATACATAATAACTTATACCTACAATGATTAATATAATAATACATACAATGGTATATAGCAGTTTATCGGGAATATAAGGAATAAAAGGGATTTCTACAAATTCAGGCATTGTGATATTTAACATTTCTACATCTTCTAAGTGAACATTCATATATAAAGGTTTATACACATGATACAAATTATGTTTATATGTTTTGTTAAATATAGGTACACAGTCAGTTGTGCTAACATTAACCTTAGCTATATCTGGTAAAAATATTGTATCGTTTGTACAAGTATTAGTTTTTCTTATTCCAATAGTAAAGTAGACATGCAAGTATTCATTAAAGTAAAGATTAGTTTCACACAAAGAAAAAGTACAATTATTAAGATTAGCATTTTCAATAATATTTATAGTACACAAATTAGTTATAGGTTTTAATTGTTGACAATAATAATAGTCTAATAATTTACATTTTCCATACATATATTGATCATTATGTTTAATAATTAATTGGTTATCAATATCTAATTGTTTATAAGAATTATTTACATTAATTGGGATTGGTATTAAAAGATATCCCATATAATCTTTTTCATGGATAGGTAACCTTACAAATACATGAAATGTTGCATTATAAAATGAACAATATATCTTAGTGTTTTCCCATATAATAATGGAATTATCACTAATTAGAGTTAGATTATCAGGTATATTTTCAATAATATCTGCTAACATATTGGAATGAATTATGCCAGATTTACAAAATTCCATTGATAATAATAGGCTAGAAATTTGGTTTTCAAGTAGTTGAGTATGAATATATAGGTCATATGAATCCTCTTTCTCTTGTATTATCTTTGATATTTGGTTAAAGTTATTATTAATATGCTTTGTATTATTTTCATATTTATCAATTAATTTTTTATTAGTCTGAATTAAATTCAATTCATTTATATTATTTTGTTTATTATTTAAAGTTAATTGTTGAAGTATTCTATCATATTTTTCCTTGTCAGTAGCATCCATATTGCCAGTAATCCAAGAAATGGCTGTACCAAGTCCATTAATTAAGCCGCGTCTAATTCTTTTTGTTTTAGGTACAAATGTTAATGTTTCTATTTGTTTCTTTAATGTTTGTATATTATGTAAAATTAATTTATTTATACTAGTTGGTTTTATTATCCTTAGATTAGAAAGATTATTTATTTCGTCAATAATTGGTTTAGTATTATAATAGTGATAAGTCTCAAAATAGTTATCAATTACTTTTATTTTATTTACATTATAGTGAATTACACCGTTTGTTTTTTTCATATCTTCAATTTGAAGTCCGGTGACTCCTAGAAGAAGAAGCGATAGATGAACGATCTTCATCTGAAACAAAGAATTTTTTCTTCTTTTTGTTAGGCCTTTTGAATGAATTAACATGCTCTTTATTAATTCTAAGTTTATTATATAAAGCTTTATTTTTCTTTTGTTTTGTTGCTCGAACATAAGCTTTTTCTTTATCTATTTCCGGAGGGTCTTCTCTATTTTCATTGAGTTTTTCTGTTCTATTTTCTTTTTCCTTTTCGATCATTTCTTTTACTTTCGTTTGCATTTTTCTTAAATAAGAGAAGTAATCGTGAATTAAGATTTCCTGGACATTATCTGTTTTGTACGTATCTTTATATTTTCCGAATGTTATTTCATTAGGGGTCAGTTTAAGTTTTTGATTTATAGAGTTATTAAATGCAATTGTTGCTATTCGCAATTGTTTATCAAATTTATACTTTTTATTTTCCATCGTTCTCAATATTTCCAATAATGTTGAATGAGTTCGATTCAGCAATCCGATAGAATTAGAATAATTCCTACTTGTAATATGTAATTCAATATCGTATCCCTTACAAAAATTTTTAACTAATAAATTGTCAAATTCCTTTCCTTGATCTGCAATAATTCTTTGAGGAGTGTTAGTTAGTTGAAATTTAGATTTAATAGGTCTAAGTTATATTGTTACCTTCTTGTAACAGTTGTTCTAGGAAAGTTTCATATTCTGCTGACGAAGGGTATATACGTATGAATGGTTGTTGACTCCGTAACCATATACTCTATTGCATTAAATTCATTTCTTCTCGATAATGTCTCCGCTAAATAATCTATTTTTCCTTCGATATCCTTAATATCAAATTCAAATTCTTTCTACTTTTTTATTTTATTTTATTTATATTTCTTTCATTACTCGTGAAGCGAATAATATAATTGTTATACGTTGTTTAATACTTCTTATGAGCTATAGTTTTGTTATTATTACGCTTAACTAAAATTATTGTATTATAATACTTGTTTCTATTATTTATAGTGTAGTTTCATATTTATATTATTATTTATTTAATTAGTATTATTAATTAGTTCTTTATTATATTTTTAAGCTTCAATTATTAATATTTTCTCTAATTTTAATTTTAATTATTATTTATTTCTATGATTTTAATATCATTATTTTTAATAGTAACTTATTTAATCCTACTTTTAATCATGTTAGATCTGATTTATATCCTCAGTCCAATTCCTGTCGTTTGATTCCGTACATCATTAATCAGGCAATGAATACCTTAAAATCTTTTCCTAACCTTTCCCCGAAGGTAATTGCGCACGTCTGCGGTTTTACTTCTAAATAAAATATGATGTGATTTTATATCGTTTCTTATATCTAATTTATTTCTATTTAATTTCTTTATATTTATTTTCTTTAGTCTTTTTATAATATTAGGATATTTCTCGGTATACTTTTTAATAATACGAAATGAATTTCTTGTCGGTGGATTTAATATTAGTATAGCTGACAAGTTGGGACTTTGCTGACTAGTCGTTTCCACATATTTTTCTTTATTACTTATATTTCTTATTTCTTTATTATCATTAGTTTTATTATCATTTATTATATTTTTTATTTCATCATCATTTTCGATTTCATTATTATCGAAGACTTTATCCATACTCATTGGATTATCTATATTATTATCGTCGATTAAATATACATCGTTATGCGTTATAATTTTATGTTTTATTAATGAAGTTGGTTTCAACTGTTCATTCTCCTTTTTTATGATCTCCCCATTTGTACTAATTACTTTAATTAATTCATTTGTTGTTTTGTCATCAAGATGCTCATGCCTTATGACTGATTTGATTTCGGAATAGTTTGTCATTGTATGACATTCATTGCTTTTAAAATATCGTCTATGATCGAAAGTGAACACAGTATTGCCGATCACTATGTGATTGTCTTTACAATTAACTGTTATGTTCAATTCCTTCATTGTCTCGTATCCCAGTAAGAAATCGTATTTCTCATTCACTGGATATACTAAAAATTCTAAGCGTTGCGGTATTCCTAATGCCGCTTTCATATTTAAAGTAACGGATTTATTTCCATGATCTATTCCTGTGGGGGTTTGAATTGAAAAAGGTTTATCAATTGTTTTTAAATTCAATTTTTCAATCACTCTTGGATGAATATAATTTTTACTGGCTCCAGTGTCGATTAACCATATTTTATGAAAGTAATCCTTTATCGACGGTAAGTTGTGATTCGTTTGCGTGATTTGATTTATTTTATCTACCATTCGAGGTAACTCTCTTCTTGTTCTAAACCCGGTGGAGGATCCGTTTGTTCCCTTATAATTAGCATCAATATTATTATTAGAATTAAAATTTACTTCTCCTCCTCGTACGTTTGGTCTAACGGAGGCGGATCGTTGCTGTGTAAGCCGTCGGCTAAAAAATGATTGAACCTCGAAGTTAAATTATGTATTTCATCTTTAAGAGATTGATTTTCCTTTTTTAGTTGTGAGATTGCATCATCTTCAATATGATGAGCTCTGTCGGATACTGTCCTCATGGAAACTGTTTCAGGTTTTTCAACTTTTTCAAAATTATGCTGTTGACGGAATTGTTTTGACGATGGTTTATTAAAAAATTGATGCTGGTCTCGAGGTGACCATTGTTGATTATAAGGTTTTTGATAGTTACTTCGAAACTGACCACTTCCACTTGGTTGGGAATAAAATTGTTTTTCATGTTTAGGTTGAAATTGTTGTTGTACTTGATGGTTTTGATTATTATTGTTTTTATAAGAATTATTAATTTTATTTGAATTATTAAATTTTTGTTTATTAAAATATGTTTCTTTATTAATCTTATTTCTTTCTCCGTATAATTTATATACGATAGCGTTAAATGTATTTTTCAAAGCTAGTTTCATATCTATAATATTGTTGCAAACGATATGTGTAAATTGTCTTTCTAGAACCGGATGTAAATTACGAATCGCTGCGTGAGCTATATCGCTATCATGATATCGTAATTCATCATTTTTGTTTTCAGCAAATAATTTCGTTACTAAATCCTGTCGTTTTTCTATTATTCGATTTACATAATCAACAGGATGTTCTTTATGTTTTGCTTGCATTGTTAATATTTCATATTTAATAGTTTCAACGGTTCTCGAATCATAAAATTGTTTCTTTAAATAATCTATTAATTCGTGAATGTCTTCAAACGCTTTATCCGTACAATCTTCGGCTTCCCCGATTAATTTACTTTGAGCAGTAATAAGCATTACTTGTTCATTTTCTATTTTATAAGCATTTGTGTTTTGACAAAAACGGTCATGTAAATTTTGTAATGCGTTTACGAATTTTCTTAAATTTTTTGCAGTACCGTCATACGTGGGTACAATTTTAAATTCTCCCGGTGTTATTAATCTGTTAGGATTCATTTCTATTTGATTATTAGTAATTTGAGAATCAATATTATCTTCTTCTTCGCTTATGGCGTTTAAATATCCAAACCTTATGCTATTTAGTCTCTCAGATATTGGCATTTAAATATAATGGCAATCAAAATGTGCATGCAACTTATAAAGTACTTAATAAGTATTCTTAGAACTAAAGTTATTTAAATTATAAATCAGCTTGAGTTTAGATATTAAAATATCAGCAAATTATACACTACAGTTGCAGTTTGTTGAACAAAGTTCCACAGTGACGTTAACTGTTTATGAAGTCAAAGAAGGAAGAATTTATGAATATAAGTTCTTTGTACCTTCAGAAGATTCTTGAGATTCTTCGATGAATGTCAGTTCTTCTATGTGAAGTCTTCTATGTCCTCGTATAATAGCCCTCAAGTCCCTGTGTTCGAGCGCCAGTTAAATAACTTTTATAAACTAACCACTTTTTAAAAAGGACTTTTATTTAAGTTAAACATGTACAAAAATGATGAGACTAAAGACTAACAGCGTAACGTGCTAATAATGAGAGAGAAGTAAGAGAGGGCTCCTCCTAGTCGGAAGGCCTATATAGCGTTTTACATTGCTGATTCTAATTCCTGGTAATGTTTACTAGTAAGCCAGCTGCAACTTGCACCTGCACTATAGTTCCTAGAATTGTCCAGATTTACCTCATTTAAGTATATATATATAATTTCTTCATCGAAAGCCTAGACTTCAATAGCAATAGTTTTTGTTATTTAGTGCATTGTGTGAGTTTCACCATTACTATTAGCTAATTCTTAGTGCCTTTGTAATAATAAAAGAAATAACATAGTTCGGCCAATCGTAATCAGAGGCGTTTGTAAGAAGTGTTTATCGGATACACAGGTATTTGCTGATAATTTATGGTTTTATCTATTGAAGGCCGATAGCGTTCAATTTTCGATATTATTTTAATACAAAATATGTTAACATACGTTGTAGACAATTAATTTAATTTTTCCCTGACTATCCCGCTTTTCAAATAATTTATCATTAAGCTAATCCTGTCTATGACCTATCTTAAATAATATAATAACGCTTACCTAATTCTTATCCCTCTCATGTTTGAAAATAATTGTTTTTTCCGCGAACTCCATTAAAGTTTATTGAAATTAAATATAAAATAAAACGCCGGAAGAAAAAGAAAATATTGCTCTACACCATTATTAACGGGCTTAGTCGAGTTGAATGCGAAATTACGTCCGAAACTCATTAAGCCTCTCATGTCATCAGACTCGTAATTTTGTGGAATCCTATAATCAACATTTTGCACGGACTGAAATTTTTACAGGAGGAGAGATTGGTTTCGTCCAAAAAAAAACATTAAATAATTTTAGAAAGGGGTCCTTCTGGTGAATTCGGGAACCTGTATGTTTTCCTTTGGGTGTATCGGGCAAGCTTTCTCTGATAAGATCATTCTTTTTTTCAAAAATGAAATTCGCCGAATGGATAAATAAGTTTTTTAAATATCTGGGTTAGCCAGTGACATGTATAATTCATCATTTAAACCGATATCCATAGTCAAAAAATGATTTTTGGTTAATTGAACACGCTTTACTTGTTACATTTTCAGAAAAAAAATCTCATATTTGCCCTCAGAAGATTAATTTTTTTAATAAATAGTATCAAACCAGTTTTTTACACTTTTATTTTGTTAGAAAACGTTGCTGATGTTTCGTAACGGCTTACGATTTATAAATGTACAGGCACCACAGCGAGTGGTAAAATTTTATATTCCAGCTTATGATGGACGCAACGACAGAAACAACTTTCTCGATAGTAGCAAGTTCAAGGCTGACGAAAGTGGTCTTACGTATATTCAAGTTCCCTCTTGCCGTTGGATTTTGTCGTGTCTTTAGATTCTTAACGTTTTATATCTTATTTTTTTAATTTTTATAATAAAGAAAAATGGTGTCCCAGATTTTAACTATTTTTTATTATTATTTTGAATTACATTTGCACCAACGCAGAATAACATACAGCAAATTTGATTTTAATGATTTTTCTCCTCGATTTTACTTAGAACCTTGCATTGTGTTGTTTGTATCTTTTATATATGGGCATGTTCTGCTGAACCCCAAAGTTCTTCCCCATATGTCCAAATAGGATCTGTTCCAGAAGATGTGACAGTTATTTGTAACGTCTTGTAAGTTCTTGTCTATTGTATTTTAAATGGATGTTCCGTCTAAGTATTTTACAAATATAGTCTGAAATAACCTATTCAGTTTTCAGAAGGTACATAGTCGTCACTTTTAATTCCTGGAGACAAAGATTTCCATAGGGAGAAGCTAACGTGGCTCGATTTTGTAGCGTTTATTTTGTTGTTTCATTAGTGGAAACACTTTTCTTATTCAAATTTGTGATTTTGATTTTCCAGAGCTACAGAGGCTATGCTAGCATCTTTTGTTGGAAGAAAGATTTGCTGCATTGTTAGCGAAGCTGTAGATGGTGGTGTAAGAGTGATCCGGAATATCAGAGGTGTAAAGGGGGTAGAAAATAGGGATTAAAACAGTGCCTTGTGGCTCCCCCTTCCGTTGAGGAAAGAAGAAAACATGAAATTCAGATTGTCCCTAATTTATCGCTATGATTAAAACACGTGCATTAAACAAAATTAATTAAGCGCGTTTCTCTAATTAAATATTCATAATCCCTCTATTCCAAATTTTAAAGTATCAATTATTTAAGAAGTCATGTGGTGTCCATTTCATGTTTTGTTTTTTTCAATATTGAAATAAACAGTTTTGCCGATTTTTAGTCATTCCGTGTACACCAGACTTGAGCCTTGAAAGTAAAACATTCAAAACCATTAAAATAATTTTGTAATCCTTTTTATTGCCTTTACTTTCATATTTTAATGAGTCTTTTGATCCAATTCCTCCCGTTTCAAAAGATATATTTGTCTATTTCGTCAATCACATTTTTCTCACCCTTTCTACACATATTCTAATGATTAAAATTACATTAAAAAAAAAAACCTGTACCACAACAACCCCCGTTCACGGGTCTGGGGTTCAGTACATGGTAGAGACTGTACTGTTTCATGGACAACGGTTCTGCAAGGAGGTGGCTTGTCCTAGGTCACGCTCAACCGCCAGATTTTCTCCCCTTATTTTGGATACCCTATTTTTATAATATTTTATAGAGGCCGGGTGAGCCCCAGGAGGGTCCTAGATCTCTTATGTAATCCATCTCTAGGTGAAAACAGACTAAATAAAAGTACTGCCTGCAGCGGAGGTTGAACCGGGATATCCGGCATGGCAAGTCAGTGCTGTACCACTGAGCCACTCCGCTCCCAAAATTACATTATTTATGGTTAATTTGAGCTGTTATTTTTGAAACTGGTATAAGTTATTTGGATAAAAAAAAATATTGTAATCTTATTTTGTCTTCAATAAGAGTAACTTTTACTATTTATTGATTTTATAATCTAATACAAAATTCGGTCTTAAGTTTCTTTATGGTTTTTATGATAGAGTTTATTAATAAGGGTTTTGATTCTGACATAAGAATCTATGTAGTTTACCTTAATGTAACCATATAGAAGTTTTGTGATATAAGTTTATTATTTTTACGAGCTTAATTAAACTGGAATAAGTACAAAATCGGGAGTACGCCTGGAGGGTGGGGGTTAAAATGGCATTTAAGGGCTATTTAATTAATAGGGTTATTTATGAAATGTCTATTATTAAAACTTTTCTTTATGCATGTTTTAATGACTTTTTGTTTGGTTTTTTTTAGTGTTGATGATGTAATTTTCCACATCCGCTGTGTATTTTCCCTTTCTTTTATATCAATTTTGAGATAATTATGTGTCGTATAAGATCCAATCATGTTATTGTTTAAAATATTTAGATTGGACCGTGTTGTCTGGACGGATATTTGATATGGCCAGATAATTTCTGGCCAGAAGCTGTCTGCCTTGTTTGTTTGAGAGAAGAAGAACGCATTTCGTCGGTGATATTTTGTGAAATTAATTACTTTACTTTGAAAGCGGGATAGCTCGGTTTGTAGAGCGCAAAGTTGCTCTGGTGAAGCTCCGAGGTTCAAATCTAGCTTTGACGGAAAAAAATATCTAATATAGGGGGGATAGGGAGCTGGCGGGCCCATCGCCCAGTCTTCTGATTGCAATCAGCCACTGGTCCTCCAGGTTGGGGGTTAGGCATAGGGTCAATAACTTTACCCCGTAAAAATATATTCATTTTGAAACCTAATATCAGCCTCGGAAAATCGGACAGTCTCAACATGGTAAAGACTTCGGCTTTGTGTAACGGACTTCACATTGGATCATGGAACATTAAGAGCCTATACAGACCAGGGGCCGCACAAACGGTAGTAAATGAAGTCAAAAAGTACAATATACCAATAACAGCAATACAGGAGGTAAGATGGCCAGAAGGTGGAGAAACCAAAATTGATGGTCACACAATGTTCTACCGTAAAAATATCTAACGTCCAGGGATGAATCCTCCCTGCACAACCGTTTTCCTAGAAGCAGTACAGACTCTTCCATGTACTGAACCCAAAGACGCTTCATAGGGTTTAGGTTAGGGTGAATTATTTTATTGCTATTAACTTACTTTAGACATTTTTACGTTTCTTATATATCACATTAGTTATTAGTCTTTCTGGGCAAAACTGGCCGCATTTCGTAAAATCGGGACGTAAGGTTGCGTTATCTTTGATAGCTAAACGTTTTTAGTTGTAGTGGAATTGGGCCTTCAGGTTATTTATGGTTGTTTTTAACCTTTTAAGATAAACTATTTCTAGCTTTTTCTACCTCTTCAGACTATCAATCCTCCCTCCATCTTCCTATCCCCAAAGCAGTCTAGCGCTATTGGATCGGAAAGACGCATGGACTATATGGAGGCCTAATTGTGAGCTAGGTGCGGTAAGAGTTAATTCCAGCATTGTGGTTACGTAGTGCGTTTATCCTCCCTTCCGCCTAATCGCCCAGTTATCGAACCTTATTCAATTTCGCTTGAGCCGCAGTACGAGTTTCCTGGCGGCTATAGTTCTATAGGCGTGTTTACGTCAACTACTAGCTACCAACCTATCGGTTGAATTCCTCAGTGTATATAGGTTTCAAATGCTCAACCATTCATTAACCGGATTCATTGACACGAGTGTTTAAAAAAATCCAGTCCGAAATGAGTGATCTAAACACAATAAATAAAGTCGGTGGATTTTACTTAATCTGTTAACATCCGGAATGGATTCTTTGGGATATGGGACCCTCTTTGGGCTCCCCAGCCTGTATAAAGTGGGTACCCAAAATACCTGGCGGTTGAGCGTGATCTCGGACCAATCACCTCGTCAAAATTTACGTATTCAATTGACAGAAAAATATAGAATATAAAAAAAGTACAGTATACGCTCCAGTGGTTTGAACTGTACGACTGGGGCTGGTAGCCTCTAAGCGTTCAGGTTGTTCCCCCTGGTAGCTAATAAAAAAAATTTAAGTCTATATTCTTCTTTTTCTGAAACCTTAAGTATTAAATTTTAAAAAAAGTACCATTACAGTCCTTGAAGGGTTCAGTTGGGTTCAGTACATGGTTGAGGCTGGATTGTTTCTGAGGCTAGGGTTGTGTAGGGAGTTGATTCGACAGAGATCTCGCTCAAGGTTTTCCCCCAATTAATAGTAACTGCATTAAACCGGCTGGGTGACCCAAGGTAGGTCTCAGATTTCACTGGGTCCACCTGTGGATGTTGACAGATTAAATAATTTATCTTCTAAAATATTAACAGATTAAATAATTTATCTTCTAAAGCTGGATTTGAACCGCACTCAGCTCTGCATACTTAGCTACCCAGCTCCCAAGCAATACTAAAATATAATAATTTGCTCGTCATATTACCTGCGATCTTTCTCAATTATTGATTAATCTCATTCATCCGTGTAATAATCACATAATTAATGTGATTTTCTTTAATTTAAGTATTATGTATTTTAATATAATACAAAGGAGATGTTTGTGTAGACTTGATGATGATAAAGCATTTTTGATCTGTGTTATATATGTTATTTTCAATCAAATGCTCTTATTTGTATGTTGATCGACGTTTCAATAACAAATGGTTTTTGTTGTGCGCATGCGTATTAAAAGGTTCTCTGTTAGATTTTTCACTAAACCTACTCTCAAATTCATTCGAAATGTCAAGGTGAGCGATGTGTCTTTTAAAAATGACTTATGGGAGAATTTCAGTTAAATGTTTTCGTCCTATGTTCTTCCTATATCGTACGTATTTGAATACGTAGAATCGTTTATTTTTTTTACCCCTCAAGTAATCTTCTAAATTTTGAATGGAGTGTGTAAGATTATATTTATATCATTACTAATGGAATAGACAGCTATGAGATTTAGGCATCCGTGAATGAACTATCGAAGATATAAGATGATAGTGTGCAAGTTGGATCTGAGTGCTATCAAAGCCGTAACTCTCGGATCACGATCCTGCAGTTCCCCGGTGCTCTCCTTTCGGATGTTACGAAACCAGGCGCTTATAGGTTAAAAAAAGTTAGGTAATCGGGATAATATTATTGATTGCTACGAGATCAATCGTATAACAGTACTTTGCACTTTGCTTCAATTTATAACCTCTTGTAACCAATTGTATCCTAAATAGTGAAAAACCCATGCTTTATTATGGTCTCAAAAATTATCAGATTTAACTGTGAATATTTTTTGTATAAAATTGTATATAAGGTTGGCGCTTCGAGTTGAGTTACAACATGTTTTAACTGTTTATTCGTTTCATTTTTAATATTTTCCCAAAATACAAGTTAATGCGAGCTTTATTATGGAAAAGAGGATGTAATTATGGATTATAAGTAGATTTCTGTAATAATTTCATTAAGGAATAAAAGTTTTAACTAATATTTCGAAGTATAGCTGATTTATTTTTGTTGAAACTTACATTTCTTGATGTTATGATTACCGAAATATATACTTTCCCCATAAATACATCTTTTTCGTACCAAGCTCATGATAACTTGTATTTTTGGGAAGCATTGAAAGGGAGACGAATGAGTGGTTAAAACTTGTGACTTAACTCGAAGCGACAACCTGCGGAATAAATACAATTAATTGCTTTTCTATGAAAAAAAAGAAAATGATTTTTTTTTTACCTACTACTTTTTCTGTGTCAACGCTTCAATTAATAGACATCCAAGTTGCTAACAGGATTCTCTAAAATAGAAATAATAAATAGGTCTCACCTGGAAATATTATTTGTTGTAATTCCAAATGATATCTCCACAAGAGTACTCATTTCTGCAGATTCATATTCTTCTCACATTTTTAATTATTTCCTTTTTTTTTCTTACTAAATCTTCGTTTTTATCTAATACTTGTTTTTGGTAATTATTTCACCAGCATACCTTCCTGACCACATGCGTCTGCTGGAAAAAAGGAACAGTTAATCGTGGCGTTTGATTGCCGCACCTTGCGGTTTTTAATCGTGTTTGAGAAACAGAAATTATCCTTGCTTGTATTATGCGTTGCCTTGCGGTTTGGAAAAGTGGTATTTGTTAATAATGTATTAGTTTCGGTTATTCATGTAACGGAGACCCAATCATTTTTATGATTATTGGCATTTAGTGTTACCATGTAGTTAAATGGTTTTTATTTGTTTTATTTTTATTTTTAATTACTGGTTATAAATTTAATTGTTATGCTGATTATTAATTTGTTGTACTCAGGGGTGGATGAATATATAAAGAGATAACAATATTATATAGCGTCGGTATTGACAGATTCAAGGAACTCAAATCAAACCACTCCGTATGACAATAACATTCAATAAGATTTCAAGCAAATACAGCATTCAATCTATGATCATTACTTACTACAGCCCAGATTTTCGTACAATTACATTTTTTATTTTCTGCTGACTTTTGAACTATTGTTTTACTCTAATAAGGCATCCTTATTAGATACATTTTATTTTGCATGAATTATCATGTTTTTACTTCGTAATTTTTTTTATTTTTTAATAACAACATATTTAGAAGTTATTAAAAAATATATATATTTAATTCCTTGACAATCTACACATAATTACAAAAGAGAGTTTCATGAATTCAAATTTAACTGTTTAAGCCCAGTAAATAAGTTCCAATTTTCTTGGAAAATTCATGACAGTTTTTCAATTTTGTATTCCTTTCTTCAAAATTCTTGGAATAAGAATAGAGCGATGAACAAAAATATCCCTCAACAACAAAAATAATAAAATAATAAGTTATAATAATAATAATAATAATAACAACAAAAATACTAAGTTTCCACTTATTTATTGTGTAATTTTTAACTGCACCCCCCACTATTCCCACCCTCCAAAAATATCCTTCACTCGTTCATTCATTTTATCGTAAAAAAACGTGGGGTGTTTTTTAAAATATGGTCATAATGACTCACTTTTACCAATATTAATCAATAAAGTATTTAAAGCAATTAACATCAAGCACCTAACGTTTTTTTAGTTAAAATGTATTTTTTTGTTCATCGCTCTATTATTTTTTTTAATTTGATAACAATTATTCTCTATTTTTTAGTTTAAATTTCCATTAAAGCAGATTTGATAGTCATGAGAGGCGTTTGGTGTTAAAACCGGTTACATCCATTGTCAAGACTGATCAAATAAGATTCAATTAAAATAAATTATCAATTCAACAATTTTTTGAAATTATTATTCATTTTTTGCTAACATTATGTTGGATATATTTTGATCTGAAAATATTGATATCTGATTAGTTTGTGGTTGATAAAAAATAAATAAAAAATGCATTTTTAAAAACAAATTACTTTAATCAATATAATTAAACAATATAACCTCGTATATACATAGTTTTGATTTTTCATAAATCAAAACTTTTCATTTGATGTAATGGATGTTATCACTTTTGATAGGAAATGGTATATTTTGGTATTGATTTTTGAATGATCTAGACAATTTTGAAACAAACACATTATAACGCATCATTTCTGTCATTAAAAACGTATTAAAAAAAAATTTGAATTGGATATACCTGATTTTGAAACCAAACGCCTCATGTAACCTATTATTTTTTATTAATTGTTTTAATTTTTAAATATTTTTATTTTGAAGAGAAAAGATTTGCCCTGGCCGGGATTCGAACCCGGGCCAAGAGCGCTGCCACGGAGAGGCGGACGACTCGGGTTCGAATCCCGGCCAGGGCAAATCTTTTCTCTTCAAAATAAAAATATTATTTTTTCGTGTATTTTAAAATATTAATATTTATAACGGTGCATTCACTGACGTCAGCTTTGAATCGCGTGTGGGTGCGCTATAAATTAGGAAAGCGAACAGTGTTTCAGTGAAAGTTACTTTCCTACGTAGGATCTCATCATTTACGCATCATCAGGAGCCGTTGCCAGGGCGGCGAACAAAAGAATTGCCGCAGAATATCTCAACGGCCATAGTTTAATTAATACTATGTCGGGGAACAATTATAGATGAATGGGACAATTACCGAATAACTGCTGCCTTGTGAAACTATGGAAAAGAGATCGGGCTGTCGGAAAGAGCTCTTCCGATTCCCTTGTTCCGAGAAAACCTAGAGGTTGAGCGTAATATAGAACCATTTACCTCCCTGCACAACCATTGTCCTAGAAACAATAGAGTTTCTACCGCGTACTTAACCCAAGCAAGAACCTTGTTTGTAGTGGCACAGTTTTTTTTTATTATCGCTTAGGTATCTATTATGCAGGTCGCTTTGAATCGAGTAATAACTAGTTTTAACTGTTTATTTGTTTCATTTTTAATCTTTTCCAAAAATACGAGTTATCGTGAGCTTTAGTATATAATAGAGAATGTAATTATGGATAATGAGTAGATATCGGTATTCATTTTACCAAGAAATAAAAGTTTCAACCAACATTTTGAAGTTTAGGTGATATATATTTGTTGAAACCTTCATTTCCAGATGAAATGGTTCCCGAAGTATACACACACATTTCCCATAACTTCACTATCTTTTTCCATACTATAGCTAACCATAACTTTTATTTTTGGATAATATTAAAAGGGAGACGAATGAAAATTTAAACTTTTGACTGAACTGGAAGTGACAACCTGCGGAATAATAGGACGCTTATGATATTTGGATGGATTTGCTTCGGTGGAACCTGCAAAATTTTGCTGACTTGACATGGGGCATGTTGGGGTGCATCAGTGCACCGGTGCGGCTGAGCTGACAGCTTGGGCTCTCCAGTGTTACCACTACAACACCACTAGTTAGACATACACTCCTCCATTTGTTAGTTATACCTTACCAAAGTGAAGATATTTCATCCAATGCCATCCAATGAGGTACCGTCTGAGTTTATGTAGAATTTTTATCACCCCTGTTGGCCGTCTGTATCAAATTTGAAATTTTCGTTCGATCATAAAATATTACACGCGTAAAGAATTACAGTGTACTTTTAACGTCGATGCAAATGCAAAGTATCGAAAATGAAAAACACCCACTTTTCAGGGGAGTGAAAAATCGGTTTTAAGTTTTATTCAAAATCATACGTATCGTCAAACTTATTATACGTGTTTTTTGACTAATAGCTGAATCGATATGTTTGCTATAACATTGAAGTTAAAAAATTGGCTGTTTTCAGTTAATTATAGAAGCCTAAACATAAAATTGACACTTGTAGGATGCTAATGCATTTCTTAAAAATTAATGACGAAATACTTAGTTTCACATAAGTCAATTAAAATACATATTCAATATTACCACGTATTCTGTAAATGTTGTTGAAGATTAGTACCTAATTGCTGAAATGTGTGTAATGTTGGATTTTTTCTATTTCAGATTGTTTTTAGTACTTTTTAGATAATAAATAAAATAAGATCTTATGTTTTAATTACTTTTGTCGATTCCTCAAATTTACTAAAAAAAAAACACTTTATTATGAAACATCGTAAAGCCAAACCTCTACAAAATCGGCACTCTTGATTTGGAAAAAAAAATGAATTTGGGGCATGATCTCGGCCTTATGACACCCTTGCTCAACCGTTGGCTTATAAACATCACAGCCGAATGTGTATCGAACCCAAGACCCTTCATCTGTTCCAAATCGCCTCAGCGTGTTATTTAGTTTAATTAGGGACGATTAAAGAAGATACGACCTCGATACAATTTCGAAATACTTTTTGACATTTCTCAAAAAACTGGTTCTGTTCTTTCGGCAATTTAGCATTCAACGGTACCGATCGGGGCCTTATTATTTTTTAGAAGTCCAGTTAATATCTCTATTGTGTAATTTGCTCATTACTCCTTCATAAGAAGAGTGAACCAGGTTCGCCGCGTGCAAATAATGGACTTTCTATATCATCTTGAGATCTATTCATTTTCTTTATAAGATATTTCTTATATACTGGACTAATCTTCTCGATCTATATAATTTAATAATGAAGAAAAAACCTTATTCCAGTCAAAAATTGTTGTTAAAAAATAAACAAAAGATTAAAAAACGTTTCGACATTTATTTGTCATTTTCAATTTTAGTAGTTCTTCACACAACCTCCTTTAAATTTACAAGTCCAATCATTACTGTAAAACAATAAAAGTACACTAAAATACAATAATAAACAATTTGTCAAAAATAACCAATAACAAGGAGGTTGTGTGAAGAACTACTAAAATTGAAAATGACAAATAAATGTCGAAACGTTTTTTAATCTTTTGTTAATTTTTTAACAACAATTTTTGACTGAAATAAGGTTTTTTCTTCATTATTAAATTGTATAGACCTTGAGATCTATTTTACAGCTTAATTTCGTTGAAACAAATAGCGCTGAATACAGTGTTTTATCTTCGGAACGAATTTAACCGATGTAGGATTTCTGAAGCGACTTTCCCTAACTTCATCATAAATGCTCCAAGCTAGACAAAATCCAAGCCTATTCTACTTCATCTCTGTTTCATCTTCTAAGAATAATTGAACAATAAAAAAAAAATTTGTCGCTTCCCGGTGAAATTCCCTGTCTTTTGATACCTCTTTTTCAAAGTACATCAACTGTGAAAGTCGGAAAAGGTATACCTTATTCTGCGATGTTCTTATATTGTGAAAATATTGTCACTCTGTAGGAATTTCTTGTGTGATTTCTAAAAAAGTCTCTGGAGCCAGAGAGCTTACAATATGCATCCCCCATACTTCACAAACTGTGTTATCCTGTCCTGGAGCTTCCCTCGTCTTCTCCTATTTAACAGCTCAGTAATTTTTTTCCTTTTTCATCACCTCATCAAACTTATGGTTGTTCCAACCTCCGTTCTGACCGTTCGCATATTACACTTATTAATTTCTGAACTGCTGTCCATTATGTCTTCTCTGTACCTCCAGAATGTACTCATCTTGAGAGATTAATTTTTCTTTTTAATTCTCAATATTCTTTTTTCTCTATTTCAAGGTTTAAATTTAATTTCACTTTTATTACCTTTCTATTAATTATGTTTCACATTTCCTATGTTAAAGAATATGTATACTCTCTATGTGTTCCTGACCCATTTTGAATCATTATTAAAATTAATTATTATTTAGTATTTTGTGTAATAATAATATTATTTTTCTGGTTTTAGGGAAGTAAAAGTGCAGTAGGGAGTGGACCTCCGTACTACATGACCCACAGTTTTCCTCCCGGAGGAACATTACCTCGGACTGGTGGACCTCTCCTTCGACCTTACCCTCCTCCAGCGAAACAGCCAACTCAAGGTTAGTAATTTTTATTTAAAATATTTTATTTCAGCTGATAATTTCTTTAAAATATTTATTTATTTATTTGAAATATAATTTATTTGTAAAGTCATAGCGGTAACATTAGTTTTTAGGTCTTGCTGGAAAGTCCATAAATACTTATGACTTAAAATACTTATCATCAGGCATAATGATTAATATTTTTTATTACCTTTTATTTCAGTTGATGGATACATGTCGTCACCAGAACGTGGACCAAGAGGATATGGAACGGGACCGGGCTATCCTGGCTACGATGATCCATACTACGCCCCATATTCGCCTAGACCTGGAACTATCACTCCAGTTATAGATGAGGAGGCTAGGTTAGTAAATATCGATTTGTGATCATAAAACATGTAGAGACTCTCTAAGAGTGGTAACCTTTATTTGTTTTAATCACCTTGATAATGAGAAATTATTTTAACAAGTTATTTGTTTTGATCTAACAAATTTTAATACATATGATCCTCATTAATACGCCTTTGTTGTTTTAGTTTTGCAATTTTAATTTTTTTAAATTGATAATTTTAAATCTCTATTAACATTTTCACTTTATTTTTTTTGACATCCTTACTATTTAGTTTATTGTTATTTTTAATTTTAAAATAATTAACAACCTTTCTAAACCACTCAGCTATGATCTAATTCCTGACAATATTTAATATATTGTTTAGTTTTTTTTATGTTTGTAATATTTTATTTAATGCTTTACTTTATAAATTATCTTAATGAAAAGCTTTCTTATCATTAGAATGTTCAGATTTAGTTCAATTTTGTATTTCTCACATCAGTTACTATTAATTACAATCTTATCTTAACAAAATAAATTGTCTCATTTGTTGATTTTTTCCCCTGTAATTTACTATTTTTTCTTCATTATTATGTTGAGTTTAGTTCTATTGCCTAATAATTGTCGGATGCTAATTGTACTTATCATCAGGCATGACTACTTTGACTTTGACAGTATTGATAGGTATAGTTTTGAGTACTAATTCTTCAATGTTTAACTACCTGTTTTTATTGTTGATTCCAAGGCTTGTCTGACTTAACCTCCTGGATTTTTCTCATTAGGACTTATAAAGAGGCCAATGATTTGATTTCGCCTAACGTTAATTAAATAAAATTAGAGAAAAAAAATATTGATATCATGATTACTTTTTTTGGTACAACTTCCTTAGGTGACCACCTTATCAGTAATGATCCCCATAAAAGAGTTCTGTAGTGCCTTTGTAGAAGTTGAAGTTTTGTGAATTATTATAATAATGTGAAGAGCTAAGACTTACTGAAACGAATCCGTTGAAGATTTGTCAGCTGTGATAATAATTAAAGCAGCAATAATTCTATTACAGCAAGGCCCCTATCTAAACAGAAAATATTTTGTTCATCTCTTTAGCAATGGCAATTATAATTGTAAACAATATTTAATGATTCTTGTGAATAAGAATTTTTCAATTGATTATAAATCCTTAGTGACTGCTACTGATGAAGTTGTCGTCCGGTGAAGTTGTAGTCTTCTAAATAATGCTAGTTAATATTGTATTATAATCAAGAACTCGCCTGCTAGCCTTTAATCAGCCTGCATTGATTTTGTACACAACCCTGTCCTTATACCTTATGCTGTTTATATCCTCTTTCTACTTTCAATGAGGTCATTGCTGCTATCTATTCCCACTTCTTCCATTGATCATGCATTAGTTTCCTCCTAATCCTATAGCCTCATATTTTATCATGCCTTATAGTATTACTTCATATCTTTAAATTTTAGTTGTGCATATCATAGTATTTCTAATTTGAACTTTTAGAGTTTTGTCTTAAAGTTGTAAAAATCTTTTCATCAAAAATTTTTTTTCTCCTATTTAGCAGTTAATATTCTTGATTTGCATAAATGTGGAAGAATGGAAAGGAAATTATATTAGTTGCTTCTCTCTTATTTATAAATTTTCTTTCTGAAGGTCCAAAAAATTCAATCGTTTGGAATTTCAGGTTTTCTATGGTTAACCTGTAATCGATAGTAGCATTTCTTAGATCTATTCTTTTCAAGGCATTGCAGAGGTGGATCTTCGTGTTCTTTTATAATTATCTGATGTTTTAGCCCTGTTACTTTATCATAGTTGAAACTAGTTGAGATCACCTCTCTCCACAACCGTTGTTCTAGAAACATTTGTCTCTACCTCATACTGAACCCAAGACCCTTCATGGGTTGTAGCGATACAGATTTTTTTGGCATCTTTATTATATCTTAAATGTTACTGGAAGGCTAAAGAGGAAGGGTGGTTCTTGGTAAAATTTGTTCTCATTTAAAATATTTAAGTCCTCTTATTAAAGCTAAAAATATAGTTTTATTTCAGTTTTCGCTTGACATTTTTTATTAAAATTATATTCTTAATCTGTAATTGTTTGGTCATCTTTTTAAGCTGAGAAATACAAGAAGAGCTAATTATATATTAATTAATTTGCACTTAATGTTAATGATATTATTTTGATAAAAACAAATAAGCATAAAATAACATGCTACTAACAGCTCCTGTCACTCGACTTATTTATGTAGATTAATATTCTACCGGGCATTCTAAGCCCCTTATGTTGGTTTGAGTGGTTTGAGGTAGGACTTAGCATGTATACTGGTGATGGTTGTATAGCGACACCGAGGGCCTGGAGGAGGGCTACGGTGGAGCAGGTAGGGGGTTCAAGGTGGCTCCGCGAACACCTGTCACCGCCGTCTTCCCCCAACAGCAAATTGACCAGACCAGGTGAGGATCCAACTTCATCCCCATTTTCTTCTATTTTATTGCTTAGAAGCATGCGCTTTAATTTTGTTGTTTTGTTACTGCAAGTGGGTTACTAGTTTCTATAAGGCTTTTCGTCTCATAGTAATTTCACTTTGAAAAAGCTGTATACAGAGATGATAAGAGGGATGGGGAAAGGTCTTCACTAAAGAAACAAAATACTTGCCAGTGTTTTATGAAGGATTATCTTCATGTTTCAATAACGTTTTTTAAAAAGTAGAATATTTTGTTGATATGGAATTCAATTGACACAAATACATTTTTATTAATTATTTTGCTCGCAGTTAAAGACAAATTTGCAGAAATTAATAACTATGGCATACTGCAATTTTTCAAATGAATTTTTAGTGGTGAATGTGACCTCTTGCTTTAAAAGTTGTCTTTGCCTTCTTAGCGTAAGGTTCACTTGAAGGGTTTCTTAGCATATCAATGTCTTTTCTTAAATCCTTCACATCAAAGATCCTTGTAGACTTTATCTGTAGCTTCCTTTAGTTTTCATAAGCTACTCACTTCTTTGTTGATATTCCTTTTATTAAGTCCATAAATTTTATTTTGATCCATGTCTCGCCTGAAAAGACGATATGCCTCCTGTTCCTTATAATTTTTTTTTTTATTCTAGAGTAAATGTTACTTCTGCCATTTCCTTCCCATTCATTATCTTATTTTTTCTTTAAGTTATTTTTCCTTGAGTCAACTCTTATATAATCTGTTTTGTTTTTTTATGAATATTTTATAAACTATAAAAAATACAGTAAACAATAATGGAAGGTTTGGCCAAATAATGGTCTATGTTACATTTTCACAAAATCAGATTTTGACTTGATCCCATTCTATATGAAGCTTTCACTAAATGTAAGACTGTCAACTCACCCAAAAGCCTTCAGATTCTATTCTTATATCACGTTAATCAGTTGGAATTATAAGCTCTACAATTGGAACAGTGATCTATATTATCTCCTATGTTTACAAACATTGCATTGCCATGTCCCTTTATTTTAATTTATCAATGCATAACACCGATCAATTGTATTAATGGAATATTATGAATGTTAAGCATTGAGCCAGTAACTCTGTGAAACTGATCCATTTGTCGTAATGAAGAAGGATTATCCTCCTAATGCCAATTGCATAAGAGTTTGGCAGAATAATTGTCTATTTTACTATCAACTAAAAAATTTGTTACCCAGCCCAATATTGTACAAGGAGAAGATTTGACTGAGATCACACTTAATTGCTAGTTTTTTTCATCAATGCTAGTACCTACACCATGGATACTACCTAATTTATAGTGTTTGCATTCCATTAGGTCAATCCGTGTCTGATAGCTCAATAAATAATTATTACAGACTAATGAGCTACCAGCTCCCAGGAATTAAAAGTGATCTTACAAAAAAAGTGCTCTTTTTTCCCTTCATTTATCTTACTGCTCAATCCCTTTGATTTTCATTTATGGAACTACATAGCTCCTAAAATATGTAAAAAGTACGAGACCACTGGAGACTTTAGGAGATTACATAACATGGAATTGCAAAGCATGCACCCGGTTAATATTATTCAAGTGATAGTGTCACATAGATTAAGATGGGCCTGGAAAGTTGCTGGGCTTAGTAATGAACGAATTCCTAAAAAGTTAATAAGCATTGTGCCAACCGGGAAGCCTCTGAGAGGTAGGCCGAGGCATAGGTAGGAGGATTGTGTTAAGAGTGATCTGGACGATTTAGAGTGTAGTAGTCCATGGGCAGAAGTGTGTAAGCAGAAATTGGTGGTATCGGTATTGAGCCTTCGGGTTCGCTAAGCCTAATAATTATAATGAATATATTTTCTGTTATTTCCCAATTCCTGGTTCATTCCTTTATATTTAATTCATCAATGATTCCATTCTTTATGTGTGATTCATATAGTATCTGGCATATTTTATTTGAAAAAATTATTAAAAATATTGATATGATCATTATTAGTAAGAGCAAACACTCCAAATATAATAAATAAATATAGGTGAGTGATAAGTTGATGCTTCAATTAAGTGAACTATAGTTTAACCTTTTATTCTCCCTTTATGATTCATCCAAGTAAATAATGAAGACCCACCTGAAAACTTTCAAGATTTCTCTTTTATAGTTGTGTTTTTTTTTTTATTATAAAAACAGGCTAAATAAAGATCCAACTATGAAAACCCATACATAATATTTTATTTTATTACTCAACTGATTTTGAGATTCCTAATAAATCAGGGTGGTGGGGAATTGGTCAACATAAGATCGGATACATTGATTAGTATCTGATCATACAACTAAATTTATACTCATTTCTTATTCCATTAATTTTTCAAATTAATATGTTGAAATTATTATTAAAGTAGTTTTAATTGTTATCATCTTACAATCAGATTAAGAGCTAATCCTTGGGAAATCCTTTTGCTATTATGTTTCATAATACCCTATTATTATTTTTTAATTTCAATTTTATTTTTATAAAAATATTGCTGTATCACTTTAGAAAAGTCTTTTCTTTTATTCATTTAAATTTATTATATATTAAAAGATTCCTTGTGTGACAGGCTAAGAGTGGAACATATGGAGCGTCAGTTGGCATCATTGACTGGTCTCGTGCAGAAGGCTTTGACTCAATCAGTGGTTCCTGGTCCTCCTGTACAACAAACACCTTCTCTTTACCATCGCTCTGCTTCAGGTAACTTCTAAGGAGTTTCAATTTGTTTTATTAATAAATTTATTTACTTTCTATTAGACAATAAGCATTAGTATTTAGATGATGTATACTCATCCATTATAGGTCCTTCCTTATTTCCAATTTAATTGTCCTGAAAACATCTCACCCTTGATGATCCTTGATAATAGCTCTTCCACTTTATATAATGTTTTAGATTCATGTTTTTGAGAAGTTATTTAATCATCTTTCCAAAATAGGAGATTCCTTGTTTTCAGCTCTGCTTTTTAATATTTGTATTTTACCACTATAGCTCAACAGTTAGGTGGCATTCTAAGAAGAGACTAATGCAGCACTCAGGTGAATTTTTTTCTCTTTATATTCCGAGATTATTTATAAAATATTTATTAAAATATGCATACATTACAATATATAATCGTTACCTCGTAATATATGTATATATAGTAGCAAATATTTTGTGAATAAATTCTGAAGTTAAAGAAATAAAATATCAGGTTAGTTTGTGCCATATGAGATCCCCCTTAGAATACTACCTGACTGTGAACGAGCTGTAGTAATGCTCTTTGTGACTAATACTGTTGCTTTTATTAAAATATTTTATTGTAGTGAAGATTCTGTGGTATATTTAGCAATTCTGTGTAATTATTTATTAAACTTGAGATATGCATACCCATTGTTGTGATGTGTTAAGGAAATAAACCAAATTTACTTTTGTGTTGAACTCGTGGCCGCCTATCTAATTAATCAATATGATTATTTCCAGAGAGATTAAATTTGAAATCTATAGCTAAGTATAGCATCAGAGTTCTTGCTGTTTGATTCGGATATAAACATTGAACCCTGTTCTGTATATTCATTTCATATTATGTCCCTAATAGCTCATATTATGTCAAGTTTCCTTGTAAATATCGGATTCCATTCTCGTCTTAAAATTTTCACTATCTTCCCAGGGTGCTAGCACTCGTTAAAAAAATTCATTTGCATACTCTATAAAAAACAACAAAATAAAGGTAATGGGCATTTTATGTCAACTCCCTCTTTTAATGTATAATATAGACCTATGGGTGTAGAAAAAATTATGGTAATGACGACTATGTAGGGTCTTGTCATGTCTGATATGATGTTGCATCATGCTGATAGGTAAATGTGTTTGAAATGTAATATTAAAGTCCTGAAGTATTTCATTTTAATATTTTTGTTCTTCTTCAATAACTTGTTATATTACTGATGAGACACCTTCAGTTCAACACAATTCAGGTGTGTCAACTAATAAAATGGATAAAGTTTTGTTTAAAGTGCTTTATTGGCAGTCGATCGAATATTGGACACTTAATCGGTTGTCTTTTCTTTGCTTTGCTGTTAAAACGCAGCACATACTATGCTCATGCTTTCTCATTTCACCTCTCGCTTGGAATTCTATTAACCTTATGGGTAATTGATGTATGTGGCTTTTTGTAAATAGACTAAGCTTAATGATGTTTTGCTTAATGTAAATAAATGTGACTAACACTGTACACGTTTGGGCTAAGGCTTACTAACACATGTTTTGTGTTGCACACAGTATCTGATGATTTCGACAAACACTCAAGCTCAAGTTCAGCCTCGCTTCCAGGTTAGTAATTTTATTTTTGTCATTATTTATATATTTTTGTATTTGGTAATTTATTCAATAACTGTTTGTTAAAGTGTGAGTTTTTGTGAACTAATGTTCCTTGGTTGTTGAGCAAGGCTGATTCCATTTATCCAAAACATGTCTCATTTCTTGTCATTAAGGTTAAGGTTAATTAAATAATAATTTAATAATCATAAAGTCTTATCCGATTAATAAAATAAGGATTGAACACATTTACACAGGATTTAGTTACATTACAAAAGCAAATCTGTTAATTTTTCTTAAATATATTTTTTTTTTTTGTGGGGAAGAGACTTGCATTATCATTAATATTGGTCAACACTTACTAGTTAAGTTCTATAATTTTGATAATTGGTAGAACTTATGGCTCTAAAAATCAATGTAAGTTTATTACAATGCATATTTAGACTAAAATGTAGATTATTTTTTAATATTCTCATCATTTCGGCTATTTCGTTTTGGCATTAAACTATTTTGCTTGCCAGCCTTGAAACTTTGCCCATAGCGGGCACTCATTGTGCATACGTACATGGCCAAAAAGATAATTCCACTTTGCTCAGATCTGTGATGAGAGAAGCTTTTAAACATTGATAGCTTGTTTACAGTATTCCTAAATGTTCAAAATTGTATTTACTGTTTTATTCCATTAATATCATAAATAAATAATGACAGTTTTTGAATATTTCAATAATTGCTAATCTTTGGAATGATACAATTCGAAGCATGAGACTTGATATAGGCCATCATTACATTGTTATTGTTTACACTAATATCTAGTATATTACATCTTTTATTAGTTTTTGAGCATACCATACATCTCCTCAATGGATTTTCCCCTTTTTTGTTTTATTACTATCGTACGGTGCTGGCAAATGTCTTTTGCTAAAATGCAAGTACTGGTTTAAATGTTTTGTTACTAAAGCCAAATGATATTTGGATATTAAAATAGAATTTTTTTCATCAATTTTACCATTAATTATCAAAATCAAATTTAAAGACACCTAATTTTTCTTTGTATTACAACTTGAGAAACCAAAAAAATGTATTGTACTCATACAAAAAAATGCGTAAGAAATGAATGCTACTAAAAATAAGCAAATTTTATAGGTAATTTTTTTAATTATTAAAAAAAAATATTTTTATAATTGGGATGTAAGCTAAACTTGTGTAATGTATGCAGTTGACCATTTATATTTTCTTATGTGATGTATTTTATTTACATTTTTATGATTATATCGGTAAATCAAAGCATTCATAGTTAATTAGCCCAAATTAAATTTATTTTACACACGAACTATTTTATTATTATTGATTTTTATAAATATATACATATTTCTTTACTTATATATTTAATTTTTTCAACGTTACAGTTTATATGTCATTAATAAATGAATTGATTCTTCTAGAATTGTTTGTTTAACTAGTGTACTCCTAATAGAAATGAAGCAAAATTTTGGTATTTCGTTTAAAAAAATGTAAGATTTGAATTTTTTATTTAAAAAATTATCTTTTTATTTTTTTACATGATAACACTTTTATTCTTTCATAAGTTTACTTTATATCATTATAATTTCAATTGAAAATAATTGTTAGTAGTGTTAATTTCCGATTTTTCAAATTGTCTTTTTGATAAACACAAATTTTGTAGAAAGTGCACTTTTGAAATTGTATCTTACTGTTTGAAATGGATGGCATGTTAAAAGAATATGATTTTTATTTTTATTTTTTTTAATATTGCAGAGACAGTGCATATAAAACGAGTGATATCTGTGTAGTGAAGTTAGGCTTCACACTTGTTTGCTGTTTGTTAGTTTATTCAATAAGTTACTGAATTCTTCCATAATTGTAGTTGTCGTAAAGGTTCTGTCTTATCCTCACATTTCAATTCCATTATTCTCCTGCTAAAAAAATGAGAATGAGACTGTTAATTATGATTGTATGTCTCTATGGTGCTGTAACGATGGTCAATTTAAAAGTCCTTGTCCTTTGCATGTTTTTATTAATTCTTTTCATTTTTTTATTTTTAATATTATTTACCTTAGGGGGGATATGTAACAATGGATTTATGCATTGTAGATACACCTCAAAGAAAACATATCTCATGGTTAATGACTAAATATCAATTTTGGAAGGTTTTATTTTAATTTAATTTTTTATTTTTTAGGTTTTTATTTCATTTTCATATATTTTCAATCAACTAAATGTTTGTATGATTTATCAGTAGGTGTGTACTCTAAGGTTTCTGTTTCATAATTTTTATTGCGGATCAGTGCTCCTCACTGTTTTTTTTTTTTAATTTTAGGCTAAAAATTTTAATGGTTCTAAATGATTCCAAAATTGTATACCTTTGATGTGAAAATGATAATGATATGTTACTTGTAATAAGATAGTTCAATTTATTTTTATAGCATACATTTTTATTTGCTCCTGATGGATGGGTAATGCATTCTGTAAGATAAATTCAGAAATAAATGTAATGATCTCAATAATATCGGGGTGACTCACTGTGTGAAGCACTGAGTTGCTGTGCTCAAGGTCCCAGGTTCAAATCTTGCTCTGGACAGATAACTATTTAATCTGTTAATAGCTATAGATGGACCCTGTGAGATCTACAGAACCTCTTGGAGCTTACCCAGTCACAATAAAGTGGGTTCCTTAATTGGAGGAAAAACCTAGTGGTTGAGTGTGATGTCGGTTAAAAATCCTTTCCCAGCCATTGGCTTATAAATAGTACAGTCTCTACCATGTACTGAATCTTTATGGGTTGTAGTGGTACTGGTGTCTATTCATTATATTTGGGTAGGCAATTCTAAAATTTGCCTACTTAATAATGCTGACTCCAAAAATCCATCAGTCCAATGGATGTTTGAAAATAATATTTTCTTTGAATGGAGGAGAAGTAACTTACTCTTATAGCATTACTATTACCTTATTGTGGTATTCTACTAGTTCAATATCAGTGAGTCATCATTAACCTTCTTGTGTTGCTTAAACATCTCTAGCATCTCTCTGTCAATCCTACTATTTGCTTTTAAATGATTAAGAGAAGATGTATGACATACTAAAATAGTGCTTAAGATTTTTGTAGACATATGTCGATTAACTTTAATATTTAATCATGCATGATCTTAATTGTTAATGGTTTAGGTAAATTTTGATATTAACAATGAAATGAATGTTGAGGAAATATAAATATATAGGTAACATTTCATGTTACCTTTCAAGACATTCTGATAGAAAAGCTGTGATCTGAACAAATCCATTTAAGGCTCCTCTAGAATTCTTTATGTTTTAAGCAAATAACAGTTTTTTTCCTTTCAACGTCTGAAATTTTGTCAGTACTTTATCATCATCATCATAGTCCATCCTCTCTACCGCTCATGCAGTGTGAGGTTATCAGTTCTTAATATTTAAATATTATTTAAGTAGGGCTGATATGTTTGAGAAAAATAGTTAAATATGGACCCTCTTGATTGATTGCATGGTCTTTTACCGTTTGGTCAAAAATCTGCATAAAAATTATGTTATTGAATCCTTAGTATACAACTTTTTTTTAAAATTAAATATACAGCTCCATTTATGACTTTTACTAATATATTTTATTTATACAATAATATGATTTTTACAGGCTTATAAATAAAAATTGTATATTACTTACTAAGGCAAGATGTTGCTTGATTATAAGCACTTCTATACATATTATAAAACAAAATCCTCGGCCGTGTTTGTTCGCGATAAACTCAATAACTACTGCACGGATTTTCATGCGGTTTTACTAATAGATAGAGTGATTCACCAGGAAGGTTTAGGTATATAATTTGTCGAGGTTTTGTGTAAATGGGTTGGAATATCGATGGGTTTCACTGAAGACACTGCTTGCCTAATCCCCTGTAATTATCTAACGTGCAAGATAATAAATTTGTATATAAAGAAATATTTGGTTTGGTTTTTATTTTTATAATTTCTATATAATAAAGTACATTAGCTGAGATGGGAAGAAAGAAAGTCAAGACTTCCAAAGAAGCCTAACCAATGATATTCGCGTGGTCCTTAGTGGCCAGTACGTGATAAAAAAACAAAAAAAATGACATTACACAAACAAATTATGTAGGGTAGGTATAATATGCCTTATTACCTGAGCAAAGCTGGGGTGGGTTGCTAGTATATAATATGACTACTGTTGAAAAAAAAAAATATGTACTGATGATAAAAATACATTTGACTTGGTCAAATATGTTTATTTGAAGTCAAGATTAATTAATCGTTTTTCTTAGCAATTTCTTTATATATTGGCTTCAGTGCATTACGAAAAGATAAACATTTGAATATTCATTTTCGAGAATTGGCAATCCCCAAGTAATTTATTTTCGCATCAAGTTTTTTATTTTATTTTTTTAAATCAAAATTATCTTTTTAACTCCTCGCTATTTAATATGACAGAAAAATTATAGAGGAAGTTGTAGAAAATGTTATTTTCTTCTTAAGAATATATTTTATTTACTTGATGTATTCTGTATACAGTTGTAAATTTCAATAAATATATTTTAAAAAAAAAAAGAATGTATTTGTTTACTAATTAAAGGAATTTGAACTTTTCTGATAAATTTTGTGATTGTATTTTTTTTTTCACAGAAACCAAAAAGTTTCAACCAAGTAAACAAACAATTTTATGACTTGTTTTGGTAGTAGACTGCTGAATTTTTAATGCAACCAAATTTTAAACCCTGGAGAAAATCTAGTAAGATATTTTCTCTTATCGTTGTTTTGTTTATGTATTGAATGGAAATATTCAATGCACTTAGACTACAAATGTTTATTAAATTCTCCTCGTTCCTCTATTATAAAATAAAAGGAAATGAAGTACATTTCACTCTAAGCCATGATATTAAATAATTAAAAAAACAAAAATTACATGTTTTTGTATTGTAAAACTAGCACACAAGTTTTCTCATCCTAAAATGTTTATTATAAGCCTGTTTCTGAATTTTAAAAATTTATTTCTTTACTCTTTTTTTTTTTATAAATTGCTCAGTATTTGGAAATAATGATGACAATGTACCATGTTAGTTTTTGTTTTCAATTTTTAAATGTTTTGATATTTATGTCTATGAAAAATATTTTTTTAATGAATATACAAACATTTAGTTTGCATAACTAAGTCTCATGCATTTATTTTTATTTTTATTTGTACAATCCATTACTACCAGTTTCAAAATGTTTCAAGTCAACCTATAATTAATTTTATTGCTACACATTAAACATAATATTTATAATTTGTCAACCAAGTTTTTTTAATTTAATTTTGTTAATTTGTTTTTGACTTACTAACTGTAGAATTATTATATTCCATTATCAGTTCTAAAATTTTAGGTATGAAATATATTTGTTAAGAAGTATAGTTTGGAGAGTTGTAAGAATAAAGAACACTTGGCTCTAACCAAGTAAGATCTCTTCTCTCATTCACAGTAGCCGTATATTAAAGCACTAACACACACATTTCTTTTTTACCAGACGACACCTATTTGAGATCTGATACCAAGCCGCCTAAACTTGGCAGAGGTAATGAGCACTCTTTTATTATACACTAACATAGGGCATGAAACATTTTTGGAAGAGATAATTAAGCACTTTTGATGTATACTAATGAACATAGAAGTTGTAGCTATATTTCTCATAGAAACTTCTTCATTCCCTTTCTTTCTTGATCCTTAAGAAGCCCTATGAATGATGTGTAATGGGCGAGTCAAGTTATATTGCGTATGCTACACATCACTGTTCACTTCCTATTTACAAAATTATAGAACACCTATTGTTCAGCCATTGGAGTTTTGATATGATTGTTCTCTATTATTTAAAAATGAAATGAATTGCATGATTAAACAAAGAACATTGGTAATTTGCTATTGTCATCTCAAGACAATCTATTATCATCTAGAAATGCTGTCGGTATATGTCTAAATATTATTCTGATTGAATTTGAATTAATATACGTTATCGATACAAAAATAAAATAAACATGAATAGAATATTTCCGAATTTAATATTTCCGTGCTTATTGATCACGAGGTCTGTTTTCATTATTTCTTAGTACATATGTACTAAATTCTCATTTGAAGAAATTGGCTCTGAGTAATTATTTACTCAACTGCTAAGTTATTTGCATTTTGCCAAAATCTAGTTAATGTATTTATGTAAACTTTATTTTTAGTATTTAAAAGGCTTTACAATTTGAAATATATATTTCTTCTTCTTTATTTTTGTATATTTGTTGATTTTATCTTATATTTTTATTGGTTTTAAAATAACAATTATGTTAATTGGTTGGAATAAATAAAAGAAGATAATTAAGTAACTTTTGAATCTGAAAATGAAATTTAATTTCAAATACTTGCAAACCTATTGGGTTATTTTAAAACCAATATTTGAATCTTAAGGACAGGTTTTTTTTTTTTAAATATATAAAGTGTTATTTTAATAAAAAACCATACTCAATAAAATCATTGAAGATGATTGTTCACATAATTTCCCAAATCTTTTTTTAAAACTTTTTAATTCATCTTTAAAATATACCAACTTTCTTATCCCCTATTTTTTATCGATATACGATTGAATTGATAAAGTAGCTTTGTTATCAATGACTATACCGACAGCATTATATATGGGGTATCGGTGACTAATGGTAACTTTTGGACAGACAAGTCCGTATCGTTCGAGAAGTCCGTCTCTTTCTCCGATGAGCCACCTGACATGAACTCTCCTAAGCAGCACTCCCCGCAGCACCCAGGTAAAATAATAATTTCACCAAAAACCAAAAAAAAAATTAATGTAGATACATATTATATTTATATGTATATGAAAATGTAAAAAATAAGAAAAAAAGAAAAAATGGTTATGTGCCTTCCCATAGTGTTATTGTTATTTTTCTTTGTAAAATTCATAAGGGAAAAGAAAACATCTTTTTTTTGCACTATACTTACTTTAGCTTCTGTATTTGTCACCATTTAAGTAGTTTGATAAGTTTTGAATTAATGATCGAATTAGGCATTAAAGCTAATGGATTGTATACATTCTTTGTATGATGTAACCATATTTTAAAACATAACCATCTAAAGCTACATTTAATATTTATGAGTATCTGGTTATTTTAATTTAATTTTTTCATAACTTAAAAATTACTTTACAGTAATACTTTAATTATACAAATAAAGTACTACTGTACATCTCTTCTTACCCTGGGTTGTAGTGCCATGGGTATCTTTTTTTTAAAATTGAAAAATGTAAATAAGGGAAACAGTTTTTCTTGTTACTCTTGTTATTTATTGCCAATAAATCAGAGTTTCTGTCAACATTGGACCCTGTCTCTTAGGCATTAATAGAAAATCTTAAAAGCCTTCAGATAAAAATGTATGTATAAATAGATGGCAATCTATACTACAAATAATTCAAAACCTCAGAAAATCGATTTGAGAAGAAAATACTTTGAAGCTGGATAGTGAATCATTGCTACTAAATGAGTCAATTGTACTCATGTACCTATGTCAAGGCAGGGGGCTGAAAAGTTAAAAAAAAAAAACTTTAGAAAAACAATAAAATATGCATGAAAAAAGGCAATAGTAAATCGATGTTCTCATATGTTCAGTGTATCTGGGTGTGAGATTTATGAATCATTCTTTTTTCATGTTGTATGGCCTATTCTCACTTATAATGGGTTCAACAAACGGAGAATAACCAGAGTGGTTTAGTGAATCATTGGAATCTCGGAAGAAGGAAGAATGAATTAGCATTGGTATAAAAGTGAAGGCAATAAGGATTATTTTAGTGTCTCCATAATTTTATAACCTAATTTGTCAGGAAGTTTTGGAAATGTATACTGTAGCTTTTGGTCTCAACTTGAACAAGCTTAAGAAATGCATTTCATCTCATATGTTTTATTTATATGGTTGCTGGTTGTAAAGTTTGATCTTAAATTTTTGTTATAGGATAAATGCATAATTTTCAGCAAATGGAGCACAAATATTCAACTGACCATTGGATTTTTTCAATGAATGTAGCCTAGCACCAATAGCTTTTTACCGCAAAACATGTAATGAGCACAGTTCCCTTTCAGTTTAGTTAACACTGCTGTGGCTGATCAATATGTACAGGATTAAGGATTAAGCTTGCAAAACAAGAAATATTTCATAAAACAAAATAATTTTTTTTTAAAGTGGTTCAATAGCAGTTTGATTTGACAATATAATTAGTAACAGTGACTTATTATACATGTTATGGGGGGGGGGGTTAATGGGCTATATATCTCACCTTTTCAAAATGCCCTGTTCATTTAACAGACTGAACTATCAAGAATTTTTTTTTTAATGGACCATACATCCAGTATCCTGTTAAATTATTATAATATTGCCAGTATAGTGTTAGTTTGAAAATAATCTTTATAAGAATTCTAAAATGTATTTGTCTACAATGTTATATGTACATACTGTTTTGGGACATTAATGAAATAACTATTACTTTCATTTTTATTTATTGCTTCTCACTAAAGTTTTTATTATTTTCACTGCTGAAATTGTTCCCATTTTCTAAACAAAGTCATTCTAGAGAATACCATGCTGTAATGTTACTGATGGCAGCTGACTTCAAGCTAATTAGAATTCTTGGCAATATTAAATGAAAAATTTCAGATAGTGTTTCTCAGGAGATACCCACACACATTAGAGGCAAGTATAGTTCTCATTTACTATTACACTAGTCCTGTCAGTCATTTCAGCATTCAGGTATATTGATTGATGTTTTTCAATTTGGTAATTCTTTTGGTTGATAGATATCATTTCTTGTTTTTTCTTAAATGTCTTTTTTTACAGCACATTAATCATGAGAAATTATAATATCCAGTACAATAAGAATTGGTTTTGTCCTTTTCTCAGTGTCTTCTGAATTTATTTATTACATTCCCTTTCTTTTAGCTGTAAATTGTAATTTTGTAAGTTTATAACTTGGACTGTAAGGTGATGCTTTTGGAGGTCATAATGATTCATTCTCTCCTATCATCCTCCAACTTCAAACATTTCCAAAGACCATTTCTCTTCACTTTTTCCAATTAAATGCACTTTAAGCAGTTCCAGCAATTAGCGAAAGATATCGTTGATTTTTTAATATCCCCTTTTTGTCAAGATGATTGGCAATATTTTTTCCACTCTACAATCGACTGTCGCCCTGAGTACAAATCTACTAGAAGTTATGTTATCAACTAGGATTTTTTTTACGAAAAACACTAAACAACTAAATAAAACTGGAAGTTCTGTTAAAAATGGATTCGATTGAACCAATTAATTGTAAATGTTTCTTAGATAAGAGGATTGAAGCATAATATACTTATTATTCTATTTTTTTTTTTTTTTAAGTAGTAGCAATTACATTCTAATTAAAAGATGAGTTTTAATTTTTCATAAGTTTGAGATTTAATTTACATTTACATTATTTAAGAGCGTCATTTTGTTTTATATTTTGAGGTATGTAGTGCTGGACTTTATTTTTTATTTTAATTTTCTTATTTATGTTTTGAAACACAACTACATCATCACTTCGATGTACATTCTGAAGTATTTTATGACTTTCTGCCTGACTGAAAAGAATGATCAGGAACATAATTAATGTATTTTTAACTGACTTACAAATTATTAAACCAGGTTATGTTGTTATGATTTATGTTTCACATTACTGACCAATATTTTTTAATGTTATGTTATTTTCTAGGCTATTTGTATTGAAGTGGAAACTTCGTTCTTATTAAAATTTTCCCAAATTTTGTTTAATTTATTTACCCAGCTTTGGTTAGAGTTTATTTCTTATGGGTGGGCATCATATTTTTTTCTTTATTTTTTATTTTTTTATTTTCGTAGTATGTTAATTGTGCCCTAAGTTTAAGATGTAATCTTTAAATATTTATATTGAAGAATTATTACTTTTCTCATAACTATCTTGAAATATTCCAAGATAGGTGTTGTTTTATTTAAACTATTGATTATACAATTATTAATTACTATTGTAAATAAGCATGTTTTGAAATGTGAGATGGTGGAGGTGGAAGCTTTACGATTAACTGCATCCACTTTCTTCTATTGATCCGGTTTCTGCTGCTTTCATCTTCATTCATATGTTCGATTGTGGGATGGCATAAATGTACCTCACATATTTTGTTACTTTTACCATAGAAAAATTTTAATATAATAAAGTTTCTTTTCTTTCTTTTTTTTTTAAATTTACACATTAATTGTGGGCAGCAGTAACAAACAAGCATGCCTTCCATTTACTAACATTGTTTTCCCAACTTGCTTGCCTGCAGCTGAGTCGAAACCGACGAAACCAGCTATCAAGTCATCTACTCTTCCCCGTATGTCTTCTCAAGGTAGGTTTTGAACCTTTTAATTAATTTGATGTTTACAAAACAATTTATTATTTATTGAGGTTTTAAAAGATTCTTTCATTTAAATTTCTCTACTTAATTGGAGTGATTTTTAAATTTGAACTCCTCCTCTTCAAATAATTACTGTAAAGTTAGATAATTTTATTAAATTAAATATGTTAAAAAATCTTCTGTGATGTTCTAAAATTTAATATTTTATAATTTGGGATCTAAATTTAATGATTGAGTCGATGGTTTAATTAAGTTATTTATTAACTTAGTATTTTATATCATTTGAATATTATCTGGAAAAAAAAAGGAAAATATTTGGTCATTCGTAAGTCATATTTAGTCGTAAATCTATATAAGTTTAACCCTTTATTTGTATGACTCACATTTATATTAGTTTATTTGACCCACCTTCATAATAATTGCTTGAATGGGTTTGCTTCATTTAAAGCGATTAGATAAAAGCACGTTTACCTATCCGTCAACTATACAGAGATCTGTCCACTTCCGGGTTATTGGCCCAGCGCTGGAGGCCTCATATCCTCAGAACAACCGTTCTCCTGAATATTTATGCCCTCTCAGAAGAAAGGGTGACCCGGATTTACCCCCCCCCCCCCCCCCGGTACTGGGTTTCCCCCTACGTGGAGGACCAGTGGCGGCTGATTGCAATTAAATGACTGAGCGATGAGGCCGCCAACTCCCTATCCTATCTTCACCTAACTAAATACAGCAGTATTCTTGAATTTGTTTCATATTTCAAAAATATCTAATCTATTTTTTAACATATTTTTTTCCATTATGTTTTAAACATTTTAAAAATGGTTTCTGAATAATTATTTCTAGTGTTGGTTTAATGAACTTTTTTTTTTAAATTATTTATAAAGGCATTTTTTATTAAATCGTTACTATAATTTATTTATTCAGCTAACAAATTAAAAATTGGCTTATTACATCTTTTTTAACTGATTAATAAATATATCCCTTGATAAATATTTTTTAAATTTTCTAATCTACTAATTATGTTGTTAGTTGTAGATAGATTAATACAATTTTCTTTTTCTAATCTGTTTGCTCTCCTGTTAACTATTCTAATGTTTTTATAACAGTGATAAATATGAAATGTGAAGTAAAATTTATAAATTAAGAGAACAATGTATGAATTAGTGACAATAGATAATTGTCCAATATTATTTTGTTAAAATCGTATTGTATGGTTCATTGCAGATCGAGATCGGCATAAACCCACACCGCCTCCAAAGCCTGTATCGCTGTCACCTGGGCAGTATGAAAGCAGAAATGTTTATAGGGGTATGATTTTATAGCTCCATGCTGCAACTATTACTAGTCCCATTAATTCTTCAACAATAGATAACTTCAAAATATTTATAAATAATTTATTACTTAAGAATACTAAACAGTTGAATGTTTGAACTTTCAGTAGTTTAATTTTGTGTTAAATATTTTTAGTAGAAAATTATGGCAATGTTATAAACATAATGTTTTAATGGATAATTATTTCTTGATTAGTTGCAATAAATCATCTTAGTTTTTCTAGAGCATAAAATAGGGTTCAGAAAATTATATTAAATAATTTTTTTTTTCGTGTTGCTATTAGGTTTTTATTTTATTCTCCAATAAATAAATTACAAAACTGTTAACATATAACTTAACCCCACATTTTTGCATGAAGTCTATAAACTACTTTTAAAAATGGTTGTATTTCCATTATAGATCTGCAACTTACTGCTGAAATGTACAATCATTTGCGCGGTTTGCAAAAGAAAGCAAAAGATTTGCGGCAGGAAGTTAGAGCGCTTAGGAGAATGTCACAAGCCCAAGCACATTCTGTTAGAGAAACTATTAGGGATACATTCCTGAAAATAAGGTTTGAGTTCACAAATACATCAATTTTTATATAAATTAAATCTTAATAAAAAATTGTTGTATACAATCGTATTTGTTAGGGCTGTATTAATGTCTGCTGGTGGAGAGGGACTTTGGTGTCCTAACGGTGATGAAGCAAGGATGAGGGTCAACCGAGAAGGAGATTTGTACAGACAACAAATGTTACGGCTTGAATCAGATTTAACGTAAGTGTATTAAAAACTTTCTTCTCTCTTTTCTGTCTCTATCAATATGAAAAATAACATACGTTTATTATTAAATATTTAAATATATATATAAGTTGGTTTAATTTAACAGAAAATTAGATAGGTATTAAACAATATTTAATTATATTTTAACAATTTATTTTTTATTTATTTTCAGAGAACTTGAAGGAACTGTTGAAGAATTGAGAGGTAATGTGATTAATAGGAAGACAAGAGTCAATATGTCAGATGTGGAGAGTATGGCACTTGTTTTGAGCAAATCAAGGTATATAATTAACACGGATATTACATTTGAGGTATTTTGTTTCAAATTAGCCTTGATATCTTAACGGCCAATGTCAACACTAATTGTTGAGTTCAATTAAAAAGTACATGTTGATGCTACAGCAACTATAGAGTCTCATAAGGTTGAGCTCTATTTCATTGTAGTTGACTTTGAGCATCTCAAGTAAAGTTGAGATTAATCATTTATAAATATATTATAATTATAATAACTTTATGATTTTAAATACAATTAAAAATATATATATATATATATAAATTTCAAGAAACAAAAATGATTTAAATAAAACTACAAACATTATTAAGGATATTGAAAAATTTGAGATATATCATCCTTCTGTATAATTTTTTTTAATTTTACACTATAAGATATCCATTTGTAATCCTGATTATATATAAATTAGTGGCCTTTTAGTTTCAATGTTCAGGTCTGACAAAAGAATAAATGCAGAAACAAATAACAAATGTTAGTGATTATTTTTTGAGGAGAAAATGGTCCAGGGGGAGATCAAAATAAATTCTCAAATAGTAGAAAACTATTTATAACAAACCAACGTTTTTACTCACATTGCAGGTCTTCATTAGGACTGAATAAATAAGATGCTATAAATTAAAATAAAATAAGTGATATAAATAATTGAAAAAAAATTAAGTAGGTAAAGTGATAATAAAATTTTGATAATAGAGTAAAAATAAAAGGCAATTTTTTGTTTAGTTATTTTTTTCTTTTTATTCCTGGATAATTCAGAGAGCTAAGTCTCTGGGATTTTACTCTAATTGTTTTGTCCTTGAAGGTTATACTGTCTCTTTGTTCAATTTTTTTATAATTTCTTTTATTATTTGAAATCGAGCAATATCTATTAATTGAATCTACATCCAAACTTGTTTGCAGTAAAACAGTGGCAGAGTTAAAATTGAGATTTCCAAGTCTACAAGATACTATTAAAGGAGTTATTGCACAAGAAATGGAGAAAGTGGTGACCGAAGAAAAGTAAGTTAAATTTTTTTATTAATCTTTTTTAACTTCATCTTTCAGTTATTGATTGTGCTTAGTATAGTTGTTACTAATTATTATTTATTACTTATAAATATAAATTAATAAGCTTGTGATGAAAATAAATGGTGATGAAAAGGAGCGGATTATTACCATGTTCAATTCTTTTACTCATGTCAAATATTCAGTATGGTTTATTTGCTTTTATATTGTCAATAAAACTTTTAAGAAGCTAATTAAGCTAAGAAAAATATATGTAAATACATATCTTTCCTTATGATTCCTGTTTTAGCCCTATACTGATTGGGTTTAGAATATTGATTTAAAGATAAAAGTGATCTACTGCACTTAGTGGGAATATGATGCGTATTACTTTATACCTAGGTCTAAGCTAAGTTCACGTTTCATTTGTAACAAAATTGTGAAGATATCTATAATTTAAAGGGTTTTTTTTATTATTATTACACGATTTTGTGAATAATGAAATGTAATTTTGGCTCAGGCACAGATAGAACACAAGAAACCTCAACTTTGTAACAGTTGTAGTTTAATGTTTTTACCTCTGAACTACTATATAGATGAGGCAATCATTAAATGGTGATATGTTTCTTTTTTTTTCTTTTTTATAATATTAATAATAATTATTTCTTATTTCTTTGGTAGCAATTTACAAATAAGGAATAAGTAAAGTTGTTGTTAATAAAGCATCTTAATGACTGTAGGTTCCTAAAGGATGAACCCGAGAGATTAGAAAGTGCTTTAAGGAGATGTAAGAAATTAACAGGAACTCTAGTCACTTTAAAGCGGTAAGGTTTTGTTTGTGCTTGTTATTATATAATGCCTTCAGAATTTGTTGTTCACATTGCTGCATGCTGTTCAGGCACTATTCTATGAAGAATATATTCTTCAGAAGGTTAATAGAATTTTATGTAACTAATTTTCATATCTTTTTATTGTGCGATTTATAATAAATTTTCCATGAGGTCTCCCTCTGAGTCAGGAGTGATGCATGTATTTGTTTAAACTTATTTTAATTAAACATGTCCAAAAAGATTTTTAGTAAGTTTTTTTTTTCACGCTATTCTCTATATTTAGAATTTAAGCTTTTATTAAATCTGAGCCGATAGTATTTTCTCTATGTTGCTGGAAATGTTAAAATTGCTTCCCATTGCAAAATTGGATGGTAGTGATGAGAATTTTTTTTTTAATTAAAGATTCACACTCCATGTTCATAAAATCATTTTGTGAAAAAAGTTAAATTTTTCATTTTCTTTTATTACTATTATTTATTTTTCTCATTGCATGTAGCATTTTTTTCTTGTTATATATTTATCCCATTAATAATATTACAAATTACACTCCTACAGCTGGGATAGGAATTATTAACACTATTGACACTTACTCACTATCCATGTTCCTTACCAAATCTTTATCCTAATAAAATGTTTACTTGATAAAGTATTTAGTAGCATCAGAAAGGTCTATTTTAGTAGCTAAAAAAGACAATTAATTTTAACGTATCATTTTGAAATAGATATATGGATACACACAAACACTTATTTATGATATCTATCTTTATATAGGTAAGTTGATCTACATTCTATCGACTATTTGCAGGTTAGCATCAGTTCAAGAACAACGACTGCCTGAAAGCAGACTGTCGCCAAGCTTAGATGAAACACCACCAGTGACACCTACATCTGGGAAGGTAAGCTGCCCTAGCTACCCTTACTCCTTGGCCTTATTCACAAAAACACACACGCCTACAACCCCTTATTCACCAGACACCACACACCACTCGAAATTTATTAACTTTATTTTTTGTCATATTGCCACTTCAAGTTCGGATGGAGGTGGAGTTCGCACTTCAGAGAAGCTGTCTCAAGCCACGAGTAACTTTCAAAATCTCACTTCTCTATCTCTTTCTTTTTTATATTTTTATATTATAACCTTTCTTTTCTTTTTTTTTTCTAAATTGTACTCTTACTTTTATGATGAAATTGGTCTCATTATGTACAGTCTTTCGGCCTGCTAAATTTTTTTGCATTCATGTTCTCATATTTTTTTTTTTTTTACCACTCATTGTTTGTCTAATTTGTTTTAAATGTTATTGGTGCTTTGTCTCGGCATCTCTTTTTAAATTTTTGTGATGAGGATTTTGTTGAAGATAATGCGATGAATAAAACCCTTTCCTTGAGAGTTGAGGTTACGTTCGCGATTCCGAGCATGAGCGCCACTGCCAATCCTCTTCCTGCCTACACTCATAATCTCTCACATTAATAAAATCACATCTTATCTTGGTATGTGTTTGAACATCCGAATATATAATCACTAAAGCACAAGTATGGCTTGTTATCTTAGCTTATTTTGTAATTCTTTTGTTGTTGAATCACATTGGATTTTCCTTTAATTAATTTACACTGATTTATCCTATAAAATTTCTTACAGTTTATGCATCACTGTTTGTGATTTGAAAAGGTTTTGGGTTTATATTGTACACTTTTCTTACTAATAATAAAGTGTTAACTTATACACATTTTCAAAGCAAATTTGTTTTTTTAATTGTTAGAAAAAAGATGATTTAATGATAAAAAAAATTGTATCTAATATTATATACTTTTCAATACAAATAACATATCAATGGTTATTATATTCAGGAATCACTCTTAATCATTACTATTTATTCAATTGTACATTGAATAAATTTTAACTAATACAAAACATTCTTATCTTTTTTGCTTTCTTTTTAAGTTTCACCTAGTTTTGTTATCTGGTAATAACAAACAGACTATAACATTTGTTTATTGTTTTGTTTTTTGCCACAAATAATCACCAAAGCACTGCCATAAATAAGATTATACTTAGGGTCAGGGTTATACTGATTTATAAATGAGAAGAGGTCATATCCATAGCTGTTTTGGGAAGAGCCAGTTTATTCTAATCATAAGCCTAACTACGTTTATTATTGAAAGACAATTGCAGATTCTTGTCCTACTTTTATAATCTCTTTTTATTCAACTTGTTGTCTTTGCAAAAGCTGACAACGATGCAAGCTAAGACCTAATGAAATAATAATTAATTATTTAATTCCCAGTCAATAAGTTTTATTTCCCACTTCTGTATATATATATTTGAGTTCATTTGGAGCATAGCCGGCCTACATGAAGCTGTTACTTCATCCTTCAATTAGTTGGGGGGGGGGGGGAGAATTTATGGTTTAGAATGATCCTGGCCATATCTACTCTCTTGTAAAACTGTTGGGCAATAATAATACTTTGGAACTACTGAATTTTATCTAGACCCTTCAAGGGGTGTAGGTATAGATTTTAAACTTCTGATTTAGGCAGTGATTTAGATCCATACAAATAATTTTCATTTTTAAATTTATTATGTATATATTGTAATTTTCTTTTTTCTCATTCGGGTTAGATCTTGTTCATTTGCTTGCAAAAGTACAGTGTTACTATATTCACTCAGTGAATTAAATAAAATATAATTGTATCTACTATTGTGTTGAAAAGTATGTAATATTTATGAAATTTTGTAATACATTACTAATAGTAGTATTACTTTTTATTTTACATTTTCATTGTTCATTTTTTATCCAGATACCAAATCACAGTTGAATATGTTTCAGACATTTCATTATAAACAATCTACTTTCATGCATTGTAAATACAATTTTAATAAGTCATGTTAGCCTTTCTTCTTCTTTTCTTCTTTTTAAATTTGGCACTCCATGTAGCAGTGATTGTTTGCAGTTTAACTGTGAAGTGTATTAGTTTTAGATTCAGTTTTTTACTGCCATTATATGTCTGGCTACCACTGATAATAACTTTCTCTTATTCAAAACTTTCATTTACACTCATTAATAAATGACCAAAGTTTCCAATCAATCGACATATTTTATGGAGATACAAATAATGAACCATTATAATTCCTTATTTGAATTCCTTATCTCTTTTTTTCCAACATAATTACATTGGACTATTTATTTGTTACCTGTGGACTTAACCTCAACTAGAATGTGGCTCGCTGAATTTGAGTGTTGAGGCTAGCCTCAGGCTGTTTTAATGCCAATGATGATGATGATGCATTAAGACGTGATGAAGCATGTTTTGTGTGCTCTCTCTATCTCATTTGAATGACTCCACTACCTGATCATATTAATGTTCCTCACTTCCTGTTTTAAAATATTTTAATTGAGATCATATCTAGGTTTTCATAACATTCTTTTGAAAAAAATCTAACGTGATGTGCAAAGTTCATTTAAATTATTGGAATAAGTTATATGCGAGTATATTTGTTATAGAAAATAATTATGTTACCTAATTTTTAATTTAATTTGCCTACCTCTTTCATTTAAATCCGAGGTAATTATAAAAATTTATTTATTTTTAAACCTTACTCTTTAATAAATGCTTATTAAAAACCAAAAAGTAATGGGTATATTTAGACTTCTTATAAATGTAACTTTTACTTTATTGAATAAAACTAATAGCTGCAATAGTTTTGTTGGTGAAACTTGCATACCAGGATATAGTCTTTTGTTTGGGGCCTTTTTTTTTTTCTTTTGATAGGGCATTATAATAACACTGTCATTGAAATTTAATAAAATGAGATAATTAATAAAACTGTACCACTGTTTTAGTTGCCTTAATGCATATCATTTTTAATTTATTTTATAGATTTAGTGAATATGCATATGAATATTTTTTGTTTGTCAAAATCGTCTACAGAATCAGGTATGAGGAATCTGCCCCAAAACCCTGGGCATGTGGAAATGGTCTGACTTAGCGAAAACGATCCACTGCATGATAGCCCTATCCCGCATTCTGTATGTGTTCTGTTAACGTCAGATACGTGAATGTTTTTATTTTTAACAAAACGGCGATTTTTATTTCAAACGATTTGTCTCCATTACTACCAATTCCTGCCCCCCATTAATGTTTGAATGTTAATTGTTGAATGTTGTTTTAAAATCTATATGTTATTTTTACTTTGTGTTTAATGTTATTTATAAATTATGTATAGTAGCCTTCTTTTGAAAGGCTATTCTGTTGTGTGTTTCATAATAATTAATGATGTCAAAATGTAAGAAGGAAACTGAAATGGATTGAAATGAACCTCTATAAAAAGATAAAAATAAATAAATAAAATAAGAAGAAAAGGAAAAAAAGAAAAAAGTTATGTTGTGATAGTCTTAAGTAGTTCTCAGCTGTTTGAATCTTGTGCAAAATGAATTTCAGATAACCAGTGGCAAAGTCTTTGTAAACTGCTGTTTATTGGTGCCTTCAAAAAATATATATATATATTTCTCTTAAATAAATAGATTTATTTTCTTTAATGAATCATATTATAAAATGATGGAGGTTTTAAATGAAAACCAAGAAGAGCCTGTCTTTAAATGCTTTTAAACTTTGACTCAAAATTTGTAACCTTGGGGAAAATTTTTTTTTTCCTTCTACTTTCATCTTAACATTTTCTGTACATATTAGGAATTACCTCAATAATATAAATTATTTAAATTTAAAGGGTGATATCTTGAGTTGTGCAAGATTTATTATTAATATTAGCTATTAAAGTATTAAAGAATGTCTACAATAGCCATTATATAAACTGGAATTTGGTTGCAGTTTTTACCTCAATATTTTTCTATATATATATTTTTTTAATTATTGTCACTTTTAGAAAAAAGCTTTCTGACTTTTGGTTTATACATGTGTATTTTTTTTGTGACCTTTTTTTTTATGTCATAAATGTATAAATTAAATAATATAAGTATATAATAATCCTCACTTTATATGATACGGTACAACAGAATCTTTTTACGGCTTTCAGTAGTGTTGAATTATGATGAAAGAGGAATCAATTTATTGGAAATTTTGAGTCAAATCTTTATTTTGATCCTCAAATTTTTATTAGGGTTGAAATGAAAGTGGTTAAAAAAAATGGAAGGTTTTGAAAATCGAAGGGTTTTGAGTAAACGGATGGAAACTATATACGTCTGCGGCAATCAAGATCATATATGCTCCTTTGGAATGTGTTGGTCCTACATTTTAATGATACAGGGGCCTCCTTTAACTTGCATTGGGTAATTTCATATCTATGGAAACAACTTGACTATAGGTGTACACAAATATTTCAATAAGTATAAAATTATTGTAAAAAAAGTTATTTTGTAACCAAAATTTATTGTGATTTTGCCCTTTTCAAATATCTTTGTTTTCTGTACTATCATGTTTTTCGATTTCTATGAATGATAGAGCAGAGTATATATTCTTTCTCATGTCTAGTATTGCAAGTGCTGGTACATTTCCCATAATGCCGTTACAAACTATATTCCTTCTCTAAATGAATATATAAAACAGTCATGATGTTAAATTGTTTGTAGGAATAAATACTTTTCCTAATTTCCATTTATAATTTCAATATATTTGTGAGAAGGTTAAATTTCTAATGGCAGAGTTCTTGCTAAGGTATACTAGTTGAAAGAATTCTTAAATAAATAAATATATATTTTAAATCTATTTATTGAAATTTACAACTGTAAATATACTGACAAATACATATGAAAACACTCAACACAAGAAATAAAAATAATTTTTAATTATACCAAAGAATAAATAGAATTATGATCCTATATTAGAAGAGATATCAGATCAATATACTAACAAGTGTAGAGCCTAAGGCACTGGACTGAGATCCAGGCGTGGTCATAGGAATTGCTTCACTTAAAAATAATGAAGGACCTCCTTAAACCAATGTTGTTCTTACCTTTTGATAATTTTAAAATATTTCGCAAAGGAAAATAGTATGTTATTAGGCGTGAAAAATGGTAAAAACCCAAACAAAAAATAAATAATATTCATAAAATGAAAAATAAAATTTTTAGTGTTAAGGAGGAATCCAAGAAAAAAATTGTTTTTTACGCATTCATGTGAATTTATTTGGAAAAATTGTAAAAAAACATTAAAAATATATTTATTGAAATATTAATATAAACTAGTATTTCGTCGAACCGCCATTAGCCCTGATAACTAATTTGGCATCGAGTTGATCAAATTTTTTATGATTTCGTGACTAATCTCCTCATTCTACACCTTTTTGATTGCCTGTTTTACCTCATCTTTATTCTTAGGCTTTGCAATATTAATTTGTTTTTTCATTATCGTCCAAAAGTTTTCTAAAGGATTTAAATCAGGGCTATTGCCTGGCCATGGCAGCATGGAGATCTCGTTTCTTGATAGAAACTGCTTTACCTATCCAAAAACAGAATGGTAAAGGCAATAAAAAATAATGTATCTTACGGCTAATACATTTTTTTAAATAAATAAATAATTAACTTAACGATTTGGCTCTATGGCATGGAGAAGAATCATCTTGAAAAATGAAGTCTCAGCTGTGTGTAAGATGGGAATCAAACTCTCTTCCAAAATTTTTTAAATTTTTTTCCGCATTAACCCTCCCATCTATGAAGTTTATTTTGCCAATTCTAAAGTAGGAAAAACATCCCCAGACCATCACACTTGCCGGATGTTCCACTGTTTTTATAGTATAGGATTTGTCAAATCATTCATTTGGCCGACATCTTACGTATGGAGCACCGTGAGTTACACGGTTCACCCAGCCGCCTCTCCTTCTATTTGCCCTGAAGATGACTTACAAAGTAGGTCGAAACTTCGGCACAAATAAAAAATAAATCTTCACTTATTTGATGTTTATTTTTACCGCACCCCCCAACCATTTCCATCCTCCATAAAAATATGATAGTTTTCGTTAGCGAGATTAAACCATATTGTTATGGTCATGAAAATTATAGCAATATATTGTATTTAGTAATGACCTGTAAAGGAAGGAAGCAAAATATAGTGAAACTAAATATGGATATGGAACAAGTATACTTATTGATTATATATTATGTCATTGAAGATATTTCTTTTCAACTTTCATTAATAATCGGGAAAAAAAAAAATACATTTGGCTGTATCACATGTGTTGTCTTATTTTTGGGATGATTGTAATAGAACAAGAGATTAATAAAAAAAAATTAATTTTTCCTACATGAAAACTGCGGGACTATATTTATCTCTGAGATTCTAAGACTGATGTGGAACATGGCATCCTCAATAAAAGTTTATTGATATAAGCTTAGCAGTTCTAACCAGTGCATTTTGATCTTAATTATTAGAATTCAGTAGAGAGGGATATGTTGAAAACAATTAGTGATAACCGTGTCAAGCCTTATTTTTGCAACATGATTATAAATTATCAATATATCCTAATTAAAAAAATATATTCATATCAAGTTAAATATGGCATTGCATGAAACTTTGGTTTCTGATTATAAACTGATTGCATACTTTTTGTAATATATCATTTGGTAAATTGTTTTTTGGATGATAAGCCTATTCATTTTTTTTCTTTGTAAAAAAATACAATAAATCTCCTAATTAATTTAGAATTAGTTTAATTACAGTTTGATTTAATTGTCTTATTTCTCATTCCCAAAGTTGTTTCTAAACAACCTAATTTAATTTTGTTTTGATATTCAATTTATTTTTAATATGAATAATCTTGTTTCCATTTTCCATAATTGTTTCTGATGTTCTATTATATTAATTTTAGTTTAAATTATGCACTGTACCAATTTCTGTATGTAGTTGTTGTTTTTTTAATTAGTTAAGTATCTATTATTATTCAATACATAAAGAGATTATGTGTGACCTTCATCACTGCTTAGAAACAATTAACATGCACACTGAAAATTTGAAAATTGAAAAGTTTATTTTAACCAATTTGGTTTTCTATCGTAATACCTCTAGTCTCTTTTCACTACTTGTCCATATCCTTTTCTTTCTACACCCTCCTACCATCACCACAGGTTATTAAGAATTTGTAGATGTTCTACTTTATATATTTTTTTATTTGTATGAATTTAGACGAAGCTGATATTATTCTACAATGTTCAAACCTGATCTTAACTTGAAGCCAAAAGCTTGTTCAGGCCTTAACCAGGAATCTTGAAAAAACTCAAAATAAATTTTGAAAGATCTCTTATTATGAAAAAGTTTATATTTATGATGATAAAAATACAAACACTTTTGTCCTAAAAAAATAACAAATGAGGCTTTAATTGTCATTTGTGCCTAAGCTGCACTCTTGCATGTTCGAATTAAACATGGAAATATTTGTTTTACATTTGTATATTAACATAGCTAAGTTACAAAGTAATTCTAGATATCCTAATATGTTGAAAACCTGTATATTACTTTACCCTTCTTCCTGCGTTTGCTGAAGATATTAAGAACGTTTTCCCAAAATAAATGAACAATGAAAAAAATCAACTTTACTCATAAGAATGCTGAGACTAATGATGTATGGGAAAGAATAATGGTGTTACAGAAATATTGTTCATACTTACTTAATATCATTTCATCCTTGATATTAAATAATCAATTTGTAATTTTGTAGGTCATGAAGTGTATTTTAGAACTTTTTTATTAGTTATTTATGTTTAATTTGCCCTTTACGAAAGATTAATGATAATTTTGTAAAGAATTTTTCACACACTGAATTAATTAAATTAAGTAGTTTGCACTTGTAGTTAAAAGTTGTTAGTATTGTTTTTTCATAATATTAAAAGGTGAAGTCAAAATTTCTTCAACATCTTTAACTTGATAATGTAGCATTGTCAGAAAATTGTGTATATTTATATTTATAGTGTTACATTGTCACTCCACTCGCCCAGAATATATCACTCACTGGTTTTTGTATCTTGACAACCTAAATCTCTAATTTTTGGTAGGCTTTTGAAATTAATGAACTAAAAAAGTAACATCAACAATTTATTCTATGATACCAGATAATATCCTCAAAGTTAAATCTATGCAGACAGTGCTCCATTCACAGGTCTGACAGATTTTTAGAAATATATCCGCTGATGGAGGTGTAAAAATTTAATATAAAAATACTAAAAAATAATGCTTACAATTAAAGCTGTATCCTTAAAAAGAGGTTTAACTGTACTGAATATGGTACAATCCTTTTTATATAATTGAATAATAATACTTTCAAATGAGTTTTAATTAAAAGTTAATAGAAAAGGAAATAACTTTTTTTTTTCTAGTATCCTTGATACAATATAAACTATCTATCTAAGTCCGACTATTATTTTGTTTCTTCTTCAACTAGAAAATAAGGAAGTTGAATTATTTGTTTGCTTTTAACCAATCAGATGATGTTTTAGACTTTGGAAAAAAGTTTGTATGAGTGGTACAATGTGATTTAGAGTGTATAAGTGGTACAATGTGATTTAGAGTACTCAAATTTTATTAAAAATTCGTTGTAATAATGCTATTAAATATTAAATTGGTAAACAATTGACTACTTGGAATCCTAAATATTTTTGTACTGACCTTCTTTACCATGCCGTCCTGTTGATTTATGCAGTTAATTTGGAAGCAAATTATATTTAATAAAAAGTAGAATATTTAGTGTTGACACCTTATCCAAGTCAGTGAGTGATATGTTGAGATTTATTAATATGAGAATATTAATAAATATTCACTTATGCTCTATTTTATTAGTAGTAATATTTAATGTTATTCTGGAAAAGTTATGCTGCATTAATGTTTATTGGATGATTGCAACTATTACTTAATTGTTATACTATAAATACCAGTGCTTTGAGAAACAGTTGTACTTAGTTTACTTAGTAATTAGTTTTTCTATTTCTCTACTTAGTAATTGTATGTAGTATTATTTATAATATTTGATAATATATCTGGTTGTATTATGTAAAAATTTTGTTTGTTTTTTTGTATTAGACTTCAGCTTAAATTAATCAAACTGAATCAACAATATTATTCCCCCCAAAAAAATTTTTTTTAATGGTATAACTCTTTCTTCTATTTTCATTTTAAAAATTAAGAATTATGGTTATCTGAAAAAAATAATCATGTAGTGTTAAATTTGGATAATATTCTGGATTAGGAATTATTTTAAATTCTATTAGCCCTTTTGTTGAACACAGTGTGTTTCCTAAAATAGTCATCACCAACATTTGATGACCATTTAATAAACTATTACATTACCTTTTTCTAATCATATTGATGTATTAATAAAATAGAATAAAAAATAGTTACTGCAATAATCAACTATTACAGTGGGCTTAGGTTATGTTGAAAATTAAATCATGCATCAAACACCTTGATAAAAGAGTACGGAGCTGGAAATGTAATAAAATACATATATAATGATAGATAGGTTAATTAATTAATACATTATTTTTTAATTGCGATTTAATGAGGAATGAGGACTTCTAGTAAAATATTACAATTTTTAAAGTAGAAAGTTGAAAGAAACTTCTGAGAGCACAGAGTTAGAGGATTGCAATTAGATTTCCAGATAACCAATTGTACTAATTTAAAGAAGGAATTCTAGCATATTTTATTCTCTTCTTTTTGTTCCCCCAACATTTTCATCTAGAATAAAATGCGATTGCAGTCCCTCTAGATTGTAGGGTTTACAGAAAAAGGTCTTAATTAAGGACTTATGCTTGGTTAAACTTACCTGTCACTAAGTAGTTATGCATAATGAGACTCATTCTTTTTTGTCATATAAAAATGAATACTTATGAAAATATTTAAGCTATGATTTTATACATATCGTTCTTCATAAAATCATCCATTCATCTTGAGTATTTTTAGATATTACACAAAGTTTATTTCTACTTTAGTATTTATTTATATTTCTAATAGAATTAGGTCTCTTCAAATTGAATACAATGTTTCAAGCTTTTATTTTCTAAAAAAATTATAATAATATAAATGTCCTACATGTGTTTTGTACATTGTAAGTTTTTTGTTTTGTAATCAATACATATATATAGAGTTATGTGTATATTATGAGTTATTCGTAACATAGATATAACTATTTTTATCATGCATGTATTTTTTTCTTTTTAACGATGTTTATGCTGAAATTCATATTAAATCAAAATTAAAAAAATTATTATATAGACAAATTTCATCACATGATAAATCTTTTTCATTATTTGTTTTAATGTTGGTTGAGCTATAATTGGTTATATAGTTATCTGTGTATGTACAGCTTGGCATTACATTAAGTGTTGAACATATGCTCATTTACGTTTTCAACTTATAAATTGATTTATTGTAACTTATAATTCTTATTTCAGATATTTTGTAACTAGTAATTCTTTTTAATTGTCTAAATATTGCTTGTTATATTTTTTAATAATTAAAAATTAGAGTATATGTCTAAAGATTTTTTATTACTTATATTATAAGCTCTCTTGTTTAGTAATTGTTATATATTCTTTGTTATTGTAGTGTTTTTTATCAAATAAAAAATATTTGTCGACACTTGACTACAATGCTGTAAGTGTTTATTTGTTATTTTTAAAGTTAATAATGCTTCCATTATTCAAATGAGGTTTATCACATCAGTATTTAATTGCCAAGCTTTTTGTCGTATTTTTCACTATTTAATGAAGATTCATTTTGATAAGCACTCTAATAATTATACGTACTTCAATGCTTTCTATTTTTTGTAAAAGTAAATATTTCGCAGCATTCCCTCTCCTTATTTCATTAGCTTGTTGATGGAGAGTTTCTTCCTGTTTATTTCATTTGTGTTATTGCACTTATGATACTAGACCCGCATTTAAATTTATTGAATGCAGTTTTGAATTTTATTCTCTTCGTCCCATTTCTTTCAATTTTGGACATCGATTATTTTTTTTATTTTTTTAAATTTTGTTTTGTTATTTATTGTTTTAAATAATGTTATTAGCCTGCATAGTGGTTTAAGGCTGCTTCTCAATATGATCATATTTATATGAGTACAATACTTCAGAAGGATTAATACTATGGATTGATCATGATTTCTATTATCTATTTTAACAGAAACATTCATGATTTTGAAAATAGCTTATTCAAGAAAATACTTGTAGTGTTCTTTGACAATACATTGTAATATCAAAAATGTTACATTCTTCTTAACTCAAATTATCTATACATTTTTTATTTTTAAAAATATATAGAAAAAGAAATGGGTGTTTATTTAAATTTTATATATATGTTTGTGTAATGGTTATAAATAATTCAATCTTGTTACATGATCAATATCATTGGGATGGATCCTTTTCAATTAAAGGACATTATTTATTCAAACTATAAATTTGACTTTTTTTTTTTCTTTTATACATATTTTTATACTGTGATATTATAAAAGCAAACAAACTTGGTTATTTTTCGAGATGGGAAAAGTGGGGGCTGGAAACACGTACACACATTAAACACAAATTGCATGCCAGCGCTTCATTTATGTGTTGTTCTTTTATTTTTTATTATGATTTTTAAAAGTATGATTTTTTTTTAAATATATATTTATACATTATATAAATATTTTGATATCATTAAACTATTACAAACTTAAGTTGCATGTAGCCTCTTTTTTTAAATTAGCAAATAAGCTTTTTTTTAAAATGCACTAATATGAGAGTCAAGTTTTTGTGCATGTTCGTCTGTTTGTCTCAGTGTGTCAAAGTCGGTGGAGAGGAGAATGGAGTCTAAAAATATAGCACGAGACTTTTTCCTATACTCTTTACCACTTCTGTTATGTGAGTGATTTTTTTTTTATTATATATTATTTAAAATAATTCTTTAATTATTACAGTGTGGATAAATTATTTTTATGTTTTCTTTTCTTTTTTTTTTCTTTCTTCTGTTTTCTAATTTTTATTTCTCTTCAAACCAGCTTCTAAAAATATTGATTGAATCACAATAAATGAAGTTTTACTGTTCAGTAGTGTAAATTAATTTAGATGTTTTTGATAAAACATAAAATAGCATTTTTTTAAATGCTACTAGTGTATAAAACTTGTTTCTCTGTATGAAGTATGCATATATTTTTTGTGGTTCAGGAGATACATGTAGATAAGCATGGGCTTTTTCACTGATTTAGCGCAAAATAAATATAATTATTTAATAATTAGCTAAAGCATTAAGCATGTCACGCAAGATTGAGAATCAATCTAAATATTACTCTTAGTAACAACGTACGCATCGTGTGAATTTTGAATTAGTTGCTCTTTGCATTATTCTTTGTTTTATGTGCGCTTTATACAGTGTTAAGTAAATTTAGCTGTCTACAATTTATTTACACTTGTAACTTATAATTTAAAGATTTAATTTTTATTCTATTGGAATTAATATTATGTTTTAATATAGATTATGTCTATATAATTGTAAATATGATTTTTGTTAACCAGACACAGGTTTCCAATTGATAAATGTGCCCAGATCTCTTGGTTTGATCAAGTTTCAACCAAGACAGACCATACAGAACTCTAATCCTGTTAAATGATAGTGAGTTGCTGCCAACCCACTATTTTAGGAGTTCTGTTTCCAGTTATGAGCCTATGAATGTTGAAGGCAGCAAGAATAAATATAATGAATATTATAATATTTTTATAATAATTGGAAGGACATCAGTCCTGATCAAAAAAATTGTAGTATATAATTTTATTTTTTTAGTTTACTTATGTCTGTTTTTTAGTTGAAGTAAGTTTAAAAAAGGTTATATTTGTTTCAGTAATAGGAATAATTCAATAAAAAAATAGTTTTAGAAACTTTTATGGATTTGCTTTTAACTCCTGCAATCTTGCAACTCAAACCAAGAGTGATTTCTTTCTACCCCTACTAACTGGTTTCTATAATGAAGATCCATAATAATTTTCATCTGGTTACTTACATAATAAAGTGTTGGCCAAACCTGTTATAGGTATACTTCCCTTTGATTTTCTGGAGCATAATTATAAAAATATATTAAAATTATGATATAATTACTCAGTCCATATGTCAGTCATTAATTTTTTTTTATCATCTTGTTAAATAAATTGAATTAAATTTCCAAGTTGTATCCTAAAAACCCCCCAGAAGAAGTAAATTTCTCTCAATTAGTTCATTGAGTGTCTTTCTCCTGTGTCAGTGCAAGTAAGGAAATATATGATATCAATCTCATATCTGTGCCAGACTATTTTAGCTGAAATGGGGTTTAGGCAAGGTATACAGTCATGATTTGAATGTTCAATCCCTAATCAATAAATATAGCAAATTATATTTGTTAATATTTTAAATATAACATGAGCAAGATTTATATGTACTAAAAAAAAATAGAGTTATATATAATAAAAGAAAAACTTCAAACTACCTTACCCAGACATCACCATCTGTACACATGATCACTCCTTACATCACTAAATCCTGCACACAGTGTTATTCACCATCATAACTACTTTTGAAAAAAGAATAAATAAATAAAATATCTCAGACTGCTCCCCCTGACCAATTCAATCTATAAAAAAAGAATACAGACTTTCCCAAAATTTGAGATAAGGATACTTCAGTTACTTACAATAGTGATGGTTCTGATATCGGCAGTTTTAATTCGTCTAGATGGACCATCTGTCTCTTTATGGGTTTACGCACATTCTCTCAATAGTAAACCCATTGTGTTCACTAATTATGCGCCGTCTGGATGGCATCTCATAGCGGACCATGGTTAGACCCAACTTGTGATGTACAACGGTTCTGATTCAAATTTTTTTCACTGGATCCCTCACATTCAAATTTTCCCGGGTGAGCCTCTATTGTTGAGCTTTCTCTCACAGCTGTCTCCGGCCAACCCAATTACTAACAATTTCCTGTTCCTCCATGGTCATACCCCTGAAGTCCCTCTAGTGTCCATGTAATCCAAGAACAATCTCAAATGGAGTAAATCCCATGATGGAATGTATTGAGTGATTTTTCGCTACAATAACCACAAGTGATCGCTTAATATACTGTGGAACCTCTCAATGTTATCTGCTGTTGGATTGTCCTGCTCTGTTAGGATGCCATGACATATCCAAAGACTTCATTTCCGTCTGGATATTCCCTCTCTATTTGATGCTATTCGCATCACCGTACACCGTAGAACTGGAAGCATCTCTGTTCAGCTTTTAGCATTGCCTCCGATGACCTCTCTTGGATCAAGTACAAATAAACCATGGCTGCTTTGCTGAAAAGGTCGATGATTGGTGACCCATTTATATCCTCTCCCAGTGAACGTGTCGATTTGCAAGTCGGTCAATGGTTTCTCTACCTGCATTCCTTTTGGTGGTTACCTATCATATTGCGTTCTGAGGCACACTTCCCACAGTCGAATTGTCTCCGTCGCTGTTGTCATCATGCTATGCCAGAAGTAATGCTGCTTCACCGCCTGAAGGTTTTCCTGATTTCAACAATGGTTTGTCTTTCTGATGTGGTATGCTGGTGTAACCCCCTTCTGGTATTCCGCATATCCACCATCAATTTTCACCACCTTTCAGGAAATAAATCAACCCGCCGACAAACCCTCCGAATCTTTCCAGGATTTTCTCTTCTTAAATCTTGTGCTGTGGCCACCTTCAGATTGAGCCATGATAATTCATTAACATAGGCCTTAGTGAAGGTGTCTCAGTGTGGTGTGTTAAGGGTAAAGGAGGAATAACTGTTAGAACAGAGGTTTCTGGTGGTCAAAACCGCTGGTATCAGTATACCATCGCCACTGGTAGCTATCCTCATCGTGTTACTTAAATAAACTTAGACAAAAGTAGAACTATCTCATGACAGAGAAAATTTGTTCGAGCCTCAAATCCGGGTACTAAGGTCCACGTCATTTCGACTGTCGTTTGTTTAATTATGTTTATTAAGTTTTTTTTTAAATGTTGCATCTAAACCTTTTTTTATGAGCATCAAAAATGAATAAGATTGGTCATTATTGTTATCTAAGTCATTGAAGATTGAAGATTACTTTAATCTGTTAATAAGTATTGCCTTGTGTAATGCCTTTTTATAAATATTGGTTAATGGTTGGCTGTGTAGTCGGTAATATGGTAATTTGGTTGCTTTTTTTGTTATATCTTACTCATCTACAATTATGAACTTATCTTAATTATTTATTGCTGATAAATAGGATTCAAGTTAATAAAATAAAATGTCTGTGTACCTTGTCTATTACCCTTACCCATTTTCAATTAATTAAATAAGTTTGATTGTGTTTTAGAAATGAAAATTTTATTATTTCTAAAACCTATTATTTTACTGGTAAGTAGAAAGTTTCCTCATTGAATCCTGTTATTGACACTTCTGTTATTCTAAAAAACAATGCAAGTTATTGATTAAGCATTCTGGAAATAATATTTAAATATATATATAACTGAGCTATAGAATTAACGACTATATACATAAAAACTTCATCATTGTAGACCTATATTTGCTAATGCAGGGATGTCAATGCCCTGTACTTTAGATATGCCCATATATTATGAAATTATTAAATTTTATAAGTTTTATTTATTTATGAGAAGCGAGGAGATGGTTGACTGGAAGATAGACGTAAGGAAGAAAATAGTTGGGGGTGCAGTCAAATAAAAACACTAAATAAGTGGTTACTTTATACATAAGTGGTTTATTTATTTAATTTGACTCTCCTGATTCTTCTCAGATGTTTTTCCCATTTTAAAAATTTAGTGTTTCATTTTTCATCAATTGATTGATTTAATAGTTAGATAATGGATCTCTGGACATAAGAGTACTTTTTATTAAAAATGCTCTGTAGTGGAACAACTTATTACATTAATTATGGACTTGTTCTTAGAGCAGTCATAAGTTTAGTATTACAAATGAAGAGACTATTCTACTTATTAATAAAAATCATCTTATTTAAGTTATGGTTTCGATTAAAAAATGATAATTTTAACATTTAATTATGAACTATTATGCCTATAATAATTTTGTAACCTTGAATAGGGTGTCCCTGGAGAAGAGACGGAGCAGCTCGACGGAGAGGGGAGTGGTGGAGGGTGCCCACAGCGTGCGGAGAACCCGCTCGACGCTTTGCTAGACGAACTGCAGTCATTCAGGGGCGTGCGGAGGCTACATTCAGTACCACCACCACCGCCCCCTCGCACCTCCTCCAAGTCACCGTCTGAGTCATCTTCGGCCGAGAGCGTCGCCTCCCAACCTGCTCCTTCTCGAGCCGAACTGCTGGAGGCCAAGCACCGGGAACTGCTGCGCAAACAGCGGGCCCTGCAAGAGCAGTACACCCGCCTCCAGAGCCTACAACAACCGCCTGACCTTCTCCAGCTAAAAAAGACAGGCTCCGAGTCGAACCTTCTTGGCAAGATGGGCCTTACGCTCGCTCCTACCGGATCCCTGTCCCACCTGGCCCCTGTCACTACCACACCGACGACAACTACCACTGCAACTACTACCACATCTAAGATTTATGAGACTGACATACTATAGTGTGTGTGTGTGGCATCGAGCTCTACCTCCTTTATTTAACTATCATACTCAGGCCCCTTTGAGCATTTTTTAAAGTTATTTATTTTATATTTATTTTGATTAGACTTAGTTTTCTCTCACTTCAAAGCAGTTGAATATCAGTGAGGTTCTGATTATCTTAAATTATAAAGAGGCTATTTTATTTTATTGATATTTACTATTAGCTTTGGAAATTCTAGGATTAATGAATAACTGCTTGGAAATATGAATCGGTTTGGAGGTCAAATGTGGGACTTATCTGTGACTTTAGTCGTCTTTCAATCACACACTTCCGATTCTCTTGCTTTTGAAATACAAGAAGAGATACTTGAGGATTGAGATGTATAGAACTTTCTCCAACTTCATCAATAATAGCTAAAGTATAAATGACAGCAAAAGTTTTTCCCAGTGATTGTTACGCCAAGAGAGGAGCTGTATAAATAAATCAGTCTCTCTTCTCTTGTTTTTTCAATAAACTTTTTTTATTAATATTTATGACTAAAAATTATTGATTAACTTGTGAAAAAAAGAAAGAGTAAAAACATTTTATACTTCTTCATTACATATAAATTTAATGAAATAATATCTTGAATTAATGTTTATTCTTTTTATCTGATAACTATTATACATGTAGAATTTAGTCACACAACAAAGCCAGTAAGCAAATTTGTTTTTATTGGCAGAATAGTGATAATTTAATTTAAGTATTAAACAATACATCTCTAAAAAAAAATTTTTTTAAAAAGATGCTCAAAGATGTCTATATACACTATGTGTTGGGCCGATTTATAATATTTATATTAAAATAATAATGATTGCTCAACTATGTTCCCTTCCCCACTTTATACATATGTTATATGTAAATGAAATAATAGCACATGTTTATATCGGTATAAGCACTTGAGTGCAACAGAGAACTACAAAAGAAAAAAGAAAAAAAAAGCAATGGCAAAAGTTATCAAGTATTTTAATCTCTATCGGTATTATTATCTAGCATATTGTACATAGAGGACAAAATGTCAACCAATTGTCAATTAACCACATTAAATGGATTTCCTCGGTTTATTATTTATTATTATTGTTATAATTATATAGGGCACTGCCTTAAACAGTGTTAGTTGTCTTTTGCTTCATTTAGATGCAATAATGAATATATATATATATATATATATATATATATATATATATATATATATATATATATATATATATATATCAATGCCCCATAAATATATTTATATATAATACCTACCAAAAGAATCAATGTTATTAATATAAATTATAAGTAGTAAGTCAATCAATTTTTTTTTATTTGTTTTTTAAACAAACACCATTATACTAAGTGTGTTGTATATTGATTATCGATAAATAAATAAATACGTTTTACTCACATATACATCATTTGCTTACCTTATTCATTGTCTTTACTTGATTTCTTAGCAAAGTAATTAATTCACAATCTTTCATTATTTAGGCATAATTTTCCTATTGCCTCTACCTTCCAGAAAATGAAAGTGTATACTTTTCTCTAATTGGTGTAGTTTGGGAAAGGCCTTAAGTTTTTCTTCTGTGATAGATGTTCCACAATTAATAGTTTTTCCTTTCAATTATATGGGTAATCATTGAAATAACTTAGCCATGAAATGGTAAGTACATGATAGCCGGAAACAGATTTTTTTTATAAATTTAAAAAAGTGCTGGAAAATTACTTCAAACTACCCTGAAAATTTTATTACTTTATATATATTATTTTGTAATTGGTAAATATAATTTGGAAAAGAGTGCTCAGACTAAGTAAAAAAGTAATGTATTTGTGGAAGGGTTGGTTTTAAGTTCGGAAGCAGGTAAGCAATTGATACTATAAGAGGTCAGTGTTGTTTGGGTGAGGAAAGTTAAAAGATAAAATAAAATTTATTAAATATTTAAAATACTTTTAATAATTAAAATTTAAAGAAATACATTTTCTTTTTTGTTTTGCTACTTTATGATTTATTTATATTTTATACCTACTATCATTTAAATAACCCATTTTTTTAAAACAGAATTTTTTATCATCAGTATTAAAGTTGACTCAGAAAACTAAACTTAATCTTAAAGCACAATCCAAAAGTCTAATGTTTAACCAATGAACATTTACAAAATCGTTGGTCCTTTAAATTGTACATAGGTATACATTAGGGATGGGTAAGGTTGTATCAATCTGATACTTTGTATCTGATACTAAAAAGTAGTTGATACAAGTATCAGATACAGTCGAAATGTACCTGATACTTTTGTATCAATTGATACAAGTATCGGATACAGTCGAAATGTACCTGATACTTTTGTATCAATTGATACAAGTATCAGATACGGTCAGATTGATACAACCTTACCCATCCCTATCCCCTGATTTGATTACCGGTGAAAGACCAATTTTGCCGCATCTCCCCTTAGTATTAATCAATAAATAAGTAAAAATAATAGTGAACAAGTTTTCACTTATTATCAATATAATCTGTAATTAGTCACTTATCACACATGTAGAAATGAAAATAAACTATAAAATTAGTTTTGTTGGAAAGAAATTCGTTGACTGGTAGATACTAATATAGGATGTAAATAGTTGGGGGTATTATATATTAGATGTATAATATAATAAGTTTCAACTTAATTGTTGTGTTTTTTTGACTGCACCCCCAACTATTTACATCCTATATAAAATTAGTTATGTAAAGGGTGGTTGAAAAAAAATTTTCCGCGATCGCCTCCTAATATATGATTTTTCACGAGCAACTTTCGAAAAAAAAACCTCAACCTATGTCTGGGGAAATTAAAAAACATGATTTTAATCATTTGATGCCTTGTGCAGGTTACTATTTCGGCGAATAACTCTTTTTCCTTTAAAAATGATAACAAAAACTGATGCCCCAAGAAAGGGTTCTGTGTAGCGTATTAGAACAGTAAGAGTCGGGATATCTGTATTCAACTACAAAAAATATCAAGTAAAAGTATCAGTATCAATTGTATTCAGATACAGGAAAATCCAGTTTCTACCCATGACTAGTAAAAGTATCAGTATCACTTGTATCAGATACAGGAAAATCCAGTATCTAACCATCCCTAGTATACATATATTTAATGGGTGAAAATATTGAATTAAAAAAGCAAGGCTATAGAGATTTTCATACAAGGCATTATGTATATTTCTGGTACTCCTCTTATGGATATTTTATGATGGCCTGAAGGAAAGATATAAAACTGTTAGAGGAACATCCCCTTCAGATCTTCATGATGAAAAGTTTATTTAGCCCGTGTTGTAACAAAATAATAGCATCATCATTGGGAAGAAAAGTTCGTCCTGGCAGTTACAGAGAAGAAAACAAAAATTGAAAAAGTTATAGAATTCTTAATTTTGTAGTACTATATTTGTTTAAATTTAATAATTTTTTAAAAGAATAACTAGGGAAGGAAGCAGGTATTTTCACAAATCATGCCTCCACAGAGGTTGTCGAGTTTCTTTTAATTAAAGTAAATCTTATTTAATTAAAACCAAAATTTTAGACCACCAATTATAGACCAAGGTCGATAATTTTAGAAACCAAAAAAGATTATAGTAGAATAAAACCCATTGGAAAAGGAAGAGAATATAACAAAAATGAAAGGGAAAAATAATTTACGGGCGATCTGAGGTTGGGAAGTGGGAGGGAGGGAGGTTTTAAGAGTAAAAATCGTTTTATCTCAATTTCCGGCAAAACTAAAAGTCCTATGGAAAAAAGTTAAATGTCAAAGTTGTAGGTAATCTCAAAATTTATATGAAAAATTCAAATAACCAAGTTTTTGGTTATTTATTTTTATCTTTTACAAAAAAAAAAATGTTTCACAAAATTTGGTGAAAACTTGCCTTTTTATGTCCCAAATACCTTATTTTGACTTAATATCGAAAAAGCACCCTGATTTTCAATCAGGCAAAAATTTAATCATCTTTCATATTGGCAAATCGCCCACCCACAGAAGGTGCAGCAGAACAACATTGTTACAGGCCAAATTACCAGCTTCAAATTTGGCTGGGTAACGACAGCAAGATTGGAGCTGGAAGCAATGTCAACGTGGAATTATGCCCAAATTTACAGAAAAGGGAATTAATTCCGGAAATATTGCTCAAAACTATTTGCTTCAGCTGTGAAACTGGTTGTAATAGTTTAAAATGTGGCTGCCGAAAACATGGTTTAAAATGCACAAATTTATGCTAAATTGTCACGGTTCTGAAAAATGCTCCAATGTGGAAGAAGAAGTTAATGATTCAGATGAAATTAATTTTAAATAAATAGCTCAATATTGTACATGATTTTAAAAAAATTTCGGATCCATGTTTTTTTTCGTTCTTCGCATTTTCTGAGAACATTTATCATACTAATGTGTATTTTTTTATACCATCAGAAAGTAGAGATTTCAACATAAAGCCCACCGACTTTATTAAAAAAGCAGATATTTTCGTTTGAAAATTAGGGTGCTTTTTCGTTTATTACTTAAATCAAAATAAGGTGAAACAATAGATATTTTAAATTTAAAAAATTACAGTGTTTTTGGGACATAAAAGGATAACGCTTTCACCAAATTTTGTGAAAAAAAAATTTTTTTTGTAAAAGATAAAAATAAAAAAACAAAAACTTGGTTATGTGAAAAAAGTATAAATACAAAAGTTGTAGATCTTTTTATTACCTACAACTTTGCCATTTAACTTTTTTCCATAGGACTTGTAGTTTTGCCGGAAATCGAGATAAAACGTTTTTTACCCTTAAAACCTCCCCCCTCCCACTTCCCGACCTCAGATCGCCCCGTAAATTATTTTTCCTTTCATTTGTTATATTCTCTTCCTTTCCCAATGGGTTTCATTTTACTATAATTTTTTTTCAATTTTTACCCTTTTCAAAGGCTTCTGAACTGGTCTATTATTGTTCACTAAATGGTCCATTTTCAATTTTTATTTTTTTTTACTATTTATAAATGGCAGCTATTTTTCTTCAGTTCAATCAGCCTGATTTCACTTTAGTTCAAAGAATTAGAAATGTCAAACTAACACCATTTAAAATAAGACGATTAAAGTAAAAAAACGAGAACATTTAATGCAAAAAAAAAAGTATACCTCAAGCATTGTCTTCAGAATTAGAAAACTTTGGTTTTCAACTTATTTTTTCAATGAGGAGACAGAACTATAAGCATCTCAACTCTTTGTGTGGCGAGAAGTTCAACCAGAATAAATATTAAGCTTTTTTTTTAATATAAGCTTGATTATTTGTTAATGATTTTTTTAAAATATCAAACATTTTAAGCTTTAATAGCTCTGATCAGATTGGAGTTAAATAAAAATTTGAAATCCACAACAGTTATAGTGTTTTATAAAGGTAGTGATAGTAGAACAGTAGAAAAGTACGGTTTTTATTTACCACATTTTTTAAAACATTCTAATTTTAGTAAAATTCTGAGATAAAAAAAAATATGGAAACATGTAGTGTTAGATATATTTATTTATTCTGCTTGACTTAATATTGAGCTTTACCCTCCCTCCACATGAAGAGGAAAGTTGTTACTCCTTTTTGAAGAAAACTTGTTTTGTTTAGTTAAGCTTTAAATAACTTTTTTCTTATCAGTTGTTATACATTAAATATATATTTTTGGTTAGATAATAGGATGGATTTTGTTAACTATGGCTATGATGAAACAGCAACTAAGTTTACAAATATTAACTTTATTAATTATAAACAATAACAAAAATTTTATTTACAGACATTTGTTTTTCTTTTGGAAATCTTTGGCCCTCTCAATTTTCTGTGAATAAAAAAATTAGACAGTAAGTATAATTTAAACTGATAACGTTAGACAAATTATAGAGAACATATTAAGATATATTCACCACATTAGGTATAATCCAGTCAAGCGCATGAAGAAAAACGTACATAAGTGATGTAACTAACAGGAAAGGCCACACTCCACTCTTCAAGTAACTAGAAAATATTTATAGTTTTATAAATTGAACTGCAATAATAATAACTACATAAAGCACATATGATTAATTTATAAATAAAATAAAACAGTAATATAATTCAATAATTAACCAATGAAAAAAAGCATCTTGTGTAATATGACCAATATTTAAAAAAAATTAATTAAATAATTCCTTATACACCAGTCAATGAAGGAGGTGGAGTTGACAGATATGGCAGGATGTACGGATAAGTTAAAAAAGAAAAATCCTGATCACAGTTTTAATCATGTAATGGAAAATGAATTTACAAGTTTCACACAAGAATGTTCTTATTAATATTTTGTATCTATTATTGTTAAAGAAATATATGCTCTGAAAAGTAACAAATTTTTGTTCTCAGTTTTGATTCAATACTCTGTGTAGTCAAAAAAGTGTTACTTTGAAGAGCATTTCTTAAACAATAACACACATGAAAAAATTAATAGGAACATTTTTTAACATATAATGATACCAAATTTATAAAAATTTACCATGCTACAAACTTAAACATTTTGAAGAAGTAATCGGGGGTTTTAATAAATAGTACTTGCAGTAACCTTTTGTTACTTGAGGACAAACAATTGTTTTGAGATAATAGGATACCAAACCATAAGCTGTTGTAACCTGAGTAATGCCAATTATTTATAAGGTTTCTAATGTTGAGTTGAAAATAATTTATCATAACAATTTTACACAAGTTATAAAACTTATAAATTTACTCTAGCAAGCTATTGAGCTATAAATATGACACTACTGTATCTTTCTTCCAAAATTGTTTACGACTTCCGATTATCTGCTTCTATAACTACCCCTAAATTGTCATAAAACATAGTTCTGTAGTTAAGGTAAATAATAGGTAATTAAAAAAAGTTCTTGGAATGAGATGAATTATAAATGAATTTATCAAGTGAGAAGTAGAAAACAAACAACAACCAAAATGGACTTGTCTTTGGATTGGCATGGGGGCAACACAAATTTCAACGTTACTTTGATTTGCGAGCTCAAAAGTTATGAGAAAGAAGGACATACTTAATTTCTTGATTTCATTTGTACTAAAGGATATCAACATCAATTGCTTTAACCTTAAATGTTCTAGATTTCTAATATAGAAAGTTATATATGAAAACAATTATAAACTAAATTTTATCAGTTAGATAGTAACATTTTTTAACATTACTTTGCCTGTTGTGAACGGAAATTTATTTTTGGGTAAGACAGCGCTGCAGTGTAGACAACAATCGTACGACAGGTAACATTTTTCCAATTGTAGGCATTCGCAACAGCCTTGTGACGCTCAGCAGCTGGAACGACCTTACCCACTCTAACCTGAGCGATTGCTTTCTCTAAACCTTCACTCAGTTCTGAAAATAAATTGTTTTTTTATAATTTAAATTTACAAATGAAAAGATTGTGTGATTCAGATCTCTTTTCTACTTCACAAATTGAAAAAAGGAGCATGATTATTATACTATACTACATGTTTCTAACCACATACCACCACTAACCAACAAAAATAAGTTTGCCAGTCATGTTACATGAAAAATTATGACAAAAAAAACAAACAAATTGTAGGACTAATAATCAATAACAAAAAAAGCCATGGTATAATAAATTACTTTAATTACTTCGGTGAAGTAAGAAGTATATCAGTTCTGTAAATTCTTACATTCAGGTTTCTGAAAAGTGGAAATGAACTGAGTAATTTTGTAACTGAGAAGTAACCAGCTTTTTCCTATTGTATAGATATTTTAACATATTCAAATATTGAAATATGTCCCACTCCTATAACTATGATTCTAAAATCATTCACGTTAATTCCATGTAACGAAAAGATCGGTGCTTGGAAAATAAATTGTAAAACATAAAATAAATTATAAAGAAAAAATGCACCACTTACTTGCAACAGATGGTTCACAAAGATGAACCAAACGAGGTTCAAGAACTTCAGGAATACCTCCTACTTTTGTGCAAACAACTTCAAGCCTATCGAAAAATACAAGTTAAAAAGAAATATGCGCATATAGTATTATGTGTTAATGATATACCTAAAGAATACACAGATGTTACTTGTTAATAATATATTTATAAAATGGAGAATAAGTCAAATAAATAATACTAAGAATGTAAGTAACGTAATTAGGGTAAATGGACGCTAAATTTTATATTCGTGTAAAAAATTGAGCTTTAGCTGTTCTATATTAATATTATTTTTGGAGCTAGATTTTCTTTCTTTCTTTTTTTTTTTATTGTTCATTCAATCATGCCTATTTTTATGAAATTGGAAATTTAACTTAGTAGTAATTAGTAAAGCCTGCCTTAAAGGGTATGTGTGAAACATTATCCATACAGTAGCGGTTGTGCGACAAGTGCAAAATAAATAGTTTATAGAGGAATATTACACTTAACTTTTATTGTTAATGAAAGTGGAATACAATTAAATAAATGTATTGTTAACAATAAATAAGTTATTTCATCAGGCACCCTAAAGGCAGTTCTTAAAAGTTTAAGTATTAGATTTAACGTGATGCAATAATTATGTAAATTGGTAATAACTATTTAATAACCACCAAAACACACTCACACCACATCACCTCCATGTATTAAAAGGAATAAAAACTGTAATTCAGTATACCATAGGTCTTCTAGGTTTCTAGTTCTGTTCAAGACATACTACATAAACAAAATTCCACTGATAGTGTGGAATTCCACCGAACACAAAAAATTACTGATATGATACCAGAGAAATGCTAACATTTACCTACAGCTCGTGAATAAGAGGTTAAATCAAATTTTTTCCTAAATGAGTTTCTTGCACCTAGAGAAGAGGAATGGTGTTATTGTAGTAGTGAAAAGGGGCTCAGTTAGGCATTGGGTTGAAAAGGAGTTATCGCTTATTTTACAACTTTATTTCAAGCCAAAAACAACAAGAATGGCACGATTCTGCTCCTCTTCTTCTTCTTCTTTCCGGCGCTACAACTCGTTGCGAGTCAAGGCCTCCTGTAGCATCAAGCGCCAGTCGTCCCGGTGAAATTTTGCTGCTTTCCAGTTCTTCATTCCCAAGATGGACAGCGCATCCTCTGCCACTCACTCCATCGGCCCACCGCATTCTCAGCCTGCCAATTCTCCTCTTGGCGTATAGCTTTTCTTCGAGTATTTTCTTTGGGATTTCATCGTATCTCAATCTAGCAACATGCCCCACCCAGCGAAGCCTTCCAACCTTTATATATCTGACGGCGTCTATGTCATTATAGTGGCTTGCTATTTCGGCATTTGTTCTTTGTCTCCAAGCATTATAGTTTAAAACTGGTCCAAAAATTCTCCTAAGGATCCGTCTCTCGAATCTGTTTAGCATGAGTTTTTGAGCTCACGAAATTGTCCAGCACTCAGATGCATAGGTCAGACCAGGCCTTACGAGCCCGAAATAACGTTTGTTTGCAGCCAGTAACCTTCTATTTATTTCTTGCTGTATATCATTTTTAGAGTTCACCAGAGAGCCCAAATAAATGAATTCATTAACCCACTCAAATGTGAAGTCTCCGATTTTTATATGGGTATTCTATTGATCCTGTCCTTGCAGAGATGCTCGCATATACTTGATTTTTGCCTCATTCACAAGGAGGCCTACTCTTTGTGTGGCTTCTTTGAGTGTGAGAAATGCCTCCTTCACAGACGTCATATTTCTTCCAATAATCTCCAGATCATCTGCGAACGCAAGGATCTGAGCCGATCTGTTAAATAAGGTACCCCCAATTTGTATACCTTAACCTCTTATTGCACACTCCAGGGCCATATTAAATAAGAGACAGGCAAGACTGTCACCCTGTCTGAGGCCTTTATGCATTTAAAAACCTCTAGAGAGACCTTCGCTTATCCGAACTTTCTCCTCCTCTCAATACAGTTAACTTTCTCTGGACAAAATTCGACTTAACCACTTATTCACCAGGGGTGCAAAAATACTGGGAAACCACTAAATGAAATTTGTCTTCCTTTTTGTTTCATAGATTAACAATTTTATTTTAGCATAAAAATATAAGCCCTAATAATTAACTAACTTATTGAGACTAAAAATATGAAATACTTTACATATAAATAGTGTATAACCAGCCAACCCACCCGCAAGCTACGGCTTCAACAATTGCCATGCAATATGCTTCAGTGAGTGAAGTATTGAGGAATATGTGACCTTTATTTAGAACTTTACAAACTTGTGAGTGAGGAAGAGGTCCTAGAAGAGTTACCCGGTTTTGAAGCCCACGAGAAGAAACAACTTCTTCCAAGAGAGCTCTTTTTACTCCTTCGCCACCTATCATAAAGTCCACCTGAATACCAATCAATTTAATATACACTGAATCACCCAAAAGAAGGAAAAAATTATTTTAAAAAAACTTACATCATGATATTTAGGACAAATATCAGCAATAATCTGTGCTAATAAATCAATCCCTTTTCTGTAGACGAGCCGACCAATAGTAACAACAACAACTTGAAATAAAAGAAAATCATTTATTTTAAGCTAAGAAATAGTATTATCATAAATTATTTTACTAATAGATATTAAACTAACTCCGGTTTTGTGTTCTAAGACTTAAATCTGGTTTAAAAACTTTGGTATCAACTGCATTAGGTATCACAGACACTCTGGAATGATGAACTCCAGCTCGAAGAACAGTATTTTCTTTCCTGTAACATCCAGTCTTCTTTTACTCCTTTAAAGGAAAGTTCTTAAATTTAAATACAAATTAATTTTATGACATTTCTATTAAAAATAATGTTTACAACAGGGATGGCCAACCGAAATGATCTTGGGAGCCACTTTAGGAGTGCATCATAACTCCGCAGGTAGCATATAAAACTATATATCTCGACATCAGATTTAGACCCAGTATAGATAATTATTTGGATTGAAAAATTGAAACATGATAGGTAATAGTAATAATGAGGTAATATTACTATTGTTTTTACAGTTATTCTTACATGCAAACATAGAGAATATAAAAATAATGATAATATTTTATCTCATAATATGGGGACTCTTACCCTATGTGTGAAACACATACACAATGATCGATATTCGCAAGAGAGATCTCTAGGAACTTGTTAGTTATTATTGCAGATGTATCAGCAAATCCGAATAAAGAGTGATCTGTGAACACAGTCTAAGAAAAATAAAATTATATTATATAAAATACTACTTAACATTATAGTTAAATTATGTTCATTAATCAATTTCATGCAGACATTTATATAAAAAGTTAGTTGAAAAATAAAATCATCAGTTTTTATAACTGTAAGTTATCATAAAAACTAAGTTTAGAACAAAGTTAAAATGATGATTATATCCATAACTTAAAACCCTGTAAGTAATATATAGATATATTTTTTGATACAGGAAGTAAGTAGATTTACATTTCTTAGAAGGTGAAAGCATTAATGCTCACAGCCTTGTGTTGAGGGATTCAAGATGACATAAGTGCAAGATGTCTCTATACAAATTTGCACAGAATAGCTATCCTAAATAGAGGTAGACAAGCTACTTTAATTAAAATTTAGTATATTTTAAAATATAAACATATTAGTAGATTTAGCGTAGCTGAGGATGCAGGGTGCTCATCTCAAGATTCTGGATTAGAGACTGGATTTTGAAGTGGGAAAAAAGAAGTTTCAGATCAAATAGTACTGCTAGTTTTGAATAGTAGTCACTATTTATTTTTTGACTATTGGATTGTCCATTTATCTCAGTTAAAGTAGTTACTCTATATGAGCAAAATATCATTTTCTGATTAAACACCAAGTTATGAAACCTTCCATCTTAGATATTGAAGAAACTTAACAAATTGGATTCTATAACAACCCCAATAAAATAAGCAAAATTATTTATCTATAGGATTCTATAGTCTTTATTCAATAAATTTTTTTAATACATAAGTGGAAAAATTCCAACTAAAAACCTTAAGTCTCTAAACTAAAACAGGAAATTAAAAATACCTGTCCAATATTTCGCCTATTCAGGCATCCTCAGGGCAGAAAGAGAATAATAGCAAACGAAAAGATGAATAATGCACCCAAAAAACACACATCCCACCACCTCCAAGGCTCAAATGCAACTACTGAATCATATGGAAGGTTACTAGATTCCCAGGTGGCTAAGGTTAGATAAAAACAGCTGATAAATACACCAGATTTGAAACATCAATATACATTCACCAAACCCCCCCAAAAAACTCAACAGGAAAACAAAATAAAACAAATAATAGTAATAAACAACTGTTTTAGTTTAGAGACTTAAGATTTTAAGTTGGAATTTTTCCACTTATGTATTAACATTTATTTGATGTCTCTGTTGAGCGTTCCCATTTTCAATATATATTCTGTGGAATAACCATAAGTCCACTGGTTTTTTATAAATTCCCTTTTTTTCTTGAACTTTTACTTCCATTTTTTCATATAGTTTTTTGTCTTCTGTTCTTAAGTTGTTTATTACTATTATTTGTTTTATTTTGTTTTCCTGTTGGGTTTTTTGGGGGGGTTTGGTGAATGTATATTGATGTTTCAAATCTGGTTTATTTATCAACTGTTTTTATCTAACCTTAGCCAGCTGGGAATCTAGTAACCTTCCATATGATTCAGTAGTTGCATTTGAGCATTGGAGGTGGTGGGATGTGTGTTTTTTGGGTGCATTATTAATCTTTTGGTTTGCTATTATTCTCTTTCTGCCCTGAGGGTGCCTGAATAGGCAAAATATTGGACAGGTATTTTTAATTTCCTGTTTTAGTTTAGAGACTTATGGTTTTTAGTTGGAATTTTTCCACTTATGTATTAACATTTATTTGATGTCTCTGTTGAGCGTTCCCTTTTTCAATATATATTCTGTGGAATAACCATAAGTCCACTGGTTTTTTATAAATTCTCTTTTTTTCTTGAACTTTTACTTTCATTTTTTCATATAGTTTTTTGTCTTCTGTTCTTAAGTTGTTTATTACTATTATTTGTTTTATTTTGTTTTCCAGTTGGGTTTTTTGGGGGGGTTTGGTGAATGTATATTGATGTTTCAAATCTGGTTTATTTATCAGCTGTTTTTATCTAACCTTAGCCAGCTGGGAATCTAGTAACCTTCCATATGATTCAGTAGTTGCATTTGAGCATTGGAGGTGGTGGGATGTGTGTTTTTTGGGTGCATTATTAATCTTTTGGTTTGCTATTATTCTCTTTCTGCCCTGAGGGTGCCTGAATAGGCAAAATATTGGACAGGTATTTTTAATTTCCTGTTTTAGTTTAGAGACTTAAGGTTTTTAGTTGGAATTTTTCCACTTATGTATTAACATTTATTTGATGTCTCTGTTGAGCGTTCCCTTTTTCAATATATATTCTGTGGAATAACCATAAGTCCACTGGTTTTTTATAAATTCTCTTTTTTTCTTGCACTTTTAATTTCATTTTTTCATATAGTTTTTTGTCTTCTGTTCTTAAGTTGTTTATTACTATTATTTGTTTTATTTTGTTTTCCAGTTGGGTTTTTTGGGAGGGTTTGGTGAATGTATATTGATGTTTCAAATCTGGTGTATTTATCAGCTGTTTTTATCTAACCTTAGCCAGCTGGGAATCTAGTAACCTTCCATATGATTCAGTAGTTGCATTTGAGCATTGGAGGTGGTGGGATGTGTGTTTTTTGGGTGCATTATTCATCTTTTCGTTTGCTATTATTCTCTTTCTGCCCTGAGGATGCCTGAATAGGCGAAATATTGGACAGGTATTTTTAATTTCCTGTTTTAGTTTAGAGACTTAAGGTTTTTAGTTGGAATTTTTCCACTTATGTATTAACATTTATTTGATGTCTCTGTTGAGCGTTCCCTTTTTCAGTAAATTTTTTTGTTACTTTGTAACCCTGCTACCTCAGAATTATCATTGCTTGATAAGGGTTGTGCAAGTTCATGAACATTTTGTTCAACGGACCTGATATGACTAGAATAATCGGTAATTATTCTGCAGGTTGTCACTTTGAGGTGAGTTACAAGTTTTATCTGTGTATTCATTTCATTTTTAATATTTTCCAAAAATACAAGTTATCATGAGCTTTAGTATGGAAAAGAGAATGTAATTATGAGAAATATGTACACTTTGGTAAACAGTGTACATCTATAATTTCATCTATAATAATGCATGGCATTATATTATGTCGACACTTAACATTTATTAAATGGCTTTATAATAACAATAAGGCTTAGCGAATTTGAAGATTGGAGAACGATAACTCAAAAAAATTGTGGCATGCATACCTTCCTCCATTAAATTCAAATAAACCACATCTTACACATTACTGTGTTCATCTTGGATCAAATAATTGCTTAAGAGCATAAACATTCATTACCCAGTCTAAAACTTAATATACCTATTTCTACCTATGTGACGCTATAGCAAATTATTATAATTTTTTAATCATTGCTATAATTTTTAAATATTTTTATTTTGAAGAGAAAAGATTTGCCCCCAGCCGGGATTCGAACCCGGATCTCCGCTTCACTGTGACAAAGCTCTAACCATTTGAGCCAACCGGGGTCGCTCCGTACCAAGGACAAATCTGTGCTCTTCACCGATCCCATATCCCCGTGTTCTCGCAATTTTGCAATGTATACACGAGGATGAATGTTCATTAATGAACATGAATGGTTAGAGCGTTGTCAGGGTGAGGAAGAGATCCGGGTTCGAATCCCGGCTGGGGGCAAATCTTTTCTCTTCAAAATAAAAATATTTAAAAATTATAATAAATTATAAATAATATAATGACATATGTCAAAAAGATCCTAAAATTAAAAGTAATGCTCATTGAGCATTCTTCCTCGTGCATACATCGCAAAATTGCGAGAACACAGGGGATATGGGATCGGTGAAGAGAACAGATTTGTCCTAGGTAGGGAGCGACCCCGGTGGCTCAAATGGTTAGAGCATCGCCGCGGTGAGGCGGAGATCCGGGTCCGAATCCCGGCTGGGGGCAAATCTTTTCTCTTCAAAATAAAAATATATAACTAATTATATTTACCAATTGCATGCCCCGCTACTTTAAATAATTTGGCCTTAAAAACTCTCCTGTCATCATTCAAGACAAATATTTTATGTAATACCTAACTTCAAAAGAAAATCCAATGAATTATATATTAAACAAAGCAAAATCAATTAATAAAACACTACCTTGAGTCCCATGAGTTTTCCTATTATCATAACTTCATGAGCCAAAGCTGAAAAAGCACTGTGCCCATGAACTATAGTGATGCTTTCTCTAATAAGTATATATCTTATGAGAGGTAGCGAAGCGATCATTGTAGGAAGAACACACTGATTGTAAAATGTTTTAATTGGAAGATAATAGACCTAAAAATCAGTTAATAAAATAAGATAGATTTAAAACTATATTAACCATTAACACGTTGACTGCCATGGAAATTTTCAGAAATCTGGCCTAAAATGACAATTTGATTTAATCACATTATATTATTAAAAACTCTAATTCTAGTGCATAGTTATCATCAAAAAGCATAAAAAATGTGTTTTTTAAAAAAAAAAAAGGTCTCACGAATTATCTCCTAGTTGGCTTCTGTAATCGTTTTTAATAAATTTTCTCTTCATGCAAGCCAGCATTGATTTTTGTTCTTTTCCCAGAACCCATCTATCAGTATTAGCACATATATATTTTGAGTTAAATCGTAGCTTCACAAAAATGGTAAGTAAACACAGTAGGAGATAACTCGTAGTTGCCAGTCAACGTGTTAAACATTAAAAATGTATTCTATACCTTAAGACCACAAGACATGTATCTGATTCCAACCCTATCCTTGTAAGAATGAGTAACAACAATAACCTTAAATCCCATGTTAATCAAGCATTGAGAAAGATTGAAAATATGTTCTTCTACTCCACCAACATTAGGGTAAAAAAAATCGGACACCATACTAAAATTGAAAGTACAAAAAAAATTAAATTAAACTGACTAATTTCAATCCATCTACAAAAATTTAGCAAATAGATAAATACCATATCCTAGCAATATCTTTGGTCATGATGGAACCTTTAAATATAACTATTTATAAGGAAAACTAGATTATATTTAATTAATCCCATTAAGTGGTGACCCCACCCAATTGAAACTAATACTGCTCCATATCAGAACGGAGTGAAACATTTTATGGTACTGATATGCCATAAAGTTGTTAACAACAAAGCTTATCAAGCATTAACTTGTCACTTATCATAGTTAATTTAGTTTACTAAAAACAGTAGGCTTTATATGTACAGGTTACAAATATTGAAACATCGATGGTTGTTATCATAACACTGAAAAGTTAATATTACACTTTTGAAATCTGTAATATTAACTTTTGAAAGTGGAACATAATTTTAATAAGTTATAATTATTAATAAGTTCTTTCCATGATCATTTACCAATTAATGTTTTTATGGTATGATTCCTAAAGCAGTAGTCAATAGGTTAGTAGGAATAGTAAATTGCGAAAACAAATCGATATATGAATCATTTGAAGTCTTTTCTAAAAAACATTTAATATAATATCTCACTTATTAATTAAATTAACTAGAATAATTAAATTTTATCATGGTATTTATTAATATTTGTTCAGGTTCAGAATCATATTTCGCTTTATATTTATTGATACCTGTGATGAAAATATAAACATTGATATATGTTTTTAATACATCGATATATCTTCTTGTCAAGCTCAGTTATCAGTTGTATATTTTGGGTCCATTACTTGGCCTGGTTATGATTTTTATCTAATTGCAGCTACATCTTTCAATTATTAAAACGATTTAAATTATGCAGCGCCCTAATAGACCTGGAAGATTTTATGTAACAGCTCCCGATACAGAATGTTTATGTAGATACTCACTATTTAATGAATTTAAATGTTATAATAATTTTATTTCCTAACGTTCTATTTTCTTTTAACAGATGAAGATTTTACAAGGCCTGAAACCCCTGATGTTAGAATCTTGGATGGGAGGTAATGGTAGTTTGCCTATAAAATATCTTGCTTAGTGTTGTTTTATTGAGAATTAGTAGATTTTTTTTAGCACCTCATTAATACTAAATGAGGCATTTCATCCAAGGAATAAAGTAAATTTGCTATGTTTTAGAAAGTAAACTGATTTTGGCACTCTGCTGAATTATAGAATCTAGAGAGATTTCAAATTTGGTAAACAATTAAATGCTCTTCAAAGTCCATAGAATTTGTATTTTGTCAACCTTGTAAATCTAGTGTCTGTTATAAGCTGGCTCCATTCTTAAGGAGTCTATTATTAGATATCTGAATTTTTATAACATGGATAAGAGTGTTTACTTGCTTAAATTATTCTAAAAGTGATAACCTATTATGTAGAATTTTAAAAATAAAGCTATGTGCAAATGTGTTGGAACATTGTATTGAGTTGCTCTCTCTCATTTTCTGATCCTTAAAGTCAAAAATGTTAATAAGATTTATGCAGTCACTAGTAATTCATACAAATTATATAACAATTTAAGGCAATAGTGCAGCATTATTTTTAAATAATTTGTTTGGCGTGGCCACCAACTGTTTGTCCTAGCTTTTGCCCTCATTGATTGGAAGTTCAAATAGCTCAAGTGACATATTTCCATCTGAATGTAAGGTTACAGCTTCTACCACGTTCATGCCATCTTTGTTGGCTATAAAATAAAGGCTTATTGACGGTACGGATTTCCAAGTATTGAACATTCAATAGGTTTTTAATGGTATTTGAATATTGACCCAATCAATGGTGTTTATTCTCTTATAGTAAGTAAAATTTTCATAAAACATGTATTACATGCATATGAGCAACTAATCTAGTGCAAAGAATCTTCTCTAAAAATACACCAAGTGATTTCTAAATTTATAATTCTAAATGTGACATTTTCAATAAAATGGTTTAGAGACTGAATGATATTTAGTATCTGCCGAGCAGTTTGTCGCTTAGAGTTCAGTTACAAGTTTTAAGTATTTGTTTATTTTTAATATTTTCCAAAAATACAAGTTATCGAGATCTTCAGTAAGGACAAGAGAATGGAATTATGGGTAATGAGTAGATTTCGGTAATCATATCATCAAGAAATAAAAGTTGCAACTAACATTTCGAAGTATAAATGATATATGTTTGTTGGAACGTTCATTTATAGATGAAATGATTACCAAAGTATACACATTTCCCATAATTACATTCTCTTTTGCATGCTAAAGTTCATGATTACTTGTATTGTTGGAAAATATAAAAAGGGAAACAAATGAAAAATTAAAACTTGTTGTGACTCAGCTTGAAGCAACAACCTGCAAAATAATTACCTATTTATTATCATCTTTTTCAAATTATACACTACTATAATTATAATTGATATTTTTGTTAATCCTTTTATTTGAAGCTCTCGTAGCCTCGATAGGTATATTTATTTATTTAAATTTACAGAGTAATTAGATTTGCAGTGTAACCCCAGAATCATGGTTTTTTTATTTTAACTTTTATATATATATATATATATATACACATTAGATTACATATTTATGATAATTAATCAGTTTAAAAATTGTATAATGTATATTTTTAGGCTAAGAATGGGGAGTGGTACTAATGATTCAAGGAGGTTTGTTCGAGCTAAATCACGAAAAAGAGGTATTATAATTATTTATTTATTTGAAAAGTGAAACAGCATATACAAATTTAAGAATACTATATAATCTTAAATAAATTTATGTCATATAAATTAGTAGATGAAAAAAAAATTCAGATTGTTACTATGTAACTGAGGAATTGCTGTAGTATATAAAGGTATCGGGCATAAAATAGTATTGTCTTTTAAGGCACCAATATACAGAAAATGCTAAATTTGTTTATTTAATTCTTTTTAATTGGGCTTGTAGGTTTTAACTTTGGCTGGCCAGGTAGCCGAGAAGGAAGTTTTGCCCCAGAAGGAACCTTATTCTTCAATCCAGATCAAGCACATCCCCCACGTCCTGCTCCTCCTCCACCGCCTTCTCATGAACCAGTTCCTGGGCCTTCATCAGGGTGAGTTTGTAGTCTATATTTACTATCTTAGAAATCAATAATGTTATGGGTCTAATAAATTTTTCAAACTGGCCTAAAAACAATTCTTACCCGTAAATAATTACGTGTTTCTATGATATAAGTGATTGCCAGCTCTCCGAATTTTTATTTTAATATGATCCGTTATATATTGTGGATAGTCATAGCCAACAAGGGCCTGTGTAACTAATTATACATACCTTCATATATATTTTTAATGTGGTTTCAGATTTGGTGTGGACTGTGCCAGTAATATTGTTCTTCTCTGTGCTGGTGTCATACATTGATATAAAAAAGTTATGAATTTAGGAATCCCAAATTTTTAAAGAGAAAAAGAAACATTTAAGAAAATGTGTGGAAGAAATCTTCCACATATAAATATAAGGCCAACTAATATTATTCAAGATGTATTTAAGAAAATACATTTTTACTTATTCTTTATTTTGATTTGAAGAGATATACATTCTAAAGAGTAATAATAATTATCGTCTAGAGATTATGGAAAAATAAAATTGCTCTGAATTCATAAAAAAATTTTTTGAATTCCTTATTTCCTTGCATTTACCAATGATTTTCATATAATTATTTGATATGTTATGGTTGCCCATGAATAATGAATAAACCAATAGCTACGAAGTTTTAGTACTTATTAATCTGAAAGCCTCTCAATATGCTTTCTTCTTCTTCTTCTTCTTTCCCTTCCTCCGTATACCTTTCAGTGTGGAGGAGTCTCTACCCAACTGTGCCAGTCCAGTCGGTCCCATGCCAACATCATCATCTGCTTCAGGGTTTTACCTTTTTCCTCTCCCAACTTGCGAACATATTCTCTATAGAAGTTCGTGGTCTTCCTCGCGGTCTTGTGCCTGTAGGTCTAGCTTCGAACACCTACCTTGGGTCTCAATCGTGACTCATTTGGCAAATGTGTCCAAACCATCTCAGCTGTCATTTCTGCAAGGAATTTTTTAATACAGGGATTCCCAAGTCTTCCCTTATTCTTAGATTTATCACCTGCTCTCTTCTTGTTTTGCCAGCGACTCTGCGGAGGTATTTCATTTCTACTGCCAATATGCTTTTATATACATAAATTTACATTGATTATAGCCTGACTATTTATATAATTTATGTTTTATTATTTTTCTATTTATTAGTAACAGTTGTAACAACAAGAGTGCCAACAACAACGATGTTATGTCCCGTCTTCTCAGTGTTCTTGAATGTCCAGTTTGCTTGGATTATATCTCGCCACCTATTCAACAGTGCCGTGAAGGTCATTTAGTTTGCAGCAGGTGTCGGCCAAGACTGGAAAGTTGCCCAAAGTGTCGGCAGCCTTTTGCTGAAATCAGGGCTAGAGCTCTAGAACAGGTAGCCTGTTAATCTGTTTACTTCTTTTATTGTTTCATGTACCTTAAAGTGAATAGATTGTTAATGTTTTCAACTAACAGCCTTGTAGGAGCTCAGTGTGTAGAACGCTGAGTTGCTGTGTTGGTTCAAATTTGGCGGTGCCAGATACTTTATGTAATCTGTTAACAGCTACGGATGGACCATGTGGGATCTACAAACCCTCCTGGGGTTTACCCTGCCTCTATAAAGTGGGTACCCTTTAATTGGGGATAAAACTTGGGAGTTGAGCGTAATCTCGGAGAAATTGCCTCCCTGCAGAACTGTTGTCAAAGCAACAGATCAGTCTCTATCATGTACTGAACCCAAGACCCTTCATGGGTTGTAGTGGTACAGGTTATTTTATTTTTTTACTTATGCTATTTTGATAATTATTTTATTTTATTTTTGAAATCTCTATTGTACTTTATTTTAATAAACAATTTAAGTTATCTAGGAGTGCATAATACCTTTAAAATTATGGCAAATAATATATTATTTTAATTTTTTTTGTACATTGTATATATAGTTCTGAATTCTTTGGCTCTTTAACCTCTAATGTTTTAATACATAATTTACCAATCAAAGATATCGTATATAGATTTTCATTGAAAAACCTTTATAATTATTTTATAGCAATGCAAATATTTTGAAAGTTAGATAATGATGATAATAGCCAAATTTCCAGCCTAAGATAGGCTCAAAAATAATAGTTATAAAAACATCATAAGCAGTAGATGAATGAATACAACGAACATTAAAATAAATACAGATCCATATTGAGATTATTATATTGTATATTCTGAATATTGTTTTATTTTAAATATTTATAGATAGCTGAAGTTGTTCCCTATCCTTGCTACAATACTGGATGTGGTGCCATGCCAACCCTAGCTGAAAGGCAAGCCCATGAATCGATTTGCCCTTTCAGAGAGTATCCATGTCCAATAGAACCTTGCAGTTGGGCTGGGCCTCGCCCGAACGTACCTCAGCACATGGGGCAACAGCATCCAGATTTTTTGGTTACTTCTTCAAATCATGTAAGTAAGCTGTTCCTATGTTGTGAAAAAGTGTAATTTCATTTTTTGTTTTGCTTCTTTTTTCAAATTAATCCATTACTGTGCATCCCTTTCTGAAATATGATCCTGCCACCAAATAGGTATTAATGCCTTATAAATATATCCACTTATTTGATATTTTTAATAAAAACTTCATTGGTTAGGTCTTTATCACATCTCATTGCTTGATCAATATCATTAAAAAAAATCCAATGTGTGAATTAAGTCTTCATATTAATGAAAAATTAAAAATACTTAGGATATATAGTTTCTATATCTTTTATATTACTCATTTATTAAAATTATTTACTCAAATTGACAGTTTCTATTTTTAGGCATATATTTAAGCAATAAATTAAAGAAGGGCAAGAAAAAGGTAAATCTAAGAACTTATTAACAAAAAGTTATAAGTTACAGCAATTGTACCTTAATTTATCTTATTAAAAGGGAAAACTATTTTAAACATAAAAAGAAAAGGAAGGGGGTATAATTTGTGAAATTTCCAAAACCTTATTTAAAACTGAACAGTCACATTTATATTAAATTTTATTTACAATATTCAAAAACAATAAATTGCCTTGACATAATCAATAATTAAAAATTTGCCTGAAACAATTTTATTCTTTTTGTTACTTAACCCATTTGAGACCGATTGCACACCGTGTGTGCAATTGATTTCCGAGGCTAAAAGACGGCCTTATAATATAACAGTAATATGCAATTATCAGTTATTCTGAGTAAACTAGTCGTCGAAATAAGATTTTTTTTGAACTAATGAAATCTGTAAAGTACAGGAAAACAAAATTTTGTATGGTATGGGTTTTACTGTTGGTTTTTTCATTAGTCAACTTATTTTTTTATTTTTTTTATTTGCATTATAATCTGTTCTTAATTGTTGAAAGCAAAATAACGATTTTATATTATCTAGGTATTTTTGAAATAAATGTTTAAAAAATAAAATAAAAATTGACTGAGGAGCAAACTGAATACCCGGTGTGCAATGATCTTATCTATGTGAATTCACTTACGAATTGAGTGATTTCCATAGTAAACATGTTTTTTTATTAACAATGAACAATATAAAGAGAAAAAAATTTCGCTCCTGGGGACAGTGTTCGAAAAAAATTGTCCTCTCGAATGGATTAAAAAAGTATTTATTTTACTGCAGATTTGATGGTATCATATTTTTATTGATCTAATATTTTTGTTGGTACATTTCAAAATATTTTATTTTTATTTAAAACAAAGACTAATTAAATGTCTTCTTCATATTAAATCATTGGACATAATTATGAACCCGATACAATTTACCTTTACGAAATAATTAATCAACTGACAAACACTAAAGAGGAATATATGTTGAATAATGTTCAATTTTTTTTAGGAGGTACGTCTTACATTGACCCAGCACATGAATGAAGAGAAGTCATTCGTTATGCATTGCTATGATGAAATATTTCATTGTGTAATGGGTGTGGATTGTCTCCAAGATATATTTGTTGGGTAAGTTATTTTTCATTTTTTTTTAATTAGTTGATTTAGTAATAAAGTAGGTATGGTTTAGTGTTGAGTTACCTTACTTGATTTATTGCAAATAAAGACCAACCACAGTTTAGTTCTAGTAGTTCTGCCAATTCCTGAAGACCTCAATAAATATGATAATGATTTAAAGATTATCTCTTTTCGTTTCATTTCAATTTTAAATTTTATTTTGTTTGAATAACTTTTTTTTCTTCTTATGTTTATGAAATATTTTGTTGTTTAATGAATTGCTATTCATAAAACGTGACAGAAATTTCTTTTTTAAACAATGACAGAGTTAATTACAAATATTACTGTTTATAACTATAATTATTGCTTCTCTGTAACTTCATTTTAATATATTAATTTTAACTGTATAAGATCATTTTTTCAAATGTTAAATGATACATACTACTGTTATAAGTAAATATGCTTTGTGTTATTTTAGTGATTTTTATATTTTGGGCTTCATATTGTTCATTGAAACTTCCAGCATCTATTGAAATGTTGTTTTGTCAGGAAAAATATCCTTTGTGTCTACTGTAGATCTACAAATATTGAAACATAAAATATCTAATGTACATTAAAAAAAACACATGCTAACATAATCAGAATACATTTTTATTTATTTAATAATTTTGTAGTTTCTAAATTAATATGAAATGAGAATGAGCTAAAACATATTTGCTACTCAGAAAACTAAAAAAAAAAAAATATTGTTATATTTGAAAACTGACTGACAATAGTTTAAACTGTTTTTAGTGTTTACTGAAAAATTGAGTTGTTACACAGGAGCATTATTTTCTTGAAAGCATATATACACTTTATATATTAATTTAATATATATTTTTTATAAATTAATAATTAAATATTATATATTTTAATATGTATATGTTTTAAATTTTAGATTGGTTATGTATCTTGGACCCAGAAACAATGCCAAGGATTTTGAGTTTGAATTGAAATTTAAAAGAGACACACCACCCCATACTTGTATTTCAATCAATCGAACAGTGTTGGAGGAATCACATCTAGGGACACAGGTCGATTATTATATTGTTTCATATAAATTTGATGTATAAATATGTGTAGATATTTATTAGTGTACTAATTTATATATATGTATAGGTATTATTTCTCACATTACTTCATGACTATAATTAAACACTGAATCATGTAATTTTGAGTTTTATAGTAAGGATAAATTAATGTTGCAGCTGAGCGGTACATCGGCCGTTGTGATTAGCTTCTCGACGCTGAGAGAGGTGATCGAGGAAGAGATATCGCGTCCTCCTGTATTGACCATTTACATCACAGTCACTAGAAGGATAAAAAGCTCAACTAGTTCTTCGCCGGCTTCTCCCAACCCCTCTCCTTCCCTTAATTAATTATTTTAATTAGGAGGAGAGATAACCTGTCCATATCCACTCACTTCATCGAATGGGTTATTAATCTTTAAGTATTGATCTTTTGTATTTTTAATCAGATTTCTATTTTAATTTAATATATATATTTTTATTGAATTGTATATTTTTTTTATATGCTTAAAATTGAATGTATTTTTTTTAGTCAAAATCCATATTTCAGTTTGTTATATAATATAATTTTTTTTTTTTAATATGCTTAGTTGGAAGAAACATTTTATTTTAATTTAATTTGTTTCACACAACAGGTGCTGTTCATTTAATACATTTCTTAAGAATTATAAAAATTAGACAATATTTAAATCAACATTTTATATTATTGAAATGTATGCATAGTATTATGATTAATTTATCTTTGTTTTTATTATTTTTAAACTTCAAGTTAAAAAAAAATGAATTAGTGGCATATAAATTTTATCTTATAATTTCTTTTAAACGAAGGTGATATCTATATTAGTGTTCTCTTTTCATTAGATTTGTTTATTACTATATTTAAAATTTAAAATTTCGATTTTAAATAATAAAGGAGTTTCAGGGTAATTTAAAAAAAATTAAGTGTAAGCTTCTTTAATAAAAATTTAAAAATCATGTTGAGGAGAGGCCAAGGAGTATAAGTGAATTCTTTTTTAAAGATATGCTAGAGTGGTTATGAACATTTAATGCTTCTGAAAAACTATGTACTCCTCAATATTCAAGGGATGTTAAGTGAAACTTAATAAATGCCAAAAAAATGTTTTATGATTATTAGGATAGGAAACGAGTACTTAACCACCACACCGGCTGGGGATCACCATTTTATGTCCCTAAGAAGGATGGCATAACCAAGGATTTTTAATTTTCTTTAATAAATCCAAAGGCCACCTGCCAGGTCGGGGACCCATGATCTTGGGCACAGAAGGCTGTTATGCTAACAACATTAGTTACTTATTTATACATGCAAATATATTTGTACTTGTCAAATTTTGTGTTGGGGTTCCTTCAACACAATCCCTAGGGAGGTTTGTGTCCAGGGAAGCAGCATTGTGTTGTTGTTATTTTAGCTTTTGAATTGAAATAGGGTTGTAAAATAATCAATATCTCCATTTCAAACCAATGCCTGTCTTAGCTCCTTATTCACAACAAAAACATGATTTCGCTTCCCTAAGTACAATTAACTCATTTTAGATGAAATTCAACTTAATCACCCCGGGGGTGCTGACATATTAAAGTAATATATTGGGCGTCTTGGAGTGATGTTGTTGTGATATTGATCTCTGATAGATACATCTATTTGGACTATTAATGTGAATTTTGGTGTAGGTCCTGATGAAGCCAGAATTGGTGATTAGTTAGTAATTTTGCAGGATTTTGAAGTCTTAAATTAAATCTTTTTGGTATGTTTTTTCCAATTCTATTCTATTAAAACAAAATAGAATTTTTTTTTATAGTTTATAAAAAAAGGTTTTATCCTAAAATGTGTTCCTAGAAAATTATAAAACAGTCACTTGTACTCCTTGGCTTCACACTCAATGATATATGAAATTTAGGCAAGTATATACAGATAAATATTGATGTAAAATCATGATATTTTTGATTTAGTCAACTGTGAAAATTTAAAAAATCCTAGTTCATCCATGATTTATGTGATAAAATTATTTATTTTATGTATTTGTTGTTGTTATTTTATATAATTTTAATAATAATTATTTAAATATATGATACAATAAGATATTGGTATTAATTTTTCCTTAGCCTGAATATTCTTAACTGTTGACCCTTATATTGAGTATTTCTTTTTACTTATTGCCTATTAGAAAGAGAAATTTTCAAGTCCTACTAGTCTTCAACAAGCTACTACCAATCACTACCAGAATACTACTAGTTTTTTGGTACTAACCTAGTAAACACTATGGAAGCCAGTAAAACATTACTCTGACTACATGTGTAATTTTGACTTCAATTATTGACTAAGAAAGAAGGCATAAACCCTTTTCTATTAAAAAAAAAAGAACAATATATTTATTATTACTTTATAATGTTAAAAATTAATTCTTAAGAGTATACAACTTCTTTTGAAACTTAAGGCAATTATTCAAATTTTCTCAAAATATTCTAATCGTATATTTGCAATATTTCATCTACTTTTGTAACATTCTAGTTATTGCCTTTCTTTTGTTCGAATGCTTTACAGCCATTAAGATCATAACAGCGGTCCTATGTTAGGACCTTTATCTCAGCTAGGTATAACCATTAGATATGCCTTGAAAGATTTTTCCGGAGACTGGGTGCAGATTACACATTGTTTATTTAATATAATGTTTAAATCTGAAACTTGTTTTGTAAAAAAATAGAGCAAATTTTTTTACAATTTTATTTTAAGACCTGCCTCTAGGTCTTCCCCCCATATTCTTTCTTGGTATTTTTTTTTCAACCATAGCAGTTTATTATAAAACTATGATCACTGTATTCATACACGCATCTTGTTCAAAGGCAATAATAAGTTTTGTCTCTCCAAATTAATAAAACCTATTATACTGAGATAAAATCACTGCCTTACAACTAATGAGAAGGAATCTGAAACTAGCTTATGAAAAGTAAAATGTAAAAATAAAAACGACTTTATCATTTCAGATTTATTTAAAATATTATTAGTCATAATAGTGTTTTAAATGACCGCACAATTTGTTTTTGGTTTTTTTTTTCTCTTTTAAGTAACAGAAGTCACATACATATACACACTGTTATATAAAAATAATTACAAAATTTAAATTATTGAGCATTTATCTGCTTCTGCTTACTATATGGTTGGGTGCCCACCCTGGGCTCAGCAGTTATGAGGAGCTCCCACCTCAAACTTAATATGTACATGCCCGCTAAATCTTACTGTGCCAAGAATACCTTCCCCCCACAATTTGCTCCATACTATACTAGTTTTCTAGCAGTGACTATCATTTCACGTGACAATTTGACTTCTCCTTTAATAAATAATTTTTCATACTAATGGCAGTAACCAAAATATAAATGGCAGCAATATAATACAACTCCTAAATTTACTTAGGGCTGTTTGGCAGTGTAATAACTATAAATATTCACAAACCGATTGTGAAAAGTTGTGAAGTCTGCAACTAAACACATAGGAACTTAACAACCATACGTATTCAGTCCTTTACTTAAGAACCATGTGTTTTAAAAAATTCTAAATATAGGAACACACCAGGGTTCAGTCATAAATAACAGAGAAGATATTCATAGATCAGACTTGTCTCCCCAAATGGTAATAGTTAAGTACAAGCAGGTATATATAATATGGCAACCTAATTAACTTATAGGTTTTTCTTCATTCAAGAAAAGAATATTAATGTTTAAATTATATATAATCCAATTTTCATTTTTAACTGGATTAAAATGAAGGTAAATGTTAAAGTTCATGGATAATCGATAAATAATAATAAACCACAATCTACCTCTTACTACACTTCACCTTATTTGTATATATATGTATAACTATATACACAAATATTCCACGTAAAATTTCAGAATTGAGCAAGTCTGAAAGCTTTAAATTTACAGGAGAAGTCAAATTTTCACAACTATTCAAAACAATGATCTACTCATTTTAAAAATCTAATTTGATAAAAAAAAATTAGATTGTTTATTATTAATAAAAAACATTTATAATTGACATTTCTTATTATTTCAATCAATTTATTATTATTACAGTTTATAGTAAATATTTACAAACGCGAGAATCGAGAATATTACATTACAAAACTTAAAATGTACACTTCTAATCCCTTTATATACAGATCAGTCCCTTTGATTAAAATTAACAGAAAAAAAAACAAATAATCATAATAAAAATTATAGAAAACAATCTTTTTTTTTTCTTTTTTTGTTTTACGAGAGTGCTTAAAACTACGTATAACTTTTGTACTTGGTTTGCGTTGGTTATTTTCTGTATACCATAACTCAAGGTTGTGTCTGCTTTCCGCTACCAACACCACTCATATTGTGATGAAGGTCAGAGATCACATCCCTCCTAATCACCACCTGTAAAATTCACAATATTAACGGGTGTTAAAATAGTTACTAAGCTCAATCAATTAGAAATTTTTAATTTAACCGTTTACAGAACACATGGTGATTTAGCTTTCATGTCGATATACCAAGTCTCTTATAGACGCTGCGTTCAGCTTTTTTTAGGGCCTCTAACTGAAGGTAGATAAGTTTCATTTTCTTATTTGTTATAGTAATATGGCAAATTAAATGCTTTGTTACATATAACTTAAATGACAATTTTCAATACATTACTTGCATATTTATGTAAATTATTATTTTTTTTTTTTTTTATTTACAACTGTATTACAATAACACAACAAGTAAATAGGCTAAGTGATACATAATGACAAGTAGAGAAACTACCCACTGGTAGTACTCAAATCACAAGTTCAACTAAGAAGGTCACATGACCATCTTCTTTTCAAACGCCTCGGAGGATTACCGGGAATTGAAGAGGAAGCTAGGTTTGAAACTAGAGGGTTTGAGTGGGAACGAAGTTTCTTATAAAAGGATAGATACCGGGTTCGGGCCAAATCAGGAACAAATGGGACATTAAGGTTGTTATGGATGACTTTATTCTTAACAAAATAAGGAGCTTTGAGGATTTTACGGAGGATTTTGGATTGTAGGGATTGGATACGAGAGGAATTCGGTGGCTTAGTGGAGCCCCAAAGCTCTACTCCGTAAGTCCAAATAGGTCGTATGATGTTCATGTAGATGAGTCTTTTGTAGTTAATTGGGAGGTTAGAGCATTTGTCTAGTAAGTGTTAAAGTAGCCTGAAACGTTGAGCGTCTAGTATGAGGATTCCAGGTCAATCGTTTGTCAAGATGCAACCCTAAGTATCGGATCAGTTCTACAGGCACCAGTGGGATATTATTATAGGATACTGAAGAGCAGGAGGATGTCATTGGTGTGATTTTTGAAAATTTATTTTAATTCTCCAGTTTTAACACCATTCTTCAAGATCAGTGATATGGGATTGGAAGCTTTGGGATGCAATAACTTGATTGACGTTGACTGATAATACATGTATCATCAGCATACGTGGTAAGGACAGTATTAGGATGAGTCGGGATGTCAGCTGTATAAAGGATTGGGCCAAGTATACTACCTTGAGGAACACCAGCAGATTAGGAAAAGAGGGATGAATAGACATTATTATGGTTTACATGGAAAGTTAAATTATTATTTAAAATTTTTTATAACAGCATCAATTTATTATCTACTTCTCTTATTATGCATTGAAATATGTGATTAATTTTATATCATTAATGAAATGTCAAAGAAAATATTCAATTTGAATATTGAGGACAATCCCCAAGGTGATTCAACTCTCAGCAATTACCGAAGATATCAATGAATATTCAGACATAGGTGGGGATTAAGATGCCGAAGGACAGGCCCCATGTCTTGTCTTCATGCAATACACTTAGGTTGAGATAAAATAAATTTTTAGTAAGAACAATTCGTCCCAAATAGAAAAAAAATCCGAAAAATTTGAAATTGTATCATACACATACGCACACTGATTGATATATCGACCATGTCATTGTGACAATGATCTCAATAAAAACTAACCAAACATCTTGAAACATTGTATTTGGACACTAAAAAGGATATTTTAATGAAAAAAGTAGAAATAGAAATTAAGGGAATAATGCCCTATAAAGGGTTAAGTACAAATCCATAACTAATAATAGCAATATATAACTAGTTTACACTAGTTAACTAAGCCTTATTTATACGAGCAGGTTTTATCGTTGACACTTTCAAGTAGAGAGCAGCATTATATAATTCTAGGTGAGTTTTTAAAATGAAATTTAAAGGTCTAGAATAACAATTTGAGGAACCAACCTTGTTGGACATGATGGCAAAACGAAACTTTCAATGTCTAAAGTCTTCTACCTTTCAGCCAATAGTCAAATACACCATTAAATTATTTTAATCTTAGTTTTAAATTATTTCAATCTTTTGTATTAATTCACTATTTCAATTTTATTTCAACAAGATAAAAGACGCTGGCTTAAGTCGTTGGTCTATAACATTATCAGTCACAATTGATACTAAAATCTTCCTGCCTACCTGAGATTGCTGTGTCTGCGGTTGCTGCTGGCCAGATGAATACATTGCTGGATTGTTATGGTTATTGTAATTGCTACCAGCGCTCGAGCTCCTGATATATGTAAGATTAGACTTTAGTATAAACTGGTATTTCAATAAACATAATGGTTATTCATGTATGATAGAAGATGATCATGGAAGAAAATATATTCATATATAAATCAAAGAAACACTCAATTACTGATTACTTTTCTAGGATACGTTTTTTATTCACATATGCTGCATATCTTCAAAAGATAGACTAAAATATAAATGAAACTTTCACAAGGATGGTGTGAAGATGAAAATTACTTTAATTTGACTGCTCTCCAAAATATTTATTATGGCTGACTTCCGGTTGTGCAGTATAAAATGTAGAGTATTTTTAGGAACTATATACAACATATTCAACCTCTAAACAAAGGGGTGCATGCATAAATTTCTAATCAATAAGCTCATCAAATGTAACAAAAAAAAACATTAAAATAAAATTATGGTATTTATTTTTATTTTGTTCAACAACGAACATTCAAGTATTCATTTCTCATCAAGTACTCACATTGTATCATTAACCGAATTGTACTACATCATAAAAAAATTTAAATCAAAATGAGTGTTGTTATGATTAATGTCAATTCTTGTATTGAGGAAATTACAAACCTCTGAACAAAAATATTTTCTGATTATATTTACACATTTTACCAATCACTAAATTGCTTATTTACTATAATAGCATTAAAATAAGAGCTATTGGCATATTATTAGTATTTAATACACACCTTCTCTGATCCCCCGATGAAGCTCGAACTACAACACTGTTTTGAGGTTGCATTTGCTGTCCACTACCAGGAAACCCTGCCGAGTTAGACCTGAACATGAACACAAATAAACATCTTATAAGTTAAAAAAATTAGCAAAAAATGGTACAATATTCATAAGCCAGGGAAAAGATGTTACATCATCTTCAAGACGAGCCATAAAAGATTATAATGGTCACGTAGAATAAAGTATCTAGAAGGTGATTATTAATGTTTCTCCAAAATGAAACCCTATACAAACACTGTGAAATCCGGAATCAGGATTATTTATATAACCTGCCTTTAGTTTATTTATAATTGGTTTAATTTAATTTTTATAAATTGATTGTGTCTAAATAACACTGAAATATACAAATTTCAATAGCTCATCTCCACAAGGTAAAAATTGTACTGATATAAGCAACTAGTTATCAAACTTAACTGTCAGTTTTCCCCGAATTAGGAGCAACTATTTCGACTGTCTACGGGTTAGCCTTAATTAGGAGAAAAACTGAGGCTGGGTGAGCTCCAGGAGATCATCCTGATTCCACAGGTTTTATCTCTGAACTCGGACACCCAAGGTTAGTAGCCCAGTGCCTTTAACACTGAGCTCTATTCCCTAAAAATGGTAGAATTTCTGCCATACGCCGACGAGCCTCCCTTCCCTATAAATGTGAACATACCAGTTACATAACTTAAGGGGAAAAAAATACCAAGGAAAATGACTGATTTAACAGTTTTAAGCTGTTAATTTATCTAATGGTCGTGTTTCCAGTACTTTCAAAAACAACAGATCAAGACAGAAAAGCCCTATGTAACAAAGAAATCTGGGCATCAGTTCCAGAGATTGTCGCTTCGAGTTGAGTCACAAGTTTTAATTTTACATTAATTTCCTTTTCATTTGTTTTCAAAAATTACAAAAAAATTTAAATATGGAAAAAAATGTAATTATATTCCGGCAATCATTTCATCAAAAAGCAGATGAAAAATTGCTTCAGGGATTTGAAAGAAGGATTTAATGGCAAATTAATAGATCTATTAGAGAGGGGAAAGCATGGAGAAGACGTACCAATGCGGAGCTGGCAAGTTTATTCCAGATCCCGGACGTGGTCAAAGTAATAAGCCTTGGTTGGTTGCGCTCGGCTGGCCATGTGGCAAGAATGGCAAGTGTTCAAGGGCCCAGAAGAGTAATAGAAGAAAAGATTCAGGGCAGAAGAAGAGGGCGACCCAAGCTGCAATGGCTGGATGGAGTCAGTGAGGTCTACTCAACTGATCCGGAACTGAAAGGCCTCTGCAGTGGACAGGGAGGACTGACGGAAATGTATCGAGGAGGCCAAGGCTCATAGATGGGCTATTAAGTGAAACAAGAAGAATCATTTAATCAAGAAATGAACATTTCAACATAAACAATCTATAATTTACTTTATTTTATTTGTTACTAATTTTTAAATATTTTTATTTGAAAAGAAAAGATATGTCCAGGACTGGGACTCGAACCCGGGTCTTCCAGATCACGAGTCTGAGACTCTACCATTTGAGCTATCCTAGGCCCTAATGAAGCACGCTTCCCGGTCGTGGTCATATCTTTTTCTTTCACTGATCCTAAGTCCCCGCATTCTCGCGAAGTATACGAGGGGCTGAATGTTCTTTGAACATTATTTTAATTTGGATCTAGTTGACTTATGTCATTATAATTTATTTTATTTTATTTGTTACTAATTTTTAAATATTTTTATTTGAAAAGAAAAGATATGACTACTACCGGGAAGCGTGCTTCATTAGGGCCCAGGATAGCTCAAATGGTAGAGTCTCAGACTAGTGATCGGGAAGACCCGGGTTAGAGTCCCAGCCCTGGACATATCTTTTCTTTTCAAATAAAAATATTTATACAATCTATACTTCGAAATGTTAGTTGAAACATTTATTTATTGATGAAATAATTACCAAAATATACACCTTTCCCATAACTACACTCTTTTTTTCATACTGCAAATCACTATTATTTTTAATTTCGAGAATATTAAAAAGGAAACAAACGAAAAGTTAAAACTTGTGACTCAGCTGGAAGCGACAACCTATGGAACCTACATACCGAAATCTGCTTACTATGGAGTTATAAAACATCATACCTTGGTAAAGACTGAGGCGTGCTCCTCTGGTACTGGACTTGCTCTGCTGCAGTAGCCATACCGTTTTCAACAGCAACAGGAGCACTATTTACAGGGGGGGTGCTAGCAGCAACATTATTAACTAAAAAAATATATATATAAAATTAAAATCATCATGACAGCAATGAAAAGATAGATCAAAATAAAAAAACTAAAATTTTATTTTATATTAACCTTGCTGTTGCTGCTGCTGTGGATGCTGTTGTTGAACGAGAGGGATTGCTAGCCTTGCATTAACGGCTAACAGGTGGTCCCTCCTTTGAACAAGATTAGTAACATGTTCTTCAAGCTGAGCGTTTTCAGCACGTAGCTGATGCAAACAGGAGAGCAGCGAAGCAACTGAAATTAATTAAATTATTATAAATAAATTACAATAAAACTTAAGTGAAATAATTAGTGAGGGTGCAGACAATGTAAATTTATTATTCTCAAAGCAGACATTTCGGCCCAAACTTATGAGCCATCATCAGGGCTTCATGTTCAAGAAGAATTTATTTGAGTAGACTTGCGAAATCTAAGTTTCAGAATAAATTTCTAGAAGGTCATTTATAACATGACCTCACAGAGACAACTGGGTCAAGCTCTATAATGGGTCTCCACACACTGCTTAGGTGGTAGACGAGGATAAAAGATTATGATGATGAACATGACCTTGGAAGTACCAAACATTTTAAAATGTTAGTAGAGTTAATTAGTACGCTCCGCTTGGGTCCAAGGGGTCTAGTTAACTCCATTCACACTATTCATAAAAGTGGCTATAATTCAGAGTCAACGATCAAACAAACAGCAATACATAATGAATTTAATAAACAGATTTGTGCTATAATTCTCCTACATAAAACAAAGCAAAACTTATATATAAATCTTCATCATCAAACATTGAAAATGCCTTGTCTATTGGTGAGTCTTATGAGATAAATGATAATTTTTTAAAAATCTTTACACATATGAAAAATTTAATCTACTAAGTAAAAGCTGTAAATAATTGTCATGGCACAAAGGTCTTTTAATTATAAAAGTTTTAGTCAATCACAAAATAATAGTTCTCAGTGAAAATTAAATCAATGATTTTATATAGAAGACTACTTTTGCAGTCAGTATTTGTTTCTTATATGCCACATAAAAAAAAAGTAATGTATGTTATTAAAAATCATATGTTTTGAAATAAATTCATGGCCAAAAATAATACTAACCTAGTCAAAGCTCATGTAAAGGTAAAATCATAAATTTAATTTTGTGGATTCACTAACCTTCACTCATTGTCAATACAGAATCAAGACAAGGTACGGAATGATGCATCTGAGGAAGATTTTTAGCAGAATTTGTGAGGTATTGAAACCTTTTAACAATAATGATTCCTCTCAATCGATATACAAGACTTTTATGCTCTTTGAATATATATAAACACTTAAATTAATAATGCTTGTTTACAAAAAAGAATAAACATGCTATTATTTATTACCTTGGCATTATAATTTGCTAGGCGTATAACAAAGAACTTGATTATACAGTAAACACACAATGCAATCGTTTGTTATCTTCACAACAACCAAAAATATTCAAGGTAAATAAACACTGAAGACAATGGCTAAGTTAAAGGATGCTATTTACTGAAACTCTTAACTAATCTAAGAGCGTACTTTTTTTTTATGTTATACGTATTTTAAATTTAAAAACATCAATAGTAAGGGTGTAGAACTGATTATTTACTAGTAATAAATTGTTTATAAAAATAACACTTATAAGTATTTATTACAAATTTTAAGACACTGGTATCAGCAAGTAAGAGATTGATTACAACTAAAGTATATACTTATGATATATAATAAATTATACAATGGCTGCTCAACGTACTGTCAAAATGTTGAGCCTGCTCCATGAGGAACTGGGAGCCTTGTTCCCACTGGCGCTCCAATAGCTGTTCTAACGATTGCGGTATATTATTATTATTCGTAGTGTTATGATTATTAGTCGTACCAGGCATACCTGTCCATGCTCCTATTCGGCTCTGTAATAATTAATTTAAGCATATAAAATTTCTTAAAATATATAACAAAAAACTACCCTAAAAATATGATCAAGATTGTATTATTAAAAACACTACTTTATGAAAAACTTTAAACAAATTGAACATTTTGATAATAATAAATTACCTTTAGTTATTACTTATGGCCATATGGTAAATAATTTGACATTAATTATGTTTAATAATTATAGTAATATTAAAAAGATAATAATAAAGAACAAATTACTCTTTGTAAATTAAATGATAATTTTAATCAATTTTGAAAAAAGGAGATATCAAAATCAATTATTTGTTGTTAAATAGTACAAGGTCATTTCATTAAGCTAAAGCTTATGGCTTAGACAGAACATAACATCATAATTTGACCAAATGAAATATAATAAAAAAATAATATTTCTTTACAGCAGAACCTTTATAACCAAGAGGTGGTGATAACTGGGAGCAAGAGGCACAAATAAAAATGTGTTTAATTTTTAATAACAGTTAAAAAAATAAAAAATTATGAAAGTAATGCATTTATATTTATCAGAAAAAAAACAATGGTTTCATATACAAATACATAAATATATAAAATTATCTGATATTTAATTATTTTTTTTTTGTAATTTCATTTTTTATCTTTTGCCTCATTTCTCGCAATTCTAATAATAATATGCTCATTGTATTTTTTAATAGATTATTCTATTTTTAAGACAGATTTTTTAAACATGCCCACCTTCTTTCCCTACAGAATTTTTAATGCATCCACATGCATTGAAATGGATTGAACTGTTAAAAACCATTGAAGTAAATTGTCCTGAGACATGAAAATTTAAACCTTAAAAGAGGATTCTTTTAAGAAATGTAAAACTTAGTTATTAATTAATTGTCCAACACTATGGCAACTCATTGATCCCTTCATTGTTAAGTAAGATTTAAGAATAATTATAATACTCAAATCTATTGCTGACAAGTAAAACTCGCTCAGAAATTACCAGTTAATCAAGTAGCGAGAGACAATAACTAAATTAGGTTTCTACTAAATGAGGTATATTAGAACTTTTTTACAGTTTCATTTGCTGCCAAAGAGTTAGGTGAATTTCTTTCAATTCACATTATATCAAAATATCTGAAAATATCGAGCTTCGATAAAGAATATAATGAGGGAAACAAAGTGGAATTAATGATCAAACTACTCGATATTGTCATAACTAGCAAGTGAATAAAAGTAGATAAATATATTTAACAAATAAGGTAAAATATTCTCATAATGAAAAATCAATTTATATAAGAGAGGTTGATGACTACCTGAGCTTGATGAGGCCGGTGGAGCTGAGGTCCTACTAAGCTGTTAGTCTGTGTAGGTTCTTGCTGAGTAAATACGGAATGAGCTACCATTTCTTGTGAAAGGGTATCGCACATTTTTTGGGCCATTACACTACTAGGATTCAACTGATTTCCAAGCATATGAGGAGCATTTAAACCATTCTGAAAACTAAAACCATAAATTTTATTTTTAAAATTAATATCTTGCTGAAATTTCAGAAATAATAGTTTTTAAAAAAACTAGAGGCAGAGAATTGAGGAGTTGGCATGGAAAGTCATGAAAAGGAATTTTACAGGAGAAACGAAAAACTATTGTAAAAATGAAAGTTTCAAGTGGAAAATAGTAACTACCGCCACTCATAGAAATTAAACCATTACCAGTTTTACTTACTCCTCTTTCAATCCTATAGGCATGATTAATTACTACCCTTTCAAGGAAAAAAGTGAAAAATGATTTATTTTTAATTTTTTTTTCTTTTAACTACATTTTCCATGTCAATGCCTCAATAGAAAAAATTATAATAAAATGGACAAGGGACAGATTTTTAAAAATGGTTACATTTTTTAATGATAATTGATATAAAGTGGATGTTTAATGCATATAGTTTTTAGAAAGAAAAATGCTTCAATAATTAAATATTCTGACAAATAACATTCTTAGAATTAAAATATAGTTAGATCAATCATAGAAAGTAAAAGACATTAAGGAAACAAACTATCTCATCAAAATAAAAATATTAAAAAATTAAAACAATTAATTAAAAACTATCTTTTCTTTTGTTATAAAAAATTTTTTTTTGTAAAAATGGTAAGCAGAAAATTTAACCATTTATAGGTTACAACTCGAGAAGAATTTAGCATTAAGAGGTTTAGCTTAAGCATAGAAAGTCATGACACCTGACAAATAGTTAAGTAATAAAGATACAGTGATAAAAATGTCGAAAATCAGAGGTAAAACAGGAGTTCTAAAAGCATCACAATATTTATAAGTCATGCTTTTTATCAAGTCCAAGATGCAGAATGTTATGGATGTAGCCTGTACTACATTTCGTAAATAAAATGCTTACATTTTTACGTCCTTTTCTTCCTTTACAACAACACTAGAACCAGGGACAGCAGACCTCCGCAATTTTCCGTCACTGGAACTTAGCTGAGAATTACTACTTTCTCCAGGGCTGCTGCTTTTAGACCTTACAAAGAATTAAAGAAAATAAGTAACAAAAAGCAATATGATTGTAAAAAAATAAATAATTAAAACCATAATAATTGATAAGACCAGCTAATATTAGAATGTGCCATATTTTTTGAAAAAGTATCAATTTTAAAATCCTGTGATCACATATAAATTTATTACTAATTTCAGATAGATGATAATTACAGTCAATAACTTGGAAAAATTCTATAAATTTTAAAATAGTAAGCCGCTTATGTATCTATTTAATTTAATATTTAGGATATCCATGTGGCAAGTTAGTAGGAACCGAGAGGCATGACTGCATTGGGTGAAGGCTCCTTGACACTAGCAATGGCAAAAGAGGAAGTAAAAGAAAAAGTAATATGATTAATGATATCCTAGATATAAAGTATATCATTAAATAACCTAAGGTGCTGATTATGAAAATACTATCAATTTTAGAATTACTTGCTTATGCATAGACTAGCTTTTGCCCATGGCTTCGCTCGCATGGAATTTGGTCTGCCACATAAAGTTTTGTGACAGATCATTTTAAATAAATAATTTAATTATTTTTAACTATAAGTTACTCGTATACCCGAAATTTCAGATGTCTAACTTCAAAACTGACAAAAGAATTGTCCAAATTCCTTTCTTAGAGCTAATTTAAGCTATACAAAGAACCTATCTGCGAATTTCAAGGTGGTAAGTTCATTGGTTTCTGCTGTGCATTGACCGCTGGGTGTGTTAGTCAAACAGGTTACAGTTTTATATAAACTTCGTCTGTGTGGTGTGTTGGTAAAAAGTAGCCTATTTCCTAACAAACGGGACGGACAGAAGTTTACTGTTATTCGTGTCAGTAAAGGATTAGTATGTAATGTTATTGAATTCATTGAAAAGGATTACTTTTAGAACAACGGTTTCACTTGTCGTACGGCAACAGCGAGTAGTGAACTATGTTACTTGATTTGTTTTGTTCAGCGAAAATATGTAGATTTTACGATTAAGAAACACGTGAGCAAGCATACAAACTTTGCCCCCCTTTTTTACCCCCACAGGGGTAGAATTTCGGAAAATCCTTTCTTATCAGATGCCTACGTGATACAAAGAACACACACCTTCCAAGTTTCAGGTCTCTTCGATCAGCGGTTTAGGGTGTGCGTTATCCCTCAGTCAGTCATTCAGGACAGAGTATTTTATATGTATAGATTAATTTTAAAATTTCAAATATCCTTGATATTGAGGTCCATTATCAGGTTATCTAAGAGCTGCTCTTAAAATACTATCAATTCCAAGTTTGATTATTTTTAATCATTTGAGCATTTTTTGAATCAACAAAATTTAGATAGATTGTAGGATTATCAGGAGTTTTTCTTGTGAAAACAATATGAACTCTTAAGATTAGATACAGATTCATATTGACTATCTCAATTTTTTCAATATTCATTGCATAAGATATTGAAAATATCAGTATCATACAATACCACATGTACTATAACAAACAGTATATATTATTTATATAAACATGATTACGAGATATTTATTACAAAGATCTTTGATATATTGTTGTATAAAGTTAAGAATGTATGTTGCGTGGTTTAGGGGCTCAAAAAGGGCCTTTACTTTTGTCCAACGCAAAATATGTGATGGCTGGATAGTGCAAAAGGGCTATTTTTAAATAACATAAAAACAAACTATAAACAATCAGATTTTATAAGAAAAATAACATTATATATTTATAATGTATGAAAAGTAAAAATTTCTTTAAAGAACAAAATAAACAATGATGGTATCTTATACGAAAACAAATATTAGTTAAAATAAATTATAATGTGATATAAACAATTTTACTTAAACCTAAAAGAAATAATATTTCATGCAAAAAAATGCAAATGAAGTAAAGTCTAAGTAAATTCTAATTTGAAGGAAAATAATTATATATAAAAAAAAATACAAAGAAAAAACTTATCACTGTTGTGAGTCAAAAAAAACAAACGACATCGCATCGACTGTTCCACCGTGGAAAGATGCTTCTGGTTGTTTTAATGAAATGAGGACATGGTCCCGAAACTGAGTCAATGTGTGCACACAACGAACTGTAACTGTAACTGTAGACTGGGGACTCTGCACTGCCGATAATCCCGTCAGCCGGCGTGTGTTGCCGTTATATATACGTAATTCGTTTCATTATGGAATAGCCAGCTAGTACATAAATAAACACAGTGCGCTTTCTTAATATCTAGTTCATTCTACATAAATTAATTTCTAGTTCACAATTACATAATAAAATTAACAATAGCATTCAAGTTTGGCCTCAACATTGTATGTATCTTCAATATTGTACACTAAAATCTTTTGTTCTTATTCAAAAAATAAAAAAAATCTGATAAATAATTCCTGTACTGAAGAATTCCGTAAAAGCAACAAATAATTGGTTAAAAAAAAAAATAGAAAATTCAGTTAACTATTAGTTAAAGCATATGTGCACTCTATATATTGATGAAACCGCTCTTCTGATTCATATTTCACATTTCTATATGATAGGTGTTCCACATAAATTTTTCCCGTCAAGTAGTTAAATCAATAATAATTCACTATAAAATATTTAACCCATAGAGCTCTAAATACTCCTGGCCGATACTGTCCGTAGGGACGGATCGCGGCTAGTGCTAACCATCGCTGGGGCCGGAATACTTTTTTGCCACATTGAAGTGACTATTCAAGGCGCAAATAGTAATAAACTATAGTAATTCTATTGCAGAAGGTTAAATAATTAAAGACTGTTATTTCTGAGTATTAAAATTATGTATAATAAACATTAAATTCTACAATCAACTAAAAAACACAATTTAATTTTTTTTTTTAATATGAAAGTTTCTTCGAACGCGGCATTAGTATCGAAATGCAAAAAAATACGCACATTTCGGAGGCTTAAGTATCTTTCCAATTCTTCAAACGGGAACTCTTGTTATAGACCGTACACTGTTGTACGCATTTGAAATAATTATTTGTTTGTTCGGTGATTTCACACGCTAATTCTTCCGGGAACATCATCGTAACGGTGTCTAAGGGTGTTGATCTTGGATTTAAATTTCCCTTTACTCCGGAATTTTGGTCATCAAAGATATGTATTACAGGAGTTAAGTTCCTTTTTGACCAGAATAATATTTCATCTTGGTCCATTGAAGTCTCTATATTTTCGCCCCCTTCTGAATTTTCCTCTTCCGATGATGTGCTTAACTTCCTGGGCCGTTTTCTATTTGTTCTTCTTTCACCAATTGATTCACCTGATTCAATGTCCGATGATCGTGATTCACTAAATTCTATTTCACTGTCGTCCCTTGTGAAATATTCGAAAGATTTTGTAGGGTGTCACGAATAAAAAATAATCAAACAAGTTATATATGGCACTATCGTTGTTGATGCCAGCGAGACCGTGAGGTTGTTACGCTGGCAAGATGATACTGCTGGCTGAGTCATTTTGAGTGCTTTGAGTCGGGAAAACAGTAAAATCTAATTGGTTAAAGGGTGGGAGGTAAAATGGGATTTCCATTTTGGAAATTACCGGAGATTTTTATGACCCTAACAATGACCGACCGCTACCAGAGGAAGGCAAATTACTAACGAATGCCCCTATATTAATCTTACACGAAAATGACTGCACATTAATTGAAAAAACCAGCAAACGCATATATGCGCCCTTAGTCCAGGCCGATGACTTAGAGAAAACACATAAATGCGGCCGTAGGCCTCACGAATGACTTTCGTCAAACGCATATATGCATCCATAGAGCTCTAAGGGTTAAGGAGCGGAGTAGCTCAGAGGTAGAGCACTTAGTTGCCAAGCCAGAAATCCTGGTTAAAATCCTGCCCCAGGCAAGACTTTTATTTAGTCTGTTTGCGGCCGGAGATGGCTCATATGGGATCTAGGACCCTCCTGGGGCTCACCCAGCCTCTATAAAATGTTCTAAAATAAGGGTGGGGGGAAATGTGGCGGTTGAGTGTGACCTAGGACTAATCACCTCCTTGCAGAACTTTTTTTTGTTAGTATAAGTTTTGGATAAAGGATAGGCACTCATCAACATTTTTACTTAACAGTTTATTACAAGTTTATCTACAATTATAAGTTAGAATAATACATTTATAGAATTTCAATGTTGATCATTGAATCGATACTAAGAGTTTATCATGAGGGTTGTGGGACAATATAATCAGGTGAAGCACAAACTGCTAATTTCATTGATATCTTAAAATAAAGGAAATAATATTTCATAATGTGTTCACATCAAAGCAGAAGGGAACTAATTATGAAAAAAAAAAGTTTCACCTCAGGGAAAGGTTTCTGTTTTAGCCTGTAACATGTTACAAGTTAATATAAATATATTAAAGTTAATAATATCAATATGCTTACCCAGAAGACTGCTGAGACTGGGGAGGGGGCGAGTGTGATTTCCCACTACTGTTCCTCTTCATCCATCTTCGACCTTTTTCACTCTTGTCTGAGGACTGAGATCTGCAAAAAATAAATAAATAAAATGAAATAATAAATTATGATAAATGTACATTTGAAAACTACTAAACTGATCACGTATTCCTAAAAGTGTCTAATCTTAAGATACCTCTTAATAATTTGATACAATTATAAGAGTAATTTGTTTTAATTTTGTTTCCCATAAATGAATCATCCAATGATGAGGAAAATACATGAACAGCACATAACAAAAAAAATCAAAAGAAATATCCATCTTTTTTATTATTTTTTTTTTTTTGAGCCAAAGTCATGAATTTCATATCTTCATAATTAAAGAATGGTTATCCACACAGCCTCCTTCGTAATTTACTAAAAACAACAAAAACACTTTCTAACCAAAACAACCCTAATGAAACCAATCCTAAAAAATACTATACTATACCCTATATACCAACACTATCAGAAAGACTAGCAAAAACACTCACCGGTAATAAAAGTAACATTGATTCCGCGATTACTTTTAAAAACACAGCCACTGTGTCAAGACTATTTACTAAAACTAAAGATTCGGATAAATTAGGGTTAAAATCAAATGTTGTATACGAAATACAATGTGAAGATAAATGCGGCAAATCCTATTTCGGAACATCGGAACAATACTTAAAACGAAGAGTGTACCAACACAAATATAGTTGTGATTCAATAATAAAAAAACACAATAAACCAGATCAAACAGCCCTCACTACACATTTTAGAAATACTCAACATACATTTAAATTTGATACACCAAGAGAAAAATAGCTTCAAACGAAATATAAAAGAAATGATAACTATGGAAAAATATAAAAATCACGCTGTAAACAAAAAATCGGATGTTCAAGGTCTAAGCTCGTGTTATGCTAATTAAATTAATTCTTGGTGATATAATAATAAATAGTCTAATATGATTCAACAATTAAATAAAACTGCTGTTCCATAAAAATTGATTAATTATTCGTTGATCATAGCTTTTGCAATATAAACATTCTATGATATATTGCGAAATAACTGATTGATGATAAACTGATCAATTCTTTGGAACTTGTAAGTACACCTTATCCATTACAACTTACACGTGTCATCTATATTTATTTTAGTCTGCTATTTAATGTATTTACTAAAAGCTCATTTTTTCATTGTCAGGGCATAACCTAGTCTCGAAACGTCGCCTTAAGAAGTTGAAAGAAACTGACTGAAACTCAAGAACCTAAGCATCATATTTCTATAACAGTCAAGATAAGTAGAAACCGATATATATATATATATATATATATATATATATATATATATATATATATATATATATATATATATATATATATATTCATTCATAAGATATATATAGAACTATATTCTAAGCCTACAAAGGTTTAAAGGACTTTAGAGGTCTAGTCGAGTTTCTAGACCTCAATGTCTGTTGTAAGTTGTATCCCACACGAACTGTATTTTTATCTGATGGCCTGTTGTAACTGTGTAAGGAAACAACTGAAATCGATACAGGGCATTTTACTCACTTTTTTAAAATTATAATTAAAATATAATTTTTTTTCTTTATAAGATTTTACTAAAAAAGTAAGATAATAATAAAAATTGGTATATTCGCCATTCATTTACTTTCAAGAATACAGATAACAATTTAATTTTGCTTAAAACCTGTCTGGATGACTACAGTTTTTAAACTAAATTTGTTCATAGTCCAGTCAAATGAGGGCAAGAATCTCTGAATGAGAGATAGTCGGGTATAAAGTTGTATAAACCTTTATTTTGCCACCCTTAAACTTATCTCAAAACCTACTTATCGTAGGGTGTCCGCGACTACAGATATTCCAAGGTCCAAGGTCAAAAATTCGATTTTTTACACATTTATTGCAAATATCTCGTTTCCTATTGGTTTTATGCTATTTGTATTTATTATAAATATTGTAGAGGATTAAATTTTCTACAACTTTTGTTTTAACATTTTTTTTTGAATCTTGAACCATTTTCGAGATAGAGGGCAGAGTGCGCGTAGTGTTTATCTATTTAGAGTATCATTCGTGGTCAACCTGTAGTCCCGATTAAAAAAACGCCGTATAAAGTTTATAAATTATTAATAATTAAATAATTTGCATTTTTTATTAACTATTACGTCATAATTAATAATTTTTTTCAATAATTCAGTATCTATTCATTTAATAACACTTATCTACTCGTGTAATTATAAAGTTATTAAGGGAAATACTTTAATTATTTTTTAATTATATTATTTATAGTAATTACTTCCTAACTAAATAAAATGAGAATTTATTAATTTTTAATTAATGTTTTTATTGAAAAATACCATTTCATACATTTATGAACGTTGAAATTAAAAAAGTTGAAAAATAATAAGAACTACAAGTTCTAATTTAAATTTTCTTCTTCTTCGTCATTGCCTTCCAGTCGCTATAAAATTTCAAATTCCTTTGTGTTCTTGTCTTCAACGACATTTGTCTCCAGTTCTTCCAGGATTTCCGGGTCAAAAGTACCATCTTCATTGATATCACTCTGATATGGTGAAGCATTAAGACAAGCTTACCCATTACACTGGCCGCAAGCTAAAGAGCACTGGAACCCTGCTTTCCTGCATCCACATCACGAACCACAACCATTCCTGCAGTTGCAGAATATTGTGTTAATAAATTCCTCCGGAGCTGGTGGATTCATTGTCATAACAGGTTCCAAGAATTCATCATGCATTATCCAACCCCAATTCTGGGGTTCTAAATCATGCCCTAACTAAGTCTGAACTTGATAATAGACACGGTTGAAATGTTGGTGAGCTGCTGCACTCGTTGGTGGAAGATTTGATAACTGCACAGGTTTATTCAGTTTTGTTAACTTGAACTGTGCATAGCGAAGACGAATAATACAGTCCTCAGGTTTTGGAGCATAATAGATTGCCAACAAGGTTCGCACTCCATTCACAAATAATGATTGAACTGGACAGTTTTCTTCTTCAAATGCTGCAGCAATTTGATCCAAATTCGGAAGTTTCTCGAGTGATTTTACAAAAGTATTTTTTTCCTTTTCTTCATTTATCAAAACTTTTGGAAGTGTATATTTCAGTTTTTACATTTCCTTAGTCAACTTTTTTAAAGAAAATTTCTTGTTGATTAGATAGCGTACGCCCAATTAAAATGACAAGTAAATCTATATCTTCTCCCATTATAACAGCAGTTTTTTGAAGTGTAAATTCATCAATAGCTATAATTATTCATTATAACGTAATTGTTAAGGCCAGATGAAATAGTAACCTTATAAAATATTATTAGTTTTAAACATAAAAATTAAATAATTGTTTTGCGTAAAAGAAAGAACATTATCTTTTCTTATTTTTCACATTTTTATTTAATATAATAATTTAAACGTTTATTTCGTAATTGTTTAGAACAATTTAATTTAAAAAGTAATTTTATTTGTTTAGTTATAAGTGTAATATTTGTAGAAAGTGTGAAAACATATGTTATAAAAGTGAAGAGAGAAAAACAAAAGAGAGTCGATCGGCTTTTGTTCGCTCCGGCTAGACCGAGCGAGTCAGTGTTGACGCGAGCCCTTAGCCGTGCACATCGTATGCTCTCTAGGAGCCCAAAGTTGTTTTTGTGAATTTTAAGTCAGTGTTGCCACGAGCCTCTTGACGTGCACATCGTATGCTCTATAGGAGCCCAAAATTGTTTTGTGTGAATTTGAAGAAGATACTAATTTGCTGCCCACCTGCAGGTGTAATTAGTTTAAACTTCGTGATAGATTCGACCAATTCGAATTGACCCATTCGATCATCTCAACCTCTATTGTTTCACCATCTTCGCTCGCCCTGCCGATGAAAATCTTCTGTCGTCTCAACATCCAGCTCGCCCTGCCGAGAATCTACCATCTACTGAAAACTACTTCGACAGACAGATAAGAGTTTTCATTATTATATCATTGCAATCAGAAAACCGCATAAACATTCATTATTTTGTAATAGATTTTATTTGTAATTTAATAGAGTTAAATTTACTATCGTAAGATTAAATAATATTTGTTTTCTTTTGTTATTAATTAGTTGTTGATAATTTAGTTAATATTAGTAACTTCATTTCTCATTATAAAAGCGTTTAAATTGTTCTTTAATTTAATTAATTGTTTTTCATTCTCAAAATTATTAGTTATTTAATTTATGAAAATTGATTTATATTATTAGTTTAATAAAAGGTTACATTCAAAATGACATGCGATCTGGTATAATTGAATCAGAAATTTATTTTCCTTATCCATTTCGGAGCTCTCATCGAAAGGTCCAATAACTATTTCGAGGTTGCTCAAACAGTAATAGTTAATAAAAAATGCAAATTATTTAGAATTATATAATTATTAATAATTTATAAGCTTTCTACGGCGTTTTTTTTAATCGGGACTACAGGTTGACCTCGAATGATACTCTAAATAGCAAAACACTGCGCGCGCTCTGCCCTCTATCTCGAAAATGGTTCAAGGTATAAAAAAAAATGATAAAACAAAAGTTGTAGAAAATTTAATCTTCTACAATATTTATAATAAATACAAATAGCATAAAACCCATAGGAAACGAGATATTTGCAATAGATGTGTAAAAAATCGATTTTTTGACTTAGACCTTGGAATATCTATGGTCGCGGACAGCCACATAAGCAGGTTTAGAGACAAGTTTTAGGGTGGCAAAACAAAGGTTTACACAACTTTATAGCCGACTATCTCTCAATCCGAGGTGAAACCCCTAATATTACTGGACTATCAGTCTTTTAAAATGAAAAACAAATATGTATTTTTAAACCTTATCCATTTTTATTTTAAGGCATTCTTTTTTGATCATATTAACTTCTTTATTCCTAAGTTATATACAATATATATATGAATATGAATGAAAGGATGAAATCTACTAGTCGAGTATGAAAACATCATAAATGTATTACCTTTGCCTCTTTGCAGGAAGGGGAACCTGATCAGACAGTAAAGCAGACGAGGTTGACGTAATTCCTACAGCTGGAACTACTGTATTCGTTGGTGGCGGTGAAGGGGTAGCTATAGACGCAACGTTATTAGGCAACGCATCCAATGGCACTGTTACAACAATTGATTGTCTAGATGACTCTTTTGAAACGGCTGTAGGCACAAAAAAAAATATAGTCATAAGATAAACAAAAAGTAATTTAAAATTCACGGATTCATAACAAAATGAAGTGCCTTCATTCAAGACAAAAGCATGTGTGACATATTCCGCTTGTTTCTTGAGCATACGTTTGTGTCTAAAGCGTGCACAGAATAAGTCAAAATTTGTGTTTCTAAGTCTAAGGATCCTTTTTTAGAGAAAAAGATGCACCAACACCAAAGAAATGACAATCTTCTTTTGATCTCGCACATTTCCACAACAAATATAAGTTTTTTTCTTATACAACTTATAATAACTTCCAATAGTTTCTTCACTTATAATTTCAAAATATTCTCATCCTAGTTATGAATACCATAATGGTTCAAAATAAGCATTGGGTGTTATTTTTACAGCCAACAAATTGAAATGAAATATTCATCACTTTCAAACAATCTGCAGCAGTCCACATCTTATTGTCTATTGACATTGAATTGATTTTGTTTTGATATTATCTCTCTAAAAGTTGATAAACTGCACTGATATGGTTGAATCATAATTTTTTTAGAAATAATGGTTTCATCTTTTTTTTTATGAACCAATGCATTAGCTTGTTTTAATAACTACGTTTAATTTGAGAATTCTTCTTCTTATTATGTGTAGAGACATTTTTTTCCATCTGTAATTCTTTTAGCCACTGTAGGGCAGAATCTAACCATCATTTAAAAAAAAAGTTAATAAACTAGTTTTCAGAGACTTCTTTCTTTCGAACAAAAAATTATTTTCCTCTCTATTTCACAGCACATTATATAAATTAATTGTTTTAAAATTTATTTTCACCAATGCTACAAATAATGATACTCCAGCCAGTTCAGATTTTATTGGCAGAACTTACATTTCATCTTTTCATTTTATTACCAATTTTTACCTGGTAAAGTTAAGTATTATGCCTGAAAATTCAGCCTTAAATTAAAGTTCAGGGAAAAGTGTTAGTTACGTAATCAGTAGTAAATAATTAAACAAAGATTAACAGTCCATTAATATAAAAAAATTGAACAAGATAGTTCAATGAATGGGTGGTAAAGATAAAAAAAATAGTATTAACATATATGGATTTCAAAGTCCTCTGACTCTGTTTATTTGCCCTTCTCTCAATGCCATAAACTATCTCTGGAATGGCTTACTATGTAGATGTTTCGGTTTCCTTTGTAGATTAGATTTTTGGCCCCTAATAGATATTCGTGCAAAATTGAAATACATGCAAGAAAAATTAATAAATAAAAAAAGCATATCACTACAGGCAAAACTGTCCAATAAGAACTCCATATGTATAGATTTAAATAATTTATCATGCATAAGTTACCTTTTCAGTTTAATTTAAGATATAAATTTAACTTATCTAATGCATTATGATTACACCTTATGAATTAAACTTACGTATAAAACAAGAAAAAACCTACTTCCACAGTAAATTATGATCAACCTAAATCGAGATCGCAGAAGGGGTTAGCCAAGTGTTACAAACTTAGATATAAATTGGATTCAAGACCAGCTGAAACAGATAATTATTTATTCTATTATCAGCCATGGGTGGCATTTGTAGACCTCTCCTAGAGCTGGGGCAACTTCAATAAAGTGTGTACTCTTAATTCCGTGAAAAACAAGGATTCGCATGAGATCTCAGCCGAATCACCTAACAGTACAACAGTGCAGCCATCACCATGATCCAGGCACTAGATATTTTTGTTTTATTATCGACTGCCACTTGGAACGCATTTATAAAAATATGGCCAAATATTAAATAAATAGTAAAAATAAAAGTATATATCTCAATAACAAATATCTTTCTTTTATTTTTTTTAATACAAGGGGAAAAGGCCTATTAAATTGGGACTTCTCATATATTTCAGTAGCTGTATTTAGCATGCTAAAAATAAGCCTAACTAGTCTTATAACTGGGTAAAAGCCACAGAATAGACCAATTTATCTATTCTGATGTAGAAAGATATTCTATCTGCTATATCTAGGATTTTTAAAGATCTATTTATTCTCAATGGACTTATAGAGTAGAGCTTTGGGGCTTCACTAAGCCATCCAATTCCTCTCGTATCCAGCCCTTACAATCTAAAATCTTCAATGTTTGTAACTTCGTTACGAATAAAGTCATCCATAAAGAACTTAATGTTCAATTTGTTATGTTATTGTCCGACTTCAATCCTTTCATGACACATACATTATTCCAACTCAAATCAACTAGTTTCGAACCTAGCTACCTCTTCAATTCGCAATAATCCTCTGAGATGTCTGAAAAGAAGATGCCCTCAGGATCATATAACTTGAATATGGTATTTGAGTACTACCCAGTAGTACAGTAGGTAGTTTCTTTAGTTGCCTTTGTCTCATGCCATTATTTATCATTCATCTTGTTTACTTGTTGTATTACTTTAATACCGTTGAAAGTTTCAATAAATAAATAGAAAAAAAAAATTCAGGTAACAAATACATGTTATGATAAATATAAGTATGCAATACAAACCACAAGTTCATACATACTCAAGAAAGAATCTGCTACTCTAATATCATAATTACTTAACTATTACTGCTACTTACAGTTTCGTGCAATGATCATACAACCATACATAACATGATAATTATACAGTTTAAAATAATTTAAAAATAAATTACGATAACTCCTAGTAAATTAGATTTCATCATTAACTAAGATTTATAAAACAATAGATATTTTTAATTATAATGGCTGAATTAATACTAAAAGTAACATAAAATTAAAGGAAGGTATTAAAATTTTGAAGAAGAAATAGTGAAATATTAAGAACAAACTTGCTGCATCAACATTGGAAAAAGTCTGTTGCCTCATACCATGTTGAGGAGGAATGGGTGGCGTGGCGACGGGCGGGGGAACTGGCGCGACTGCTGGCCTCGTACTGCTCCCAGGGCTAGAAGGGCGAGGGCTAGTTTCAGGGCTAGGGACTCCAACTGGAGGTGTCCTTGAGCCTCCTAAGAACATACACAAAAAATATATTAATAAAAAAAAAAGGTTAATAAATTTGATATGTCCTTAAAAAATTAATACTAAATTTTGGCAAAATTTATTACATTCTCTCCACCATTTAAAGAAAGGCAGATTAATTGTAATAAACTTAGTTCAGAAATCTTCAATGTAAAATCAAAGATAAAAAATATTTTAAAATAGGTTGTGAAGCTACAAGTTCATGAAAATCAACCTAATTACTTAATGACTTCATAGGGACAATGGTTTTTATACAGTGAAGTAAAATTAGGTTTGAGAGAAAAAATAAAATAAACTAATTAGATAACAATTAGATTTCTTAAGTAAACTTAAACGTATGAAATGAGGGTTGGTTAGTTTCCACAAAATCCCACCAATTTAACATGAATAATCTTCATACAGATCAATTAAGTTTAAGTTATCAGGGAGATGTTTCATGAAGTAATTGACATAATGAAATCTTAACTCACCTTTTCTTCTCTTGTTCCCAATTTTGCTCCCTTCGCCTTCCAGTCCTCCAATAGCCACAGCTTTGTCCTCTTCACCACCGCCAACAGTGATCTCTGCATCACCAGTTGGATTAGGTGTTTTACCACTTTTACTTGAACCTGCACCTGATTGGATTAGCTTTTTTATTTGAATTATTTGTATATATATAATTGTTGATCAAAGAAACTATTTAATTTTTTTTATGTATTTTAGAGATATTTTATTATGAATACTAAACCAACAAAAATTAATTAATTAAGGGCATCTGATACAGTGCAGTACTTGCATTATAACTTTCTTGTTTACAGTAAAGTATGTATTGTAATTGTGAAAGACTTTGATTTGCAGATTTCAACAAATATCTTGAAATTCATTTTTATAAGCCTCTATGCTTGTATGATCATGTGATTCTCATAAAACTCAAAAACTGTAAACCACGTAACTCAAAACCCTAACCATCCCAAGTTAAAATTTTGGATTTTGAACAATCACAGATAAAATAATCCAGTTTTCTTTGAGAGTTGGGAGTAGAATATCCGATTCTGACTAATTGAACTATTCTCATCTTTTGTAGGACGGAAATAGTTGGGGGTGCAGTCAATGTAAACAACTAATAAGTGAGACTTATTTATTGATACTTTGTAGGTCATCTTCAGGGCTATGAGAGAAATCAGACAAAAAAATAAACTATAAAAAAACATTACACATATAGTACATTATATATTAACACTTTTCACTTTATATCTTTCTGTTTACCTTCTCTTTTTCTTTCTCTTTGCATTACTTGGTATTGTAATGTTTTTTTTTATAGTTTATTTTTTTGACTGTTTTCTCTCATAACCCTGAAGATGACCTAAAAAGTAGGGCAAAACGTCGGCACTATCAATAAATAGTCTCACTTATTAGTTGTTTACATTGACTGCACCCCCAACTATTTCCATCCTACATTAGATCTTCCAGTCAACGATTTTCTCTCTATTATTCTCATCTTTCATTGTGTCTAGCCTAGCACATATTTTACCAATTTATAAATATATCTGAGAATAATTAATCAAACTTAATTATTTGAAATTACCTAGTTATAATCATACCTGAATATAAATAATTAGTTAAAAGTAAGTTTTATTGTAATTTCATTCACAATTTTGATTAAAAATATTCAATCATTATTTTATTAAAAATTGCAGTATTAAATGAATTATAAATTGAACATCAAAATAAATAATGGCTAATTTTTTGTTTGAAACTTAACAGTTTAAATAAATAAAAATACTTACTACTTCAGTTATGTTATGTCTGTACTTCCTAAAACTAGATCATAAAAATATTAAAATAATCCTCACTTAGTTTCCGTTTTGATGTAGTTTTCGTTGGTTCTGTTTCTTTCACAGGCGAACCCTCAGGAGAATCATTTGCACCGACAGGACGATAAGGAGGAATAACTTTCACATTACCCCCTTTCTTCTGTAAGTCCAATTAAGAAAAAAATTACAATTTAAAATATGAAGTAGATATGAAAGAAGAGTCCATCACAGATATTGTTTGAATAGTAACCAACTAATACACATCTACTCTTGACCTGTTAATACAAAATAAATATATAATACCCACATCGCCATAGTGGCATACATACATGAACCGATTCAAGGATAATTCTAATAAGATCACAATGTATCAGCTTCATCAAATATATATGATTAAATGTTAATATAAGTGCCCCCAGTCTCTACTGTTATCATTTTTTTTATAAACACTTTTATCTCCTCCTTATATCCCCCACCCCATATAATAACATATTAAATTCTTTTATAATTGATTATTTTGCCCTCTCTTGAAACATACACCCTTTTTCATGACTTTAAATGCAATTCAAATTAGTTTTAGCATTCTCTGAACTTTCACCAGTAACACGTCATAATTCACTGATTATAAATATTTAAAATTTTAACATTTTGTTTATTATAATTCATTGCAATAATTTCTTTGTTTATAACTGTTTCATTGTATTTATTATTCCACTATAGATGTGAATTTATTTATTTTTTTCTTAGACCTGATGATGACCTAAAAGTTAGGTTGAAGCTTATTTTAAAATTGAATTATCATATTAGTAAATAATAAAAAATAATTAATAAATTTTAAATTATTTTTAGTATACATACATATTTCTAGTAATTTTTTTTTAAGACCATTTATTTACTAATTCAAACATACTTCAATCAGTGCAGCCATTTTAATAGTGATTATAACCTCAAGAATTTTCTCATTCTATAACAGCAGTAATTAACAATTACCAACACATACTATGATGCAATATCACTCTCTATATTTATCTATATCGATATTTGGCAGTAGAAGAGAGATATGAAGTGCTGGATAGAAGTGTTCAGCTTTGGTTGTTGAATTAAAATAATCACTACACTAACTAGAAAGGGTGGGTAAGAAACTAGTAGGAGTGGCAAATAGAAGATTGATCTACCACAGAATGTGAGCTAACCCTCACAATTGGATATCCAATGCCGCAATCTTCTTGAACAAGAAAATTGCTCCACAACTACTATCAAGGGTCTTCAGTAACTATCAAAGTTGACCTTTTAAAGGGCTGCACTAATGAAAGAGTATCTAAATCCTTAAACCGCTGTAATTTGACTGTATACATGAAATAATCTATAGAAAATATAAGCAGTAATTCAATTATTTTATATAGAATATTATATAATAATTTAATTCTTCTTTCAGACAGGTAGAACAAAAAAAGAGAGAGTGAAGATAAAAATGAAAATAATATTATAAAGTAATTAAAGAAACACTCACAAGTTTAGTGTAATGATGATGACAATATCCGCAATATTTAACATTCTCCATATAATTAGATGCCTCCTCACAGAGTAAACCAAGGCCTTGCGCACAGGTGACATGAAACTGTTGTCTGCAACCAGCTTTATTACACTGCATACAAGCTCCGACATTCGCTCGAGAACGACTTCTCTCTTCGCATATATAACACGTCTGAAAAAAAAACAAAAACAGATTACTTTAATTTTTAAACATAATTTCTAAATTCAAAATTAATAACTGTAGCAGGAATTTTAGCCTGGACATTTTTAGGTGTTTACTTCACAATTCAACATTTTTAGAATATAGAAACTAGTTCTTTATTTACAACGTAACAAATTTAAACTAAATCGCCAATTAAAATTTGAGTTTGAATATTTTTACCATGGAATTAAGAAAATACATACCTTATTGTACCTCTCTTGAGGAATCTGTGCAAGGATGATAGGCTCCATAGTAGTCACATTACCAAACCTGACTTCAGGAATATACAAAGCACAGACAACATGAGCCCATGCATTATTGTCTGTTGGTTTCAAGGCACCTTCTTTATTAGGACACAGTTCACATTTCTAAAAATTGGCATTAAAATTATCTATTAGTAACAATATTTTATGATAAAATAATCACTTATTTGTTTTATTACCACTTTGACGGATCGCTCTTGAGATTCACATTTCCTGCAATACCAATTCCCAGTAGGTACAGTTACAATTCCATAGCAAGCTGAAACATTAAGAAAGTAAAAAATAAATTACACAAGAAACAATTTATGATGAATGAATCATTGCATGGTTTAAGGTGCTTTGTTTATTAACTTCAGAAAAAATAATAAGTAAATTTAGATTTATAACAGAATTGGCAAAACTCTTTCTTTTTGAGAACTATATTAATTGTTAACAAACGCCACAATTAATAAAAAATATAAATACAAATTATAGGCACATTTATAATAGGCAATATTAAAAGGGCTTTATTCCAACGGGCAAAATTCAGTATGTACCCGAATATTTTATAAAAATGCCTTTTAACTGAGCTTTGTAGTTATTTGTATTAGTTTAAGAGTGGTATTTATTTTTATTTTTTGTCATCGAGCCAGAGACCTGAGAATTTTCCTCAGACTATCCTCCATTTTCTTTTTAAACATCTCCATAGATAGTATCGCAAAATTTTACCAAGCCCTTCACTAAAACATACTTCTTAATTTAAATTCATTTTATTATTAAAAATTACCAAGCACTTCTTTCATACTTTAATTTTGCATGTTGGTCAATCAACTTCCTTTTTGTTAATTTATAGTAGTATTTATGTATCAACTAATGATACAAGAATTTCCTTTTCAAAGTTATGAGCTGTAACTGGAATTCCTTTAAAGTAACAAGAGTTTACAGGCACTAATTTAGGACCAAAAATCTTTAATAAATGATGGGGCCTTAAAGAACTACAAAATGTCATGAAAATGATAAGTTAAATATTTAGTAGTTTCTTATAGTTCTTAGTGGCTGTTAAGAGTCATTAGAAATGTTTGTACGCTCCTTGTAGAAAATTTAATTTTCGGCAAGATTGGGCAAATAAATTTATTGACTATCATCACCATAAGATAGTTATTGAAGTTAAACCATAAAATATCAATTTTTTTAAATTTTCTTGATATTTTACAGATCTTATTATCAGTCACTACTGATAATTTTCTTTAATCAATTCTAAATCAGGTACTTTTATGGTTTCAGTTTTGATTCTGCAGTGTGGCTAAAAGACTAACTGGCATAACCTTTAAACAAATATAAAATTAGAGTTGAATAGACTGTAACTACCACTTTTATGTTGTTTTTTATTATATCAACTTTATTATTATTTTACAAGCATATCCTTTATTTTTCACTTTATTAAACTATCAGTTTCAAATATGAGTACATGGTCTCGATCATCTCAACTCTAGCAAAAGAATGTACTTGATGTGTTATAAAGTTAAGCACTTTTTTTTTTAAACAATACTTACAGTTAAAAATTCATCAGTTAAGTAATGAATGATAACAAACAAAAACAATTATCAAAGAAGTGGGAAAATAGAAGAGTATAAACAAATTTATACACCAACAATAAAAAATCTAGGACAAATAGTTAATACTCATTTTTTCCTGGTAACAAAGAAATTCCATCCTGATGTAAGTGTAATACTATTACCTCAGATAAAAATCTGATTTTACCATGTTGATATTTTTTTTTTCTTTAGTGAAAATTTTCAGACTAAACTCTGGCTATGAGTGATTTTATTAATCTCCTATAAATGTGCATTAAAATGAAATCAAGATTACTAAAATTTTAAGAACTGTCAACAACTGTTTCAAGACTTTAACTTTTTATATTGCTATTAGTGTAAAAGGTCGTAGGTAAACATTTTGACATCCAATGGCATGTACTTCCTTCAATGAAACATAATTTGGAAAATACTAATGGAAAAACTCAGTTATTAACTAATGAATTAAAAATATTTCATACATAGTGTTCTTAACTAAGACATAAGTGATAATAAAGAAACAGGGTAGGTTACACAACCTATGTCAGTTTACGAAAAAATCATACAATACTTTCAATAATAAAAAAGTATTAGGGAATAAGTGTACCAAAGTAAAAAATACATGGCACATACATTTTCATATGAAGTTTATCCATATTCTTTAACATATAGAATCAAGAAAATATCACTCCTAGTATGTAAATGATAAATAAAAGCTAACGTTGCCAGACTTCTTCTAAACATTTTTTACTTATACCTCATATGTTGTAGGATAAAGGGGTCACTTCACGTCAAGTTATGGTTTGCTATATTACAATGTGCCAAGTAGAGGATTATGAAGCAGTACTTTGAATAAGAGATGTTATATACTTTTAAGAAAGACAGAGACTTGCATATTATACCCAAAAATTTGGGAATGAAAAAAAACATTTAATCAAGAAGATAAATTTTTACAATGTGTGACTTAACGCTTTTAATCTTCATGTTTTTTGGGTATACTAAATAGATTAAAATTGGATGAAGTAGACACTGGAAGGTATAGTCTCCGATTCAGACAATAACAACTTGAAAAAGCAAAACCCATAATATATATACCCTTCAGGCACCTTGTAAATAGATTTCTAAAGCATATATCAACGACAACAGAAATAGGCCAAAAATAGTTTACCAGCCATGTAATTGTAATATAAAAACGTTCATAGAACTTCATAGACCTCGTCATAAAGAATAGTCAAAATAACTGTTTACAAAACTCTGAGCATTGAATAATATAGTCAAATTATTGAACTATTAACTATCTATTATTGAACTATCTTTAGAAAACAAGAGAAATTTCTAAAGATGATCCTATCTACTTAGGAAGTCTTATAAACCGAGTAATTCCCCATACAAAACAGGGCTACAAAAATACACTGTATTGATGCGCTGAAACCAAAATATGGAAGGAATATAAACAATATGAATGAAAAAATAAGTTGAAACCGCAATTGGGCTTTTATTTTAAAATATGAAAGTATCAAACATGACAAATTTTATAACCTTCTTCTTTCTAAAAAAAATAACCACACTAAAAGAACTATTTACTATTTATGAATAATACTTAAAATGGACATATGAATCTACAAAACAGATCCTGATAAAACATTTAACAAAAACAACACATTCATCAATGGGAACAAATCTCCTGAAGAAGGATGCATTAAACAAACAATTGTGAAATTTAACCAGTGGAAAAAATAACGGGGATTTCTAAATATTTAAAAACATTGAGGCATAATAAAGATGAGAATATGTATGAAAATGAAAATATGAGAATTTGTAATTTAAGAGTGAGGTTAGATAAGCAAACAAAATGGCGGGTAAAACCTTAAAGTAAATTATGAATTGACAAATTATTATAAATGTTATTACCTTGATGTACCGCAACAGTGCACCCTTGTCCATCACAATATACTAGTGGGTTTTCGGCCCACCCCCGATCATCAGAACAAACGCAACAGCCACCGACCATTTCCTTCATTCTTGTCCACAAGGCCTTTATTAACCAACAGACTCCTTGGAATGGTGCCTTTTTCGCGTGCGGCTCATTTTAATAGTCTCTTTTTCACTTTCGTATTTCCATTTAATTCATTTCTTCCAAAAATCCTACGACCCCCTTCGGTTACGTCCCCCTCAACGCTGATAAATCCACTACGCGTGAGAAACGCTCTACACTACTGACCTGTACTAAAAACAAAGTTTACACAGTGTTGCCAAAGGCCAATGCCCGGAGGGAAAACATACTACGAAATTTCACTACTCATTCGAATTCTACGAAATACGTTATTTTATTCTTAGAAATCCAGGAGCATATAAACCAAATAAAAAAAATGTTTTTTCAGTAAATAAAATTAGAATTCTTTAGAATCCCAATGGTGATGGAAACACTCAAGTTTATCAATTACAACTGCTCAGTACTAAAGAGCACTTGAAGAGCTCTTCATTATGTGATTTAATAACACAAACCATTGAAACCTAACTTCAAGGTACCAACCCATATTTTTTTTAAACCCAACGTTTCAGAGATAGCTCTGATAACAAAACCATGTGGCCGGTTTTCACGCAGGAAGGTAATAAACAAGAAAACTATAACTATAGGTATGTTTCTTTATCAGTATCTGACGTAAAACGGCTTAAACATAATCTTTAAATGTTATATCAACAAAAGGAATCTCTCATTTAACAATATTTCTTATCATTGTCTGCTTGTTTATTATCTCTTCTCCCATCACTCTGATGTGAACTGGAGATAAAATTTATTGAATGTGTTTACATTTTTTTAAAATGATATTCACTGTAATTTTTTATAACATTTTCACTTTTCAGCCTCATAAATTTTGATCATCCTTCACACAATATAATGTTTACAGAAAATATTGTTGGAAATACAACTGAAATTCCTCAACCATTACTTGTAATAGACAATCATAGTATTGAAACAAAGCCATCCCAACTGCAATTACTCACACCCCCTTTGAGGTAGCTATTTATACATCCCATATACACTTCATAAATAGTCAACATTCACTGTGATTTTCTTTTTCTATTGCAGCTGCAGTGACTTAAACATTCCGAATGGAACGGTTGTGCCTCCTGATCTACCAAAAATGTTCCTAGATTTATTAGTTCCTGTGCAAGGGGTAAACTCCCAAATATACACATAATAATTGAGATAGATTGGTTTTATCAGCCAATATTCTAAAAATTTAATTGAAATATACGAATTTCAAAGTATATAGTTTTGCAGTTTGTAATTTAATGTTTTCCTTACAAACAGAATATTATGTTTGCTAGAAAAATAAACGTTGTTATCATTTTCAGCTAAAGAGTAAGAAGTTACCTTATGATTGCTCATTATGCGGGGATAGATTTGCAACTTGGAATTCATTAGTGACACATAACAAGTCTCATCGCCGCCCAGCATGCTTAGCTTGTGGTACTGTTTTACCATCCGCCTCAAAACTCACTGCTCATAAAGCCTCTTGTCAAGGGAATTCAGATGCAGTTGTTGTCACTTCAAAGTATGGTAGATCTCGACCAGTTAAAAGTTACCTTGCTAATAATTTTAAGTGAATCAGTAGTGTGTTGTTTTTGTACTTGGTTATGAAAAAAGTATATTTTCTTTATTTTTTGTCCTTTACCAGGACTTTTTTTATATAGTTTTTAGTACTTTAATCATTTTGTTAAAGACGATTTAAATCAAGGAAACAAATTTTACAGTTCATATGAAGTATTTTTGTATTACTCATCAATTATATTAATTATCGTTAATAATCGGGTGAAGAAATTATAGTTTTTTTTTGTTAATCATCATTTTTGTAACTATCAAAAGATTATTAAGTATGGGTGCATTATGGTTTGTTGTTTTTGTGGAATCCAGTCATATTAAAAAGATTTCAATATTAGATAGCAGTTTAAGAAAAGTAAACTGAATTAATAATCAGTGATTGCTCTATTATGCACTTGGGGTCTATATTATCATATTAATGTTAGCTATCAATGGTTTTTGATATTGTTGAAATAAAAATTATGAACGTTCTAAAAGAATGGACCCTGAAAAAGGTTTATCATATCTTACATCAATTTAACAGTTGCTTTATAGCTGACTGTTGATGTTTTGGGACCATTATCAAAATTATAATCTACATATAAAGACTTCTGAAGTGGCTGACGGAAAAACAAAAACTAAGCAACAACTACTGTGTTAATTACAATTAATGCATGATTTTTTCATAATTAGGTCTTAATTTGTTGAAATTTTCTTTAGGAGATATTTTTCTGTTTGAGATATCAATATAAAAAATAATGGTTTAACCGAATCTTGTAATTGTTATCAGATCATTTAATTTTTAACTGAATTTCCAGCAATCATTTCTTGGCAGTTTTTAAAAATTAATTTTTAGAGCATTTACTTGATGAATTCGAATTAATGATATGTATACATATTTACTTGTGTATGTATTTTTTTTGTTACCATTTGATTATTATAGTCATGGAGTAGTCATATTAGTTAATTATCTAGATATTTGTGTTGTTTATTTGAAAATATATATAAGGTGATGAATATATATATGTGTGTACACATATATTACATTTATTTGATTGTTTTAATTTTAAATATAGTTTATGAGAAATGATGTTCCTGAATATTATTGTTTTTAGAAGAATTTCTGATTTATGTTTGTTAGCTCAGTTCTTTTTCTTTGTTTACATTCCATATTCCAAAGAAAAATAATTTTTTATTCATTAACTTTAGCGAATAAAAATTTGCGAGAAAGCCCAGTCTTATAGATAAAACTGGTTAGATTATAAACTTTTTCCATTTTATTTTTTTACAAACATAATGTAAGAAAATTAATGTTACCTTTATTAAATTTTAAGTAATCATTCCTGTTAGGCTAACGCACTCAGACCAAAGGAATTATAACAATTAAGTACAAAAGGTGCCTTATGTTATCTCAGGAAACATAACATTTCGAGTTATTTGGATGATATTTTAGAAGTTAAAGATGTTTTTATTTTTTAATACTTGAGGAAAGATTTAAAAATAATATCTTTTGATATTATTGACATGTGCCTTTGATTTGTACATAAGTCATAACTATTTGACATTTTTGATGATTATATAGTGATTATAAAAATTGTAGAAAAGATTATAGATCAATACTTTTTAAAAGCTGTTTGTAGCTTTTTTAAAATTAATTATTATTATGTTTGAGTGGAAAATAGTTGACTGGATAGTTCTAATGATGGATTGAATTGGTCAGGGGATGCAGTCAATAACACAAAATAAGCAGAACTTATTTGTACATTGTAGGCCAAACCTTGGCACAATTAAAATATAAGTTCTGCTTATCTTGTGTTATCATTGACTGCACCCCCTGACCAATTCAATCCATCATTATAATTATTATTATATATACATTTTTTCGTTATTACTTTTTTTTGCTCCAAGACTTGCAATATTCTGTATTTTTTGTAGCAGTGAAGTTTTTTTATTAGTTTTTAGGAGCGTTTATTGTTTATTGATATTTTGTTTTTCTAAAGATGTGTTAATTATGTTAGAAACAATATTATATTATATATATTTCAAGTATTCATTCCCATCATAAAAGCATCAATATATTTTTAGTAATATTGTTATTTAAATTAAAGACTGATTAACAAAGTGTTCATATTGTAATTTAAACAACATGCAGGGATGGAAATGTTTAACAAAGTTACTTGTAAACTGTTCTATAAATTTATGGTTTCTTGTAAATAAAGGATTTTCTTTGTTATATGTTATTTATTCCTTTAAAATCAATTAATTTTTATGCAGATATCCATAAAATGAAGAAACTTATATTTCTGGGATAATCATATAGAGATAAATGGCCTGCACTGATCATGTCAGTTGAAAAATAAACAACTAAATAAATATTATTGACAATCAAAGTATATGTTTTATTACTACCAAAACATTTCAAACTAACTTATTGAAAATGATATTTTTCTACTGCTTATAGTATACCTAAATACCTCACTAATAAATCTAGACTTTTATCTAGTCTCTTCAACTTGCTTCCTTTAAGTGTTTCTGGCACACATTGTTCAGTCGCTGATCCCTGGCAAAGTTTAAGAGTCCTTTGCTATACGATCAAAGCTTTGGCCTTTCTCTTGATTTTCACCCGAAGAGCTGCTATATCAGTAGCTACTTTTGCGTATACTCGCCTCCAATTTGGGCCATATGGCGAGTCTGCATGTGTGCTATACTTGACCATCAGGCTCTCAGAATATATCATGGAACTCCTAGTTATTTTTTTTCAATTCATCTCTTTTTCTGCTTCCTCTTATTATCCTACAAAGGACTCTTTTTTTAAAAGATTATAAGCTTCTGTTCTCAATTCTTCAAAATAGTCCAGGCCTGAGAAACCATAGAGGTTTATTGGATGTATTTGAATCTTTTTAGGTTGTGCCTCTTAACACCAGTTTGCTACATAAATCATATTCTTGATTGGATTGTCCTGATTTGAAATCAAACGAAGATTTATCAATCATCACTGTTTCTCTATTTGGAACTATTTATTTCATAGTTTTATCTTTTCACTAGTCCCATCAAATTAATTATCAAGGTTAAAAACACTAACTGCAGTTAGAGATCAGGCGACAATATCTGCCATCAGCATAGGCCATAAGCTGGAAGCTTGCAGTGATTGTATATTGTACTTCTCTTTTGAAAAACACCCTCTTTTACGGCTTTTCCTGACTCAAATTAAAATGTAAACTAGCCAAAATGTCTTCTTGCCTTATGCCTTTCTCTGGCAGGTATTCTAAAGTTACTGTTATATACCCACGAGTTGCGCGCGCTTATTTTTACAACTCTTCTCTATCGAAGGGTTCTTTTTCCCTCTCTGATATGGAATTAGACTTTTCTCTGCATAGGATTAGTATTCGTTGAAAAAGAATTTTATGTGGAAATGGTAGTAAGGAAATATCCTGATAGTTCTTACATTTCAATCTGTCCCACTTTTTGTGCATTGGGATATCAAAAGTTTTACTCTAGGTCAGTAGCAGCTCCTCTTTTATCCATATCACAAATATTAAATGCTGAAGGATTTTTATGAACTCTTTGCCTCCACATTTGGGAACTCTGCTGGAAATTCATATGTATCTGTCATTTCATAATTTGCTTGGCTTCCTCTTTTTTTATGTTATCTGTTGTTGTTGGATTTATTTTAGCCACATCTCTTACTGTCTCTGCACCTTCGTAGTTGAGAAGATTGGAGAAATGATTTTTCTTCATATCTAGTAATTCTATTTAATTGGTAAGAAGTTCCCCTTTCTTGTTCAAGCAGGGTAGCTATATGGGGATAAACAGTTTTCTAATTGCATTTACTTCCTGAAATAAGTTCCAGAAGTGTTTTTCTTCACTCAAAACTTTCATTTTCCGCAATTCATTCATTTCATGTAAGCTCTTCTTTTTTAAATATGTTAGAGGCCTAGGATGGATCTAGGACCCTCCTGGGCTCACCCACCCTCTATAAAGTGGGGAAACCAAAATAGGGGGGAAAAATCTGGTGGTTGAGCGTGATCTAGGACGAATCACCTCCCAGCACAACCGTTGTCCATGAAATATGTAGTGTATAGGTTTTTTTCTTTTTTGTTAGGTGACGACATTGCTCCTTTCTTCGCCTTGGAGAGTATTTCCTAGCACCAGTCAAAAGGGTATTCCTCAGAGCATTTCGGGTTTTTCTCTGGACCATGCTTCTGTGCCCAGGTTTTTGGTTTCCATGGCCATCTGACATTCATTGTCAAACCAGTAGAATCTTGATTCTCTTTCTGGAGGTTATAACACTTCTTCCATTGGCTAAGATCAGCATTTCTCTGATTAATTTCAATTTTCTCTCCATTCCTGTCCTCCACTAGCAATTTTATCCAAACTTGATTGTGCTCAGTGGACCAAGTAATAGTCTTCTTGCTCTTGGAGGTTTGATACTTCAAGGAGGAGACTATAATTATATAACTTCTTAATATCAGAGGAAATCACTTTAAATTCAGACACTGGTTGCTGGTATCCAGTTTCAAATTCTTTGCACCTTTTATATGTGTTTTTTGTCAAATATGTTCTAACCCTGTCTATTTTATATCTGTTGAAGAGATTTAGGAGTTGCCAGAGTGCTCTGGGTCTGTCCAGGGATTATATATTCTTTTGTCCAAAGTTATGATTCATATTGGGGTTGACAGATTGTTTCCTTAGTTCATCTGAGTTTTCACAATGAAGGATGTTTTCAGTAGTCTTCGAGAAAAACCTTGGATGGTGTACAAAATCTTTCTTAAATATAGAAAAAACATTCTATAATACTTCAACGTTTCAAAGTCATTATTTTTCTTATAACGAATATTTTGTACAAAACAACATACAACTGCTGTAAGCAAATAATAAAACAATAAATAGTTATAATACTATTGTACAATTTTTCATTAAACATTAATTTTTGTGTTATGCTCTATAATTTTTGGTGACCATTGCCTGTAGTGATCTTAACTTATAGTTAGATGTAAAATAGATGAAGGAAAATGATTTTTGTGATGAAAATTAAGGACGAATGATTTACCCTTAGAAAGGATTTAATTAGCTTAAAACTTCTTTCGTTCGTCATGTCATTTTTAAATTCTAAATTTCGGTTCGGAGATTCAATCACTGGAGTGCCGTTGTTATATTTATTTCGTGGATGTGAATTGTTTTTAACCATTAAAAAAAAAATCTTGTAATCCACGATGGACAAGTATTTAAAGCCCGACAAATTCTGCGTAAGTCCAGATTCACCATCTAGTGGAAAGGAGTTCTCACATTGGCTTAAACCATTCGAAAATTTCATCTCATTATCTACTGAACCATTGGAAGACGTTGACAAATTGAAGGTACTCCAAAATTTTCTTTCATTCAGTGTTTATGATCTGATTTCAGAGACCACAACATATGTTGAAGCAGTTGAAACCCTGACTAAAATCTATGTTAAGGAAAAGGGGGAAATATTTGCACGTCACATTTTGGCTATACGTAAACAACATCAAAACGAAAGTGTTGACCAATATGTTCAGGCTCTAAGGCTGTTAGCAAAGGATTGCAATTTCAAGGTTGTTTCTGCTGAAGATAATAGAAATCAGTACATTCGCGATTCTCTTCTTAACGGACTACTGTCTTCTCAAATCCGCCAACGAATACTTGAAGAGTCTAAAACATTGAGCCTCGATGACGTCATCCAACGAGCCCAAGCTCTCGAGCTGGCCCATAAACAAGCTGAAGGATACTTAAACGGTGCAAATGATTTCTCTTGCGCGGGAATCGGCAGTGATTCGAATTCATCACTTTCAATTCCTGGTACCTCCCACCCTAGTGCACGATCCGTTTACCCCAGATCATATGATCCGAACGATCACGATCTTTGTGCCGCAACGAGTCAGAAGAGGGACAGCCATTGTTTCTTTTGTGGATTTAGTCGCCATCCGCGCTCGGCTTGTCCCGCTCTTGAATCAGAGTGTGCCAATTGCAACATCAAGGGCCACTATGCCCGAGTATGTCGGAAAGCTAAGAAAAATACTCAGAAAACCAAACCTGTATCTGCAGCTATTTTAGCATCACTGAATAATGGGTTTCTGCCTCAATTAAGCCATGCTGTTACCTCTGCTCTTGTAAATGGAATCCTCTGTAACTGCCTCATGGACACTGGGAGTTATGGTAGCTTTGTCAGCCTTGACTTTGTCTCTGAACACAACATTCAAGTTACGAGTATCAATGGCATCTACGTCGTTATGGACCAAAGTTGAAGGATTTATTCTTGCAAAGCTAGAAATTGCGGAACACACTTACACTAAATGTAAGTTGACTGTTCTGAAAGAACTCTGTTCCGATATTCTCATCGGACATGACATACTCAAAGCACACTCAAATATTCTGCTAAAATTTGGTGGTGACAAGGCACCTCTCACAATCTGTTCGCATACTGTAGCTAAGATTGGCCCTGTACGTCTCTTTGATCATCTCTCCCCTAAGTGTCATCCAATTGCCACGAGGTCCCGCAAATACTGAAATGAAAACAATCAGTTTATTAAGACAGAAATCGCCCGGTTGCTTTCCGAAGGAGTGATTGAGCCCAGCAATTCACCATGGAGAGCTCAGGTATTGGTTGTAATTAACAATGAAAAAAAGAGACTGGTGGTGGACTATTCTCAAACGATAAATAGGTATACTCTACTTGATGCCTACCCCTTACCAAATGTTGACCAACTTGTCAGAAAAGTTGCTAATTACAAGCATTACAGTGTCGTGGACTTACGGCAAGCATATCATCAGATTCCAATATGTGAAGATGAGAAAAAATATACTGGTTTTGAAGCAATGGGTAAGCTGTATCAGTTTAAGGCAGAAACACTCTCTCGTGTCTGTAATGCGTCCACTTCTACTGACTTGTTCCAACTTCACCAATCTTTGTGCCACCCTGGTGTTACACGCATGTACCATTGGCTCAAATGTAAGAACATTCCCTATTCACTTCAAGATGTCAAGAAGATGACTTCAAGCTGTACCATCTGTGCTGAAGTAAAACCTAGGTACTTGAAAACATCTGGAACCTTAGTTAAGCCCACCTCTCCATTTGAACGCATCAACATAGATTTTAAGGGCCCTCTCCCTTCCAGGTCACAGAACTTCTACCTCCTTACCATCATTGACGAGTATTCCCGCTTCCCTTTCGCATAAGCCTGCCGTGATGTTTCTGCTGCCACTGTGGTTGAGTGTCTCAAAAATCTCTTCTGTTTGTTTGGAATGCCAGCCTATGTCCACTCAGACCGGGGACCTTCCTTTATGTCTAGGGAAGTCAAGGATTTCCTCCATTCAAATGGTGTAGCTACCAGCAGAACAACACCATACAATCCGGCAGGAAACGGGCAAATTGAACGCCTCAATGGAACTCTGTGGAAAACCATTTGTCTCTCTTTGAAGACTCTAGGACTGCGGACGGAGAACTGGGAAATGGTGCTACAGGAATCCCTCTCACAGGAAATGGTCCTGTGCTCGCCAAAAGGAACGTGCGAATCAGCAAATATGAAGACCCTGTCGAGGAAGTGGAATTACTTGAAGCTAACCCACAGTACGCCCTAATTCGCAAGAAGGATGAATCAGAATCAACCGTGTCCCTGAGACAATTAGCACCTAAAGGAACTCATGAAATGTTGGAGAAGCCTTGCCCTAACGGTGATGAACCCGCTCCAATATTAGAGCCCTCTAACATGGTACATCCGGAAGAACCCTCTGCCACTCCATCTGTTCATGGCTCTCTCTCTAATGAAATTGGAATCCCAGTGTGCCCCTCAAGACCTCAACGGGTGACCAAGGCTCCATCTTACCTCAAAGACTATGTTACTAATTTAAAACCAATCCTAAGCTCTCCATGGTAAATTGCTTGGCTCAATCACAATTCACCCAAATGTTTTAAGAAAAACTCAGGGTGAATGTGGTGATTTTTAATCCCACTCATGTGTGGGAAACTTTCTCTACTATAGTCTAACCTGGCAGATAACCAGTTATATGTTTGTAAACTCACTATTCTTGTACAGTTGTTGTTTTAATCTAATAAAATTGTGATGAAAATGAAGGACGAATGATTTACCCTTAGAAAGGTTTTTATTAGCTTAAAACAACAACTGTACAAGAATAGTGAGTTTACAAACATATAACTGGTTATCTGCCAGGTTAGACAATAGTAGAGAAAGTTTCCCACACATGAGTGGGATTAAAAATCACCACGATTTTCATTGTGGATGCTGACTCCTACCTATTGAGTATGTTGAAGAAGCTGTACTGATATATATATATACTTTTTTTTTTTAAGAACCATTTAAAGACGAAATATTTTAAAAATGGGTGTTTCGGATTTCTACTTGCAACACCACATCTTTCTCGTTTCTGTTTTAGTCGCTTCGCTGTTTTACTTCCTTGTACTCAGTAAAGCAACTACTGTAATCACGAAAATTTTCGATTTTCAGCATTGTGCAGATATAAACATCCCGACCACCCTTGACTCTATTTCGATTAGGTCCAGAACGACGTCTGTATATACGCTCGTACGTCTGTCCCACAACTCAAAAACGTTTGATCTAGGTTTGTGAGATATTGAACTTATTTTTTTGTAATTGTACCAATTATTTTTCAGTACTCTGCCATATGTGATGATTAAGTAATAGTTGATGCTCTACGTTCAGGTTTTAATTTGATTTTTTGGATCACTCTTCGAGCTACCTACTTATAGTTAATAGTGGTACTAGGTAGTCATGTGTTAATACAGTAGATAAAATGTCTTCATCATAAAAAAAAATCGAGGATAAGATGGTTGGGACATGTTCAAAGAATGGAGAGTGGTGAACTGAGGCAGACCTAGACTTCCTTGGCAGCAAGATACCGGAGACGACCTTCGTTCGTTGGGATACGAGAGAAAAAAAGGCAAAAAGAAGCCGAAGATAGGTCTCTGTGGAGGATGCCAAGGTTCTCCAAGGCCTATAGCGCCGTTAAATTTGGATAGATAGAGAAAATGTCGATTATATACTTAACGACCGCTGGAAGTGTTGAAAAAATCTGCGTAAACTATATGATTTTGTTTTTTTAAATAAATAAACTAGAGTCTATTTAAATATTGAGTCTAATTAATCCTAAAGAGAGGGGTGATGAGAGTGGAGGTTAGTGCCAACCCTATGCAGTCATTTTAAACTGGAAAGATCTTCCTGCATGTAAAAATAAAAAAGTTATTTACGTTTTTTAAAAATATGATTGTAAATTGTAGCATGGCACCGTGGATCCCCTCCTTATACTCATGAAAGAAATTAAATTGAAAATGAAAATGATCCCCCTCTGTCTCTTCAAGTTTGGAACTAGTAACTCATTAGGATTAGGTTACTTTACATCGTCTGGGTTGAAGTAAAAGAGTTAAATTATCAATAATAAAACTGGATTGCTTGGGATATAACTGGCATTAGCAAATTTTATTTTAATTTCTCGTGGAACTTTTAATAATTCATAAAAATATGATAATGTAGCACCCTATACTAAATCTTGCAGCAAATACGAATATATATTTTTATGTGCCATGAAAATTAAGAAATAATAAAAATGATAAAAGGTGTTCCACGTCATATTTATTATAATCTGATAATTACATAAAGGGTTCATAACTCTAGATAAGAAAATCAGCTGATGTTTATCGCTGTCATACGTATGAAGCGATATGGATTGTTCTCGAAATCTGGGCTATTTTCTAGTCCCAAGAAGATTTCTGGTCAAGATCGTATCCTCCGAATTGTTAGAATAATGATGGAGAGGTTGTTTTTTTTTAATGACATTGGATACTTCCATACAGCCAGATAGATAGAGAGGTTCTCCTTAAGGTTTAAAAGAGTTTAATGTTAAAACGTTTATAAATTTAATAAATTAGGCTTGGTGGTTCCTCCCAAGTCGCAAATGTAATTGCAGTGGCTGTTTCAAAAACTTTATCTTTTCCGGTACCATTTATTGGTGTTTGTTTGATTTTAAAATAAACTTCAGTATTTCAATAATTCATGTTATGCGAGTGTTAAACGATCAGTTAAGCATCGCCATCAAGTAAATATAATTGTTATTACGTTTAACTATTTATGTACTCTCAGAGTCTGGTAACCCGGCACCCGGTGAGGATGTAGCCCCTACACCTGACTTGGGATGGTGTAGTGGATCAGTGGGATGGTTATCCACTCCCCTTAAAACAGCGTATTACGAGATTTCAACAAACAAGACTTCAACAAGTTAAGTTCAACAAGACTTAAACGGATACCGCCCAAAAAATATAAGTTCACTGGAGCTGTCGGAGGATGACTGACTATACATGGCTGTTCGAAAGGGTGCCAGAATTTATCTACCTTGGAGTTCATGTTAGCTCTACGAATGATAAGAAATCAAGCGTAGAATTGAAGAGGTAAACAGATGCAATTTTTGCCTATTGAAGCAAAAGTGGGGTAGACTTATTACGAGGCATACCAAGTCCTGATTGTATAAAATCCTCATAAAGACAAGTCCTCACGTATGCTTCGCAGACCTGGACTCTGTCGAAGAAGGACTTTTCATCCTTGTATTGTATCACTAACCTCCTCGTATTCGAACGAAAGCCATAGAAGTTTATTTGGCTCAGTGAAGGATGGGAGACCGAAACTGCAGTGGATGGATGGAATGGAAGTCGATGCGAGGAGCCTTCTAGGCCTGACATTGGAAGGAGGTTGCACAGGATAGGGCTAAATAGCGGAAGTTTATTGAGGAGGCTAAGACCCACCACGGGTTGTAGCGCAACGGAAGTAAAATTATCAATTAAATTGTAAATTATTCATTGGGCATTATTACTAATTTCTTAAGATTTGAGAATTTATTTTGACCTCCGGCCGGACCAATTTCTTGCCCATACTGAAACTACTTAATGAAGTTTAAGTCTTTCTTAGATGATCAAGTAATACTACGTAAATTTAGTTAACTATCAATAAACCTTTTTAAATGTATCAGAAATCTACTTATCTAAATGATATTGAAGAGAAACCGCAATAAGTATTCATTATCGTATTTCAGTATTTTCATTTTTAACCAAAATTTCCACTGTAAGGTGTGTTATACCCTATCAGTTTATGTAAGCTAAGAAATTTTCACATCGGACGTGTCCTTGAGCTTAAATCAGTTGCATAATAAATTTGTAGTAGCTACTCGAGGAAGCGAACGAGTATCCTACATGAGGCCAATTAACAACTCTATGAAAGAAATTCCCTTGCAACTGCACATGTTAGAAACATTATATATCAAAGAAAGATTCTGAGCATGATTACCATAAGTAAGTAAGTTACTTATATGAAAAAAAAAGAAACTTTCTTATTGTTCTCATAAATTCGGCAAAATTAATTTCGATAGCGATTGAGAGAGAAAACCATTTGCTCATTAGAAATTATTGAAATTGATTGTAAGTAAATTAGGCATTTAAAAAAAAGAAGTCATTTTTTGACCTGTTACGTGGAACTTACGTTATTTTTACTTAGTGATTTATTTTTTAATTTTAAAAAAATGTCTTTTTACCCTCAATTTTTTTTAAAGCTGGGAGTAAGGGAGCCAGACTAGTACACTGACAGTTAATCACCAAATGACAAATTTTTTGCCCCAAGTGTAATGACAATTTTTATTGTAAGAATGTGACAGAGAATAAAACATACCATTTATTATATGAGCTGTTATTTATCAAAGTGTTATAAGTTATTTATTAAAGTGTTTAAAAAAAATAAATAAAAAAGTGGTGTTTTAATCACCTTTCAAATTTTATTATGAAATAATAACCATTAAAACCATTTACAAGGGCAAACGATTTTTTTAGTTTCATATGAAATTATACCCCTTTCAAAACAATAAGAAATTGTATAACTTTTCTTACAAGATTATACATTTATTTTTAAAAAAAGGTACAAATCAAGTTATCGGACAAATCTGTGGACTGATGTTTTATTCAGAAATGCATCTTTAACCTTGAAGAAGGATTGGACCTTTCAAATACTACGTACCTCTATATATTCCAAAAGAGAAATGGTGACTGGAAAAGTTTAAAAGAATACTATTCAGTACTAAACCAATGTTTTGAAAATTGGAGGTAGCTATGGTACAGTAACTAACGTGACACAATTATGACATCAGTTTGAAGAACTTTTCTCACCTATCAGCAGTGAGCAATCTGAGCACATACTATTTATGATAAGATACTTAGTTTATTTGGCAATAAGCAAAATTAACTGGGATATGAAGGTGACTATGTGAGGGGCATTGACCTCAATATATCATTTATTAGCCCATCTATGTAGATCTTCCTATCTAACTACCTACCTATCTATATTCATACATACATACATACATGCGTGTATATATATATATATATATATATATATATATATATATATATATATATATATAGTATACACATTAAAGAGAAGTAAGTGCGCGAGTAGTGGGGGTAGCGTTATAAAGACCCGATATCATGACCGCGGGGAGCAGACAGAGATGGCCATCCCAGTGAAGAAGATCTTCATCAGCGACGCTGTTGACGAGAGTTGTGCAGACCTCCTCCGCGAAGCAGGATTCGAGGTATTGCAGAAGACAAAGCTCTCCGAAGAGCAGCTCATTCAGGAAATACAGGTAACATTTTACTAATGATAAAGATCTAGTAGGAGACAGTTGTATAGGATAGTACAATGTTGTGCATACCAGGTGGCATTATCGTGAAATGATTATTCTTTGAAATTATTTAATACTTTCTACAGTTGTATTTAATTACAATACAATTGAATCAGTCATTTGAGAAACATCTCATGTCCATTTTTGGCCAAATTTGAGTTAGACATGTTAAATTGTTGGTGAAGGCTAGACAAATCCGATACGCATGTTTGGAAAACGTGTATATATTATTTGAAAAATAAAATACTGATTTTTATTAATAATTTGAATTGTTTTATCTTTTATTTCATACCTGATAACATATCGTTCAGTCAATTATTTGAGAAACAACACATCTCCAACAACGTTTATAATTTTTAAAAATATCAAAATAAAAATAATAAAATTTTAGTTTGGTAGAATTAGCTTACCAAACCGCTGTAGAAACATATAAAAAATTCAAAAAATATATGATGTTAAATTATGGACCAGCTGAGTTTTTTGGATATGAGATGTTTCTCAAATGACAGGTTCAATTGGAAAACTCCTTAAAACAATGACTTAAGTCTCTAAAATATTACAATTACTAATCAGTGGAACAAAGTAATATGAGTGGTTAGTTATTTTTCAGTATTTCATAGACTTAAGGCTTTGTTTTTAAAGTTTTCCAATTGCATTCTAATAATTATTTTATGTTTCTTTTTGAGTTTTTGCTTGTTTTTTTCTTGAATTTAATAATATCCAGTGCATTTCCACCATCATTAACATCTCTAACACATCAGATCCTTGCTAGTTTAATAGTTTATTCCGTAAACTATAAGATATCTCAATATGTTTGTTATTATTTAATAGTTTTGCTTATCTAAGAAGAATATTGTTGTTGTTTGTGTCAGTTATGGGAAGTTATCTTGTTATTGACTGTACGTAAGCTGTTCTCCAAGAGCCGGTTTAAACACATGTTCGAGTGCAAAAATTGATTTAAGATAATGGCCTGTCATTTTTAAGATTTCTGCCATTATAAAAACATATTATTCAACAGGCACTTTATTCAAAAGCATTATATTTTTTTTACGTAACGACAAATGATAACAAATTCTTCAATAATTTTTAAGATAAGAATATGACATATTCCATTAAAGATATGTACTTAAATCAACTTAAATACATTCAGAATATTAATTAATTAAAATAAAAAATAATTTTAAATTATTTATTAGAAAACCAAAAAGGGTATTCCACTGACCAATATTTTGGCTTAATATCACATTGTGATTTTTAATTTTTATAAACGAAATTCTATAGGTGGGTTATAAAAAATAATTACTATATTAAAATGATACAAATATTAGTTAGGTTTATATGTTTGAAAATATTGTTGTTCTTAACACGATACTAATCTATAAAACATTTGTATATTTTTTATGTTTTGAATTCGAATATATTAAAAAATACTTGAAAATATAATTTCGAAAAGCATATTAGCCTTTTTTTTAGACGAAACATTTTTTCTAATACATAATTTTCAAGACTACAAGTCAAGGTCATTCGAATGGCATTACCCATACGAAGCTATCAGGTTCATGATTTCCAGAATTTTCTGGAAAATATAGCACTAGGGCTGTTTCGTTTAGGTTTCATATTGATAGAAAAATTGATCCTAACTAAGACATGAGAATGCAAAATAATTCCTTAAAATGAGGGATATATACTCGTATATGAATTGGATTTACGTTCCCAATAAATTTGTACTTAATCTTAAAAAAAAGTTTTCAAAAGTATTACAATTGTATTTTAGCGCAAAGGAAATGTGGATAATATAAGCCATGAGTATCGTACTAGGGTAGAGATGTTTAACCACCTAAAGAGATGTAAACTATCTAAATATATATATTTTTCAATGAGTTCATGGGAAGAAGAGACATCATATTAGAACGGTAAAAACTTAAAATGTTTCGATTTTAGCTTATAATAAAGAACATTTATTATAAAAAAGTTAATGTTTCGATGAGACCGCAAGGTACCCCTAAGTAATTGCTACTTGGAGGAATGAAAAAAAAAACTCAATCTTCTTCTGTCGATGGAAACCTGACAGGCAAGTCGATTTTACTTCACTATATATGAGAATATCGCAGGAATGGATTAGAAATGTTTATTAAAAAATGGGCAAACAAATATTATAAAAGCTTTAATGAAAAGTGTGGAAAAAAAAACAAAATATATTAAAGTAATGATCATTGGTAGAATTATACTACAGAGATACTTCATTATGAATTATAACTATTTGAAAAGTTGGAAAGTTGAGGATCTTATTTCCTTTTATTATCTGTGTATTGTCCATGTATTATCTATTTTGTTAAAATCTTCAATATTTTTAATCTTACACAGCCTGTTTATAGATAGAATTTCAAGAATTTTGACTGATTTAAAAAAATAGTATTAATAATATAGTAATATAAATAATATAATATCTCCACGTTCTAGTGATTCCTAAGTGCTAATCTTAATATGTGGGAAAACTCAAGGGCCATCATACAAAATTTATAGAAACGTGCTCATGATAATCAGTTTTAATACTTATTTTAAAGATAGAAAGATATATATATGTATGTATGTATATAGATATATAAAATTAGTGTTACTGTGTTTTCTTACTAAATATTACATTTAAAGTAATGAGGGCCAAGTTGATAAATTTTGATGATTTGAAAAAAGTTATAACACATCAAATTTTCAAACTCTTATTTCTTTTTTTTTTATGGGAAATAAAGTGTAGAGTTGTACCATGATCAGCCGTATATTCCTTACAGCCATAATTGTGAACTCAAGTAATACTGGTTATTCACTTAACACCCTTCCTGAACATTTCAGAACAATTTCATTATAACAGATTATCGAATTTATGAACATATAACATTATACTTTTATTAAAATGTGTTGTTGAATATGGAGCTTTATGACTACAATGATCACATAACGATTATTATAATATTAACATTTAATTTAAGTAAAATATTAACCACTCAGACCTATGTATCACCCAATCTATGTAATCGTGACGTTTCGATTTAAAAGTAATGATTTGCCAATAAATGACCCGAAAGGTTATCTAATCAACATTACATAAAATATAACACTACTATCGCGGCGGATATATCCGGATTATCCGAAGAGTTTGCGATTTATCAAATAATTTAATAGATTATATAATCAAATAGTGTGTTTATGATATCGGTGTTAATTATGATAAATTGTGTGCCAATCTTATCTATCTAGAGATGACGGTTACTGAAATGGGAGAAAGAGGGTAAACATGAAATCGACATAATGTTATCAATACTTGAGTAATGGATATAAACAACTTGAATTAATCATTAAAATAACGTCACGAAATAAAGATTATTGCTATTCAATATTCCTATCTCCACGTTCTTGTGTATCCTAAGCGCTAATCTTAATATGTGGGAAAACTCAAGGGTCATCATACAAAATTTATAGAAACGTGCTCATGATAATCAGTTTTAATACTTATTTTAAAGATAGAAAGATATATATATATTTTTTTTAAACTATTATTTATTTTTATACAAATTTTATTCTATTAAAGAAAAGTAATAAAATTTAACTATAATAAATATTACATAAATTAAAAAAAATATATAGTTATGATAGTAGTGATTTGGCCAACGTCAGGTTGTTGTTGTTTGGTTTTAAGGTAAAAAAACTGCTGTTGGTTATTATTTTACTTGTAAATAGACAAAAACGATTATTTTATTTCATTTTTACTGTATTTTTGTTCTAATTCTAATTATATTTTATGCTTATATTATATTTTAGTCTATTCTTATTTTATTTTATTTTTTATTATTCTTATTTTATTTATTTAAATTTTTTTTTACATATCTACAGCCCCGGGGAATAAGTGGTTAAGTCGAATTTTGTCCAGAGATTCACCGGTCAAATTTTTTCTGATAACCGGAATCGTGTTATTATCGTTTTTTTTTACTTGAAATGGATTAGTAAAATAAGCAATACGAGGCTAAAGTAAACTCGTGAGTAAAGATAATTATTCCCTCGCATTCGCTCGGGAATAAACTCGATTGTTCCCTCGCATTCGCTCGGGTACAAACTTACAGCTGAATGAATAATGATCTTTAGTCCCTAGGTGCATAAATAACTATTTTCAATAAAGTTATTTGAATGTTCCAAATGAATAAGTAAAGAATCTCCCCCAAAAAAATGGGTATCGGTAAAGCAAAACATTCCTATTGTAATGATGGTATTGAAATTCTTTTATCAACCATTATAAATTTTTTAAAAGCTTGAAACGTATTTTATTTTAATTGATGTTATTATTCCTATACAACTTCAAGTTCAAATATGATACCATTCAAAATATGACTACATCATAAATTAAAAAAATATTATACAACTCAAAATATGACTACATTCAAAAAAGTTTGGAAGTGGAATGTCAGATATGCCGTTACTTAATTTTTAAAAAAAGCTTCAACCAATACAATTTCTACTGAAGGTTTAACTCAAAAATGACAATTTTTGAGTTATGTCGGTTTTCTTTTAAATATTTAAAAAAATAATATTGATCCCAAAATCTCCCAAAAACGGACAGAATAAAGAGTTACAATGTTGCATTTATAAAAAAAAAAATCGGCTTTAGTGATGTGGCTATTCACAGCCTTGCTCTGAGATTTAAATAAATGAAAATAGAAAGAAATATTCAAAACTTTCTATTGTAAGAAAGGCAGTAAATTTAATAGTGTAATAAATAAATATTAATGTAACCTCAAGATAAATATATCTGAGAAATGTGCTTGTTCTGAAGATAAGACACTTTGTGTATTACCAAGGCAAATATTGACGTTCCATGAATAATATCCTAATACCATAGTGATACGATTGATTGTAAAATACATTAATTATTATCACCAACAGTTTATTCAAGATGGGTCACTATTGTCTATATATAACCCTTACTCAATAAGACAAAAATGTAGGAACCAATCTTCTAAAAACTATGAAGTCATATATTTGTGATTAGTGAAATATTCTTAAAGTATTTCTATAGATATTTTAAAAATAATGATAGAAAAAATTGTTTGTGGTTGGTACGAATAGGCACAGCAAATTCAACCTCATATTTCTTTTAAATCTTGGCTTAAATACTTAATGGTGATCGTGCAACGTCATCATTGCCGAATTTCGATATTCTAGGATAGCTTGTAGACCAAGCACGTAAAATGTTGACGTTGAATTATTTATAAAAAGTAATTTAATTTTCAGGAAATTAAATAATTGATAGTAACGTATTCAACGGTGAAATTATTTCTTTGACTAGCTAGCTAATAATAGTTTACTTACTAATACTTTTTGGAGATTTACAATCACATTAATGTTTGACTTACTTTATATATAAACATACTTAGCACCTTATTCACTACGAAAATGACTTGATTCCGGTTACTTAAATACAAGAAACTCGTTTTGGAGAAAATTAGACTTACCACTTATTCACCGGGGCTATAGATGTATGACTTACTATACATATAAAGTAAGTCATATATCTACAGCCCCGGTGAATAAATGGTTTTTCAAAAATGAGTTTCTCGTACTTATGTAAGCGGAATTGAGTTATTCTAGTTGTGAATAAGGGGCTAAGTAAGGCATTGGCTTTTAAAAGGCGTTATTGCTTATATTACTAATCCATTTCAAGTCAAAAAATATGATAATAACATGATTCCGGTTATCTGAAAAAATTTGACCGGTGAATCTCTGGACAAACTTCGACTTAACCACTTATTCACCGGGGCTGTGATATTTAAACTGTTTTTTTAATAAATAAAATAAGAATAATAAAAAATAAAATAAAATAAGAATAGACTAAAATATAATATAAGCATAAAATATAATGAGATTTAGAACAAAAATACAGTAAAAATGAAATAGAATAATCGTTTTTGTCTATTTACAAGTGAAATAATAACCAACAGCAGTTTTTTGACCTTAAAACCAAACAACAACCTGACGTTGGCCAAATCACTACTATCATAACTATATATTTTTTTTAATTTATGTAATATTTATTATAGTTAAATTTTATTACTTTTCTTTAATAGAATAGACTTTGTATACAAATAAATAATAGTTTAAAAAACGCTCTATTCTTATTTTAAACTTAGTAAAAAGTATTATCTACTTTTTATTTTGGTTTTCTATAAACGCGTGATATTTAGTTGTTTTGTTTTTAAACTAATATTAATTTTCTTCTTTTTAGTTCGGCTGGATATAAACGCGTGTTCTTTAGTTTAAAAAAAAAAAACTAACATTCATTTTCATTTACAAAAGCCCGTTTTTATTCGTTGTTTAAATATATGTTTTATTTTCCATTTTTCAGTTTATGAGTTTAAAATAGAATAAACTTATATCGGTTATTTAATTTCAAAATATTATTTTAGATTGATTAATCGTTTAAGCATGTATTTTAGTATTTCAACCTATAATTTTTTTTGTTGTCGCAAAATATGCAAAACTCCCCAGTTGATCCTGCCAGTAGTCATTACTGCGTCAAAGATAATGGTTTGGCTTATTACACGCCTTAATATTTGCCACAAGATACTACCGTCATGTGTCCTTTTTATAACTTTTTAAATTATTGCATTGATATCATTTCTGGAGAGGTGTGCAAAATTTCAATTTAATATGATGTTTTCAAGAGGCTGAAAATCGAGTTTAAAGGATCCGTTACTTACATAGGATATTTATATATAGATGTGTCCATATCCCTAAACTATAATAGTCCACACTCTATGTTTCCATGACAACCACTGAAAACATCTGGCCAGAAGATTCCAGCAATTGATAGTTTTTTATTCAGCCACTTAAATTATTATAACCTCATTACTTGTTGTTTTTGTTCAAATATTAAAATTATTATTTAATACTACCTACTATTCTTTTTATTTCATATTAGTAAGAAGAGGATTGGTATTTATCAGAAGATGAAGACAGCTCTAAAAAGATGGAACCTCTGGCTGCAATACTCAATAAGTTAAAAGCAAAAAGATGGAACCTCTGGCTGCAATACTCAATAAGTTAAAGCAAAAAGATGGAACCTCTGGCTGCAATACTCAATAAGTTAAAGCAAAAAGATGGAACATCTGGGTGCAATACTCAATAAGTTAAAGGAAAAAGGTGGAACCTCTGGCTGCAATACTCAATAAGTTAAAGCAAAAAGATGGAACCTCTGGCTGCAGTAGTCAATCAGTTAATGCAAAAATATGGAAACTCTGGGTGCAATACTCAATAAGTTAAAGCAAATAGATGGAACCTCTGGCTGCAATACTCAATAAGTTAAAGCAAAAAGATGGAACCTCTGGCTGCAGTAGTCAATCAGTTAATGCAAAAAGATGGAAACTCTGGGTGCAATACTCAATAAGTTAAAGCAAAAAGATGGAACCTCTGGCTGCAATACTCAATAAGTTAAAGCAAAAAGATGGAACCTCTGGCTGCAGTAGTCAATCAGTTAAGGCAAAAAGATAGAAACTCTGGGTGCAATACTCAATAAGTTAAAGCAAAAAGATGGAACCTCTGGCTGCAATACTCAATAAGTTAAAGCAAAAAGATGGAACCTCTGGCTGCAGTAGTCAATCAGTTAATGCAAAAACAAAAAGTAATAAGGTTATAATAAATTAAGTGACTGAATAAAAAACTACCGATTGCTGGAATCTTCTGGCCAGATGTTTTCAGTGGTTGTCATGGAAACTTAGAGTGTGAACTATTATAGTTTAGGGATATGACACATCTATGTATATATATATATCCGTACAGGCGAAGGTAATTAAAGCGTGTTAAAAAGACAAAAAAATATAATATTATTTAGTATTACGGGTAGAATGCAATACTTTGCTTGAAATACTTTATTCGACTTTATTTTATTTATTGTGAATCTATGCAATCGTAAAAATGATTAAAAATTTAATATTTCTACCTACTTTAACACTTTGACTTAAATATTAAAGATAATATTAATGTCGAAGAGGTTTTTCTCTCATAGAATGGACCATCATGAGCGAATATAGTGGGGATGAAGAGCTCGAGGTGAGAGACCCCTACCCCAAGACAGGTCAGGGACCTCCAAAGCAGGCGAGGAAACCTCAAAACAGCTGGTGGAAAATCAAGTCCTAATATAAAGCACGCTGCAGTACTTGTTTGTACCTTATTATACTTAGTATATGATAAGCCCCGTCTCCCTATGTGTATCTTGCATTCTGGTCATCGACCAATTATTTGTCAAAATATTCTACATTGTGGAAGATTCTATTGCAACACAACTATATGCTTTACTTAAACATAAAAATGTTTGTCCATTTAATGTCACTTTATGCTCCTATGGCTAATCGGAGGATGCTACAGTTGGAGCTCTAAATTTCGCCCATACAAGTATAATTAGGTTAGAGATCTTTAACGAGTACCTGACATCGTAACGGCTCGGGGCCCCCGTTTAACGTCTTTTCCGATGGACGGCATTGCTAAGGATTTTTTACTCCCTACTTACTCTACCTGCCAGGTTTCGAACATGGGGTCTTGGACTGTGATGTTTCTTATGCTAACCACTAGACCGCAGGTCACCCAATCAGGAGGTGATTCATAGATAGTTCTGTGTTCCAGTTCCAAACAGAAGTGGCATACCAAATTTGTAATTTTTGAAACAATGACTTCATAAATCCTTCTGGGATCTTGTTCCTAAGATAGGATAGCTTGTGCTTATAGCTGATACTAATTATTATACAAGATTTTAACTAATAGTGTTTTTCATGAAGTCAAGTCCTCTTATATAATTGCAGTTTGATCAGAACCCTTCGTTGACAAGTGGCGTATTTAAACTCCATTATCGCCAATTGTCTTATCTTACCGACGAAGTTAAATTTTAAATGGATGGTTGGCAGCAATGGCGTAGAAAGGAAATGTCGCCCCACGAAATAATTACAAAAAAAAATTCCTATTCATCAGCAAAGGGTTTATATGCTTCATAACGTCAACTTAATTCTTCTTACGCAAATGTGTCATCAATGGGTTAGTTAACGATGACCGTAAGTTCCAGTCTGCAAGAACCGGAGACAAATCAGTAGTGAAGATTGCCCTCGTTGATCGTAGAGAATTAAAAAAATAAAATAAACCTAAACTTAACTAACAATTGAAGCTGGATGAAAAACAAATGAACCATGAAAAATAAAAAATGGTGTTTTTGATAGTAAAACGTGCCAGTATGTGAGAAGGGTAATGAGTAATGTTGAAATAAGAAACACAACCACATTTAGTTTTTAAAAATGTACTTTTTATTTAAAAGATTTTTATTTATTGGCAACCGAATTTTGCAGGATAAAATCCCAATCCAAATTGAAAGTTAACTTTCAATTCTTTGAAAGGTGTATTTTTTTTTTGAAAACTCAAACTGTGTCATTTTTATCCGAATAAAATTAGTAGTAATAATCTATCTCAATGACAGGAAGTTATTTTATCATCTAATCAGAGATAAGAATCTAGTAAGTGCGATTTCGGATAACAAATAACATCTGATGTCTAGATCGTTGATCCTTCTTTGAACTACGATGGCATCATTTTCAGTCAGCATTTTATCTCCTATCATGTAATTGGCATGTGTAGGAAAATTAATCGATTAAAAAAAACTAATCTCTAATATCATTAAACGTATTATAATGATATATGTACGTATTATATTGACAGATTTTACCTTGCATACAATTAAAATTGTCCATATTTCTTAGCCAAAATTAAACTCGTAGATTACAGTAAATTACAGCTTAAAATTCGCCTTTATTCAACATTCTAGTTATTTATATTATTAATAACAGTCACGGATAGTTCCTGCAAACCTTCTTGGGGCTCATACAGTCTTTATAAAGTTGGGCAGCCTTAATTGAAAAAAAAAACTGGCAGTTGAACGTGATCGTTGTCAAATTACCTCCTGCCCAACCGTTGATCTAGAAACAGTATGGTTTCTAACATGTAGTTAAGCTCAAGACCCTCCATGGTTTATAGTTGTAATGGTTTTTCGAGAAGAAGTGAAGAGTGGTGGGTCCTGAGATACATACTAAGATTCATTTACGGTTAGAAATAAAAATTACGCAACATTAAATACTTATTCGTGTTTCATATGTCAAAGAATTATTCCATTGTCGGTAAAGAAAATAACTGAAGAAACGCCTATAGAAAGATAAAATACGCAATCTTATTTTTCTTCCTTTTTTTTTTTTTTTAATCATGTTTAGAATTGGTTAAGCGAATCCTACTTTTTATTCTCAGGTTCCTGAACAGCAGATACTTGGTGGGTGGTTTTAGAACCTACTCTGCAAACCTTAAACTTCTCCAATATTAACTAACGTTTATAATTAGGAAATTAAACTCATGTGAAATTCTCATAAGACGAAGATACGTATATGACGCGGAAAATTTGTTTTTGATCCTAGATTATCGTCGTAAGATGGTAGTGCTCGAAAGAAAGGTCTTAAATAGGATTAGTGGAATGACACGAGTAAATGGGGAAATTCAGATTTCATTAGAGAATAATTAGGGACTTGCAAATATTCAATGAAGTATTCTGCACATGAGCGACAACCTGCAGAACTGATACCGGGTAGTTTTTTCCAATGGAATATAAATCAATGTCGTGAATGAAGATGACATATTTATTTATATTTAAATAATAAACCATGGCTCAATGATTTGTGACGTTTTTAGTGTTATGCTTTCTTAAATGTTTGATGCTTACATTTGGTAGTAAAAGAAAAAAATTGAGTGTACAAATACGATTAATATAGGCCTAAAACGAACATTACTAATTAATCATTACAACTACAGTTACTATTGTACTTGTTGTGCCACTAGAGTGATAGTTTTACTTAATTTAACTTACTACTTCTTCTCAGTTGATGCACTTTTTTGAAGTACAAATATTTCAAGAAAAAATGAAAATTTCAGAAAGAACTTTTAATCATTACCCTAAAGGTATAAATACTTCTGTTTATTATTACAATAGATCCAAGTTTAACTTACGCCAAAAAATGAACATGTTTTCTTAATTAAAAAAAAAATTGCATCCATGTCGAAACGTCATGTGAAACGCATCTTAGAGATTGTTTTCTATATGAGATAATTAAAAATTTTCCTCGGGTCAAAACGTTTATCTTATACGATACGTCATATCAAGTAGGTTTAAAAAAATTGTAATATATGTTATCGTTTAATAAATGACATAACCCGTAAGAGGCTATGAAAACATTTTACATAACATAGTTTTGTTTCTAACGGCTGCTCTATCGCATCACAGATACTGAAGTTTTATTCTCTGTTCTTAAGCAATAAACGACGATTCAATTTTCATAGACATTTCAATTAGGGATGATTTTTATGATATATTTATTATTTATAAAGATAAAACAACGAATATTAAAAAGCAGAATTTATGAAGTATTGGTCTACTTTATTTAAGCTGGGGATCCCTCACTTATAACCTACATTGATTATCCATTGCATTTCTTATTACTTTAACTCGGAATTGTATTTAAATATCATTTATTTCTGCCTTTAAGTTAAATAATACAAATACCATTCCATAATATTTAGTAAAAATTTTGAAATTGAAAATCTTAATATTTATACTAATATATATTTTTTCCTACTAACTTAGTCTTTCCCCTCCTCTTACATTAATTATAAATTCTGAATAGCGCTTGTAAAATAATTTTGAATCCGTATTTTCACCGCAAACACAGTCTCTAAAAGTACTTTGAGTCTAAATAATCTGGCTTCGCATTATTTTTATGTGTGTCCTCATTATAGTTTATGTGTGCACAGTATACTTTTTAGAGTGTGGTTATTCCAAACCATGTTATTAATACCAAAGAGTTCTATACTCATTCCCATTTGAGCAGAGTACAGAAGTTTTCCTTCTGTAAAAGGTACCCTTTACCCTCCTGGAAAAATGTTTAAAGAATAAGCTAATAATAAATACTTTTTGTGTGTATAGTCGGTCTATTTGAAAAAAATAATGCTTTACGAACTGTTATTACTGCTTAAGATATGACTGAATTACAACTGCAGCGTTCTCACTAAAATACAAAAATACATAAAAAATTCATTTAAGAAAATGCTAGGCTATATCTTTTCTTAGACCTTTCCTACTATAAAGCTTTGGTCCATGCATTGGCTTAAAAATTTAAAGGTCAATAAAATAAATTATTATATTATAGGAATGGCCGAAATGAAGTTTCCAACCTAGTGCCACACCAAAGAATTATTCTGCCGATTATTTTAGCCTCGAACCTAGCACTTCCAAGGCTTAAAACTTTCAGATTTATAAGTATATGTTTATAATATGGCATTACCACATTTACTAATCATAATCATAATTCATTGAATGGTATTAATAATTAATACATCAAATTTAACGACTTATCATTTGATTTTTTTCTTACATATCGAGGACTCCATGTCTTTGATAAAATGATTTTCCAACTAGTTAAACATTCCACCTATTTTACGATTTTATTAAAATAGATTATAATTAAAAACTAGCTTGCACATTTGCTTTTCCTCTATTACATTATGCTTAAAGAATCCATGGGTTAGTACTCCCATGAGCCCATGGGTGCTAAGATCGATGGGAAGGATTATCTCTGGTTTAATGAGGCCTAAGATTAAATTAAATTAATCTTAGTTTAATAAAATACGATAGATTATGATAATATTTATTAGTAGTAACGTTATTAATCTAATTTTGTAAAAACGAGAATCTTGTAAAATATAACTTCTTTGAAAAAAAATAATTATTGAACATACCAGTATTTATGCTAATAAGTTTTATTTTTCAGGATGTGGAAGCCTTGATCGTAAGATCTGAGACTAAAGTAAAAGCTAATGTTCTCAGTTCAGCACCAAAACTCCGAGTTGTTGGTAGGGCAGGAACTGGTGTGGACAATATTGATGTGGAATCAGCAACGAAAAAAGGAATAATAGTTCTTAAGTGAGTTGGATGAAATTTTAAATTATTATAATAGCCTTTTACTTTTTAGGTTAAAAATTTTGAAAGTATTACTTGATATTTTTATTATGAAGAAATCATGAAAACAACTGGAGCGCAGATTGCAATATTGATATGGAATTACAAACCAATGTATTTCCACTTTAAATTGAGAAAATTCTAGATTTATATCTGAATAAATAAACCATTACCTTTAAATGAATTAGAAATTTAAATTCTACTGACCATATACAATATTTTCCAATAATTAAAGGGTTTATAATAACTGCTCCCAAATTCTTTGTACACTTGTCCTGTCAAAATAGCCTTGATCATTCTTGACCTCAAATTCTAATGTTAAAGTTGTAAACTTGTTTTTCTGTAGCATTCGTAAAATAAAATAAGCAAAGTGCTGTGAATAAAATGTATCTGTCTTGAAGATTGCATATTTATGAGACACTCATAAAGACACTCAATCAGAAGCAAGCAACTACAATAGTCTATGAATATGTTAATATACTTTAATAATATTTAAAAAATATTTTAACGATATAAAATATTCCTTGCAATAATTAAATTTTTTAATTATAGTTACATTGGATATATTAAATGGCAATAATAATAATGAAATTCATGAAAATAAAAACCATATTTGTGAAATCTATAAGTCCTGATTTAATTGAATTGAAATTAATTTTCAATAAAACCTTAATTAGATAAAAAGAGATTCAGCCGTTTATAAATTTATAAAGAAAGTATAATGAGTACTAATAAATATTTCTAAACCATAAATTAATATTAATGTACACTTATTACTATATTTATAATATTCAAATGATTAACAGGATTTATTAACTATTTTCAGCACTCCTGGTGGAAACTCAATCAGTGCCTGCGAATTGACTTGTGCACTTATTGTTTCTTTAGCAAGGTATACTTAATTTTTGTTTGTTAACTAATTAATATATAATAAAGAAGTTAAAATAATTTTGAACTTATACTGAATATTAATCTATCTTACAGGAATGTACCTAGCGGTTGCCAATCATTAAAAGAGGGCCGATGGGACAGAAAACTTTACACAGGAGAAGAACTTCTGGGAAAAACCCTTGCTGTGTTAGGCCTGGGTAGGATCGGTCGTGAAGTAGCTTCAAGGATGAAGGCGTTTGGTATGAGAATCATTGGATTCGATCCGATAGTAAGTGCAGAGTCTGCAGCCGCTCTAGGAATAGATAAAATGGACCTACCTGAAATATGGCCCCTTGCAGACTACATTACTGTACACACACCTCTTATACCACAAACCAAAAGTATGTTTGATACTGGTTTTTAATCTTTATAAATAAAATATTGCTATACATAATTTTACATATAATAATGCAATTGTTTTCATCCAGATCTCATAAATGAAGACACCCTTAACAAGTGTAAACCAGGTGTGAAAATAGTAAATGTTGCTCGAGGTGGTATAGTCGATGAAAAGGCATTGCTGGCAGCATTGAAGGTGATTTTTAATTTTAAGTTATAAAATGAATTCTTTCATTGATAAAGTTGACAAATCTTTTTTTTTTTTTCTTTTTTTTTATAAATTGTTTGCTATATTTCTCTATAATTTTTTTTCATTTAAGTAATATAAAATTAAAATACTCATTTTTCCTTTGTTGCTTGTAGAATGCAGTGAACTGGTTTCTATTAATAATAACAATGAAACAGTGAGATGTAAAATAAAACTGCCGCAAATGATTGAAATATAAAATTCAATTTTTTTTATAGTTTCGTTATTAATTACATAATGGATAATTTATCATCACTGGATATAGTGTGTTAAGATTGCATACTTAAAATAACTATAAATCTTATTGAAATTCCTGTTCTCATAAAACCTTGTAAATTAAATGTTTCCTAATGAATACTGATCTATAAATAAATCTAAGCAATGAGGCTTTTTAGTTTAATAGATAAAAGCGAATGAAAACAAAAATGAATAAAAAAAAACAAGTAATATATTAAATTTCCAGATGAAGGGGAACTTATGTTATTGTGAATACTGATATTTCTATTACATAATTAAAAGATAAAATTTTATCTTAAGTGTGCAAGAGCTTACTTTGTTTCTATAACTTATTATATAACACAACTACGGATCCATAAACTTATTTAAATCATGTAATTAAAACAATTTTTTTTATGCAATTTGATATATTCCTGAGTGTGGTTAAAATGTAGGATCCAGTATAGCCACTTAAAATCAATTCATTACATGACATTAATTTTATAAAATATTCGACTGTTTATAGGCACATATAATTTGGTTTTTTCAAGACAATTTTATTGCTAAATAAATCCTTTTTTCAACTGATCAATTACAGTGATTTCATTTTCAAAACCTGGAGTGGTATACACATCACCCATCTTTCACTTAGAACACTACGTAAAATAAATATTTTAATTTTCTATTTAGTTTATGTGGAAACATTCATTTTTCATTTGATACCAATTAGGATGTTTAATAATCAGTTCCTTTTTTTGCTAATGTACATTAGATTAAACATATTTATGTGTAATAGGTATTTTTTCCCTTAATCTTTACTTCTCCTACTGGATGTTATACATCTATGTTACTGCTCTTATTTCTGAAAACTCGTCTTCCTCTTAGGAAATTATTTCTCCTTTTTTCTTATTAAATTAATCTGCAAAGTTCTGTATAATTATGTTTTTATTACAAATAACAATGAGAGGGTGAACTTTTTGAAATTGACAAAATTAAAATCGACTTGATATTTTCAGTTCCATGCAGATTTCAGGAATACACACATGTAGAACACACATGTTCATATCATCGTCATTAAAATGTCTAATTCATGTTTTGTAAAATTTATTTTTAAAGGATGGTCGTTGTGGTGGTGCAGCACTAGATGTTTTTACAGAAGAACCTCCAAAGTCTGAATGGTTATTACAGTTCATTAAGCACCCCAAAGTAATTCCAACACCTCATCTTGGTAAGATTATTATTTACTTAATGAATTTATTCATTTATCATAGCAAAAAATCGGTATAGGTGTTGTTGTTAATTCAACAATTCTGATATAACTCATGATAAAATCTTTAATTTACATTTTAATGAGACATAATTTAAAAATATAATGGTATAGTATTGTAGTTCAGAATTAAAAATGATTGAAGAGAAAAGTTATTTTTGGGGAAAAAATGATTTATTAATCTTAACTGTGTTTATTTGGGTAGTTATTTATTTTGCAAAACTAGTACTACTTTTAGTTAATTTTGAAATATATTTAAATTATTCAACATTTAACATTTAATGAGTAAATTATTCAAGTCAAAAAATTATTTTATTAATTTGCCTGTACCATGAAAACATTTTTTTTAAAACGAGGATAATGGTATTTTAAAAACCTTGGATCGTTTTTTATACAGGTTAAATTAAATTGGCCAATATTATAATTGGTGATGTAATAAATATTAATTGTTCTAACATTTTTTTTTTTATGATTACAGGTGCTAGTACTGTTGAAGCACAACAGCGAGTAGCTGTGGAAATAGCTGAACAATTAATATCCATAGCCAAACCTGGCGAAGGTTTAGCAGGAGTTGTTAATGCTCCTGTCCTTAATGATTTGAGAATAGCATCAAATTCAGCTTGGATTAATTTGGGAAGAGATTTAGGAAATCTAGTCGGGAGACTCTACAAGCAGGAACCTCTAGGAGGGATGAAAATTGACATCACAATTACAGGTAAGCTAGATTTAAACGTACAAACCAATTAATTTATAATAGTTATATTTAAATACAACATTTATATTTTTTATAGGTTTAGAAGCACTTGGTTTTATGAGAACGGCTGTTTGTGCTGGTCTCATGTCAGGAAGGACCGAGAATGGTCTCAATCTGATCAATGCTCTATTTCTTGCTGAGGAAGCTGGAGTTGCTGTTACTCAATTTCACCAAGACAAGATGTCTGAACCAACAGTAACAATAGCTGTATCTGGAAAGAACCCTCACAAAGTGTCTGGTAATTATTTACTATTGAAAGTTGAAATGATTATTCATAGAGTTAGTACTAGTAGAGTAACCAATGCCTTTCTATTGACACGTTGTTATATTTAACAACAGTTGTTAAATTTAAGTTAAATTTAATTAACAGTTGTAACTCATTTTATTATAATTGTATAAAATACATAATTTTCATTGCTCTTAGGGACAATAAGAGGAGGAGAAAGCTGGCTGCTATCGATTGATGATGCAAAATTTTCTTCAGGAGTTCTGCTTAATTCCAACTCCTTAATTTTTGAAGGATCAAAGGCTAATGTAGACTGTCCAAATGTTTTAGGTATGTCTACGTTAATATTTTTTAGTAACTACTATAATCCATATAACCATAAGTAATTGATGATATTTATAATTTATTAAAGTTCTCATGAACATTTAAAAAAATCTGAATATAGTAAGTAACTCATTTCAAACAATTTTAATTAATTTCTATTACATTGCTCAATTTTTAAATTAGGTATACTCTTTTTTTAGTTTCAATAGAAGCTTTGGTGTCATATTGATATCTTTATAATACATTTTATTTATTTTTCAAAATTCTGTAAGTTGACTTACGGTCACAATATTTTGATCAATTATTTTTTTACCAACAAATTTTTTGTATTCATAATTTAAATATAGAAGTTTATCTATGTATCTCTTTGATTTCAGGAGCTCTTGTGAAAAACAGCATCGTAGTAACAAACATGGCAGTTGCTAGAGGAAAGGGAGCAGTCTGGATTGTAGTCCAGGTTCTTGAGAAATCGAACATCCCGAAAATTGTAGGACTCAATGCATTTTAGTCAATAGCGATTTATACAAATTATTACATTTTACTTTTGGCAAATCTATATGAATCAATGATTATTGAAATATTGTCAGTTATCACTGATAACTGACGATTCCATCTATTCCTCATAATTATTTAAATAGATACTAGGTGCCATAAATAGGTTTGTGTTAATTTATGTACTACTGGGTACTCCTTACAGATTTTTTTGTTTGAGATTAAGTTTTGAAGTTTATAAATTTCAAGAATGTGATTCTCGGGCTAGTGTTTATAGCACATTCAGGAAAAAACCCTGAAATAAAAAGACTGATAATAAAAAATTATAATTAATTCTACCGGCTATATAACTTTATCAAGTCTTTTGTCTTTGGCTTTAAATGCATTATGTTCAAGTGGTCCATATAATAACATCTCTTAAGTATTAACTAAATAGAGATTAGATGAATAAAACTGAGATATCCATCATATATATTTGTTAGCCACAGGTTAACATAGATAAAGATAATTTATTATTAATGTTAGTCTGGATTTCGTCTGTTTTTAATATTAAACGTAAAAAATAATTGAAAGCAAACCAAATTAATTCTTTTGTGTTTATTTTCTTTTATTTTTTAAACATATAAATTGTAAATAGTTTTATAACAGTATTGTTATTAGTTGTTTAGAATTAAATGTCTGAAACTTATATGTAATGATATTAGTATAATATAAAATTTGAATTTAATAAATACAATTTTTTAATTGAAATATTGTAGTTAATTCATTGTTTCCTTTCTTAAATCATATATCTGTTAGATGATTAAAACTATAAACCCTTTATGTCTATATTTTTAAATCCATCTCTACTGGGCTTTTATTTATATGGTTTAAAGTCTAAAATTACCTAAAAGATCAGCAACTGCCTAAGTGAGTAGTCTCTAAACAACTTTAATTTAGCTGAAGTAAGCACTGGGCATAGAATTTACTCTAAGCATTATGCCAAGAATTAATTCTATTCCCGCTGGAATTAAGAGTGATCTTATAGAGGTAATCATGACTGGACTGCTCTATAAAAATAGTGGCAATTCAATAAGACAACAGATTTGATGTTCTTTCCTACTTAAAACTTAAAAGAAAAGATCACAGGAGAATGGAACTATTTAGTTCAATGGCAATTTCGGTCGCAAGTAGTTTAGAGATAAATAAAATATATATAACAAAAGGTACTACATTTATCATAAAAAGGATATAAGCTAGTCAAGCCCTGTTGAGGCTGCAATGCAAGCCAATTAACGAAAATTAGTGATCAATGAAAAACACTCTACTGAATCATGAAACCGTTGAGAATTATGGCTTACATTAATATTTGAAAGACAAAAAAGGTAAGAAACGGAGTTAAACCAATGACTAACATTTTTTTAATTTAGGCTAGGGATTAATGAGATCAAGAATTTTCATATGGTTTCATAAAGCCAGTCTAATATGATACCAAAATTTAAAGAAACGTTTCTCATAAAATTAGATATTGATGTACCATATATATGAAAAAATTCTTTAGCCATTCATTTCAACAATTTTTTACAATAAATGTAATTATAAATTTGGAAATTATTTAATTGTATAGAGTTTTGTATTTTTTTTCCAAGTTCTGATTGCAAGTATCAAAGTGAAGTTGTCCGAAAATGTATCTCTGAGTAGCTTTTAGACTGTATACGATTTAATATACTATTTACATCAAATAGGTTTTCATTTATCATAAAAAATATTGCATGGATGGCGTAATGAGTTGTTAAAATAAACTTATTTTAATTCATATCAATCAAAATAATTATTCTTTAAAAACTTGTAATATAAATAATCAATACTTACTAAGATATTTTTATTTCTTTTTCATTTGCAGTTATTTATATTATTTTTATTATAAGTTATATTTTACATTTCAATGTATGTAGAATCCGATACATTTGAAATTCGGTATTGAAATGACAAGGTGATTTCAGATTGATCCTCGGAAATCAACATCACCATTAAACCTTTTTTTAAAAGTACCTATTAATATATAAGTAATACATTATATTGATATATAACCTATAAAAGATTTTATTCCAGGGGGAATGATTATTTTATTCTATTAAAACTACCTGTTAAATATCAATGAACTTAGCCATGTATGATAGCCCATGCAGAAAATTATGACATATTTTACGGGATGTTTAACTACAGTTGATATAATTATGTCATATAAGGGGAAATAAAAATAAAAATAAAAGGAGCCATGAACCTTTGGAATACAAAATGGTGGCCAACGAAAAGCCATTGTCGGACTTTTACCTTTCATTGACCAAATTGTATATAATTTTTAATTTATTAGGGCTTCCATGTTTGAAGGGTTCCAGTACTTATTAACTTTAGAAGATAACACAGTATTGGTGAAAAAGTATAAAAGTGTGTGGAAGGGGGAAATATCTGTTCACGTTTGGCTGTGTCTATAAGCTATTATCACTTCTGTGAAGCTGTAGTTACAACATAACCAGGCGAGAAGTCGGAATAAAATTCTTTGGAGACTTTAATGCTCGGCACGCGGCCTAATGTATAGTTATGATAATACATTGGTTATTTATAACAGTAAACATTCGACCTGCGATGTTCTTAGATGCACTGCTGGTTTGAAACCTCTACAAGATCCACGGTGAAAGGTTATAGGACATTGTTCTTCTTTGAATCGTCAGGGATACCACGCTTCAGAGGATAATAAGCAGGACCATCAATGAGGAGCTCCAGCGGTGTCAGAGTACATCGGCAAGAGGCAAATTCTCTGATGAGCTGAAGGCCTGTGGTAACCACCTCTTCAAAGACATCGATGCACTGTGCAGGTCTGGGTCGTGACGAGGTACTGTCCATAACGTGTTTGGCGTGGTAAAGAGCCAGAAAACACCATCGTATCTACCTCATGCCATGTACAAATCCTCGCACATAGCTTTAATAAATAAATGTAATTCGTTATGACCCCTCTAGGTGATAAAAGGAGAATGTTAGATTTGTTTTTTACTACGTAATTTTGTGAGTAGGATCGAAGGTATAATAATGTAAGAAAGAAGTGATTTTTACAGTTTCATAAGAAATTTCTTAAATCTCTTAGATTTTTTTTCACATTACAACATATTACGTTAATTAAAAAGAACAGATAAAATTCTTATCAAACGAAAAAATTACCTAAGATACATTTCGATACATTTTGAGTATTACCAGTAGTTTCTTTATTTGCTTTTATCCCATGCTATTATGTATTATTCATTCAAATTACTTGTCGTATTATTATAATAAATTAAAAAAATAAATAATACACTTTAAAGGTAGGTACTTTAAGTAGAATGAAAAATAAAATAAGTATAATAAATAAAATTATACTTATTTATAAATAAAAATTATAGATTTACAATAGTAATAAGCCACGAATAACATTGAACAAAAATAAATATTTCTTTATCTAATAAAATGAAAAATATTAAATTCTTTTAATAAAAAAATATATTGTACGTTCGAAGTTAATTCTAGAGATAAATACACTTTGATACCTAATGATGTACAATGCATTATGTCCATGAAATGACGCTGATCCCAAAGAATACAAGTAAAACTTGTAAGACAATCAATCTCGACACGGATGGAATTGCAGAAACTTGATTTTAAACTTCCTTGCCAACGTCCTTGGACATTTTCCAGTTAATTCGAACGGTCGTAGCCAGCTCCCGAGCCAACACGGTGAAGACTATTATATGACCATAGCGACCTTGCGCTCCTCCAACTGGTATTTCAGTCACACCCATATCCACTGCAAAATGGGGTCTGTCCCCCTCATCTGGGTCACATTTCAGTTTCTTGATTTCACATTGAAAACTATTTTGCATGTGACGGGGATTCCCATCGTTACGACACTCAGAATCACTAATCCAGGCTAACGAGAATTACTTAATAGATTAAGTCGCCTTCGCCCAACCTGCTAAGTTCAGGTTGGAATAGATAGGCAACCTTTAGGACAAACTACACTGCCTATTCTAGAATCGTAATACACAGCTATATTATTAAACGCATGTTATAATAAAATAATTTATTATTTTTATTTTTATTTATGAATAAAATAATTTATTCATCGACATTTACAACTGTATTATAACAATACAACAAGTAAATGGCAGGAATGATAACTATAGGCATGCATAAAGACAAGTAGAGAAACTTCCCAGTGGTAGTACTCAATTTAAACGCATTAAATAGAATTTAATAATTGTGAACTGATCAAACCAGACTTTTTAATTTATCCTTTTAAGTTTTCTATCTGTAACAATTCCATTCTATTTATTTTTTAAAATTGATGGATTGTTTTAGCTGAAGGAGTTCAGCAACGGCTTTTTCTATACTCCTTCATAATAATGAGGTAAAATTCTTGCAAAAAATGAAAACCAGGTGGGCAAATAAGAAGCCCCAAACGTGAACCATTACATTCACTACATTACATTAGCGTCTTCCACTTTGGGGGCTTTACGGCTGATAATAATAATAATAATAATAATGAGGAAAAAGGAGCACGGCGGTTGAAAACGAATACCAACTCATCTTAGCGCAATTATTATACCTTGATACGCTGCGAGTTGACTAGTTGCGTTGGATAATTGTTATTTTCAACAGTTTTTTTTCGTCTTAGAAAAAATGGGCAGGATTGGGATCAGTGCTTATAGTTACGATTTTCATCATAACTGGCTAAAGCAATGAGCGTCGTGAAAATAGTAGAACAGCTCCCCTTTCTATTGTACTTCTTATATGTTTTAGGGAAGGGATTAGGAAACAGTTTCCCTATCTCCATCTTTGATGTTTAAACAAATGAAATTATAATATATTAGTTATTATAAAATAATTATATATCGTAGACAAATTAATAGTTTTAAACTACATAGATAGAGTACAATAAAAAAAAAACAGAACCTTAGAACCTGTATCTTATGTATAAAAGTATGTTCTTGAATGCGTTATACCAGATTAGGCACCAGTCTGTATAATTTACGGATATATATTTGAATCTTCCAGACGTACAGATGCTGTGGAATAAGAGTTTATGAGACTTCTACTTAACAGTGTTAGATAACTAAAAGAATGTAGTTGAAAATATAGCTCACCCAACAGTTTTGCCAGAAAAAAAATTGAATATTACTATTATGACAACTTACAAAGAAAAACTAGAAATATATATCTAATTCCATTTCTTAAAAAAGGAATGAGTGGGAAAATAAATAATATATCGATATATTTATACAGACATTTCCTATCCTATTTGGTTTGTCAGGAGTAAGAAGCCATACCGAAGGTCCCGGGTTCAAATCCAACTGTGGCAGATAATTTATTTAATCTGTTAACAGCCTGGGATGGACCGCGGGATCTGGAGACCCTCCTGGGGCTTAATCGGGGAAAAAACCTGGCGGTCGAGCGTGATCTAGGACAAATCACCTCCCTGCACAATAATTCTCGAAGAAGTACCTTGGTATGTAGATCCTTCATGGGTTGTCGTATTCTGCAATATTTGATTTCTACCAAAGAGTAGTTTTTAAGTATGTCTAAAATGTCATGGTATCACAGTTCATATTTGCTTTATTTGTTTAAATACAGATGTGTATTTTAATAAATATGAAATGAAATTAATAAAGCCTTTTATTACAAAAAATTAACAGGATTTAATGATTGTAATACTTTTTACTTCGGGTACTATGTATAATATTCTGAACTTTTTTTTTCTCTTAATTTATGTAGGCCTTCCCCTTAGGGAGAGATGGTCTAACTTCCCTGGAGACCAATTCCTACTGGGAAGTGGGGTTCGTTGTTTTTCTCCACAGTTCCTTCCATGCTTCTTTGTCTCTGGCTGTCCTCATCCAGTTTGGCCCTGCAATGGCTCTTATGTAGTCACTCCATCGCCTTCTTTGCCTTCCACGTTTTCTTTTCAAGTCATAAGGAGTCCATTCTGTTGTCGATAAGGACCACCTTCCGTCCGTAATTATAGCCAGATGGCCAGCCCATCTCCATTTAATTTCTTTTACAAGAAGCTTTATGTTTTTGAAGCCTGTTCGTCTCTTTATTTCCATGATTTTGATGTGGTCCTTTTTCTTAATGAGAATTTTGCCAGACTATTAATTTATTTCCTAATTTCTTATTTTCTATATAACAAATATATAAACTTTTAAATTCACTCCATCGCCTCACTTCAATTCATAAATGTTTGGTAAGTTCTCATAACAATTTAAATGATTGTGAAAATAATTTTATGTGCTAGCGAGGAACCTACTTTTTAGTAGATTGTTCGAAGTGGAATTGTTTCATGAGGTAAGACGTTCAACCTTACATCATCACCAGCTTCGCTCGAGGCAATGGTTATAGAGTTCTGATCGGGGATCGGGTATTGTTGAAATATGGTTGCGCTAAAACAGTAATAAATTCTAGGGTGTATTAAGCAAGAAAAAAATCAAGCCGTTAGGAATATTTTAGATTAGTTTAACTTCGTAAATAGAAGACATTCTACATTTGCATTACTTATATTTTCTCTTAACTTTTAATTGATACAAAAAGTTAAAAATAAAATTTTAACGAAAACTCAATAAACAAGTTTCACTCCAATGAATTCAGTACAAAATTTCAGAAACGAAATTATTTCTTATTTATTTCATATAACCGATTTCCTTTGCTTTGATGTTTTTAAATTAAAAAAATCTTGTTTTAAGGCTCAAACTTTAATAATATTGTAGGCTTTATATTATGTACCTTGTAATGTTTTAAAACTTTTTAAGAATCATTAAAAAATAAATATTTAGTTATTTCATTTGTCCAAATATTTTGCTATAAGATGGCGGTGTTATGTATTTTCATTATTATCTAGTAAAAATAGACTACAAGGAACTTAAGTGAAGAGTTTTTAATTTTAAATTTCTGATATTTACATTAAAAACTAACAGACAAAATACTTGGGGCCTAAAATGGACAGAAGACTGTCATGAAAATCACATGTGACTAATTTGAAGAAATAGTTTATTTACCGACTCTCACTCCTAGACGACTACTTCACCTTGAAAATAAAGTAATATTAATAAAATTGTTTTATACAACATGTACATAAACCGATATGGATTTTTCCACACAGGTCTCATCAAGGAAAAATATTCATACCAAATTCCTTCGTTTTATAACTCATTGCCCATTTTGCATTACTGATAAAGCATTACACAAAGACCTGGATGCACCACTCGTGACTTGCACAATCAAGAAACTCGTCAAAACATTTCACTGCCCGCTTGCTGCACACTTAAACTTATTATTACAAGCATTACTGACAGTCAAATTTTCACAGAAAACGGAAAGGAGACTGAAACGTCTCTGAAGCAGGGATCTACTGCCGAGGTATGATATACACACTAGAAGTGCCTTCAACGGGAGGTTTCTCCGTCCACGCTTCCACGTTAGTCACTTAAGGAAGGGTTTCAAAACAAGAACACAAATACAAGTGCCCAATTGCATTTGTATAAATTCGCAATAAATATGTATTATTATAATTAGGTATTATTAAAGTTTCCAAGTGAGCAGAGCACTCTAGAAAAACATTTCATCTACGATATTCAGAGAAATCACTTATATAAATAATCATCGATATTTAAATATTCATTTTTTTATTAAGTAATCGCTGTTTTAATTTTATTTAGAAGTTCATTCATTAGTTGTATTACGTAATATACGTAATGTTAGTAAAACAAAGGTGAAAAATCAAGGCTGTGGAAATATAATATTTTTCTTTGAAATGGAAACTAAAATGATCATTTTTTTTGGAAGAGGAAACATAAATAAATAATCTAAATTTATCTCGGTTATCTAAAGATGGACCCACACGTTTGTTTTATTTATATCACTAATTTAAACATCCAAAACCTAATACAAATATTCCTTATAGTAAAAATTTCGATTTTATAAGAAATCAGAAAAAAAATTAAATTCTATTCTATGAGGAGATTGAATTCTTGTTTAACTGATAGGATCCCCTTTCATTTGAGGAAATCAAAATGTTAGCAGAAATTATCTTTTCTTTACAACTGGAAAACCCTATAGTTCTCTTATTTCTTCTACGTAATCAAAACAAGTTCAATTCAAAAGGCGTTGTCGTTTACATTTCCCCCCATCATTTACATAAATCTCTTTCAATAAATAATTATATCTAGAATATGATTATGTTTAAAAAATAATCATTACACATTTAGACAATTATAAATTATATAATCATTAATAGTATATTGATTATTCATCTAATAAACCTTGATGCAACTTCTATGATTCGTTTTTTCACAGGCATTTAAACGTGTTTATATACAAAACAACAAATAAGACCACTAGACAACACCAGTGGTCAATATTGCCCTGGAGAAGGCTGTGAGGAATTCTGGCGTGGAGGTTGCATGGACCATCCATCTTTAACCGGAATGTACAAATTTTAGCCTATGCGGACGATATAGACATCATTGGTCGCTCTCTACAGGGTGTCTTGGAAGCATTCCTGGCGCTGGTGGGTCCTGGGAGGAGACTTGGGCTCGACGTGAACCAGGCAAAGACCAAGTACTTGGTGACAGAAGAGACACCCAGGCGGGGTGAGATGGTGGCCTTTGGGGAGTTGTTGGAATTGTGTTGTGACATGTTCGAACAGGTCGCCGATTTTATATATTTAGGCTCAACGACGACCCAGAGCTACCAAGTAGGTGTCGAAATAAGAAGAAGAATTATCTCTGCCAACCGGTGTTACTTTGGTCTGAAGAAACAGCTTGGTGGCCGCATACTCTCTCGGCAAACAAAGTTGCACCTGTACAAGACCGTCATTCGTCCTGTACTGATGTATGGTACGAAAACTTGGACAACAACCAAGGCCTGCGAACAAGAACTCCTCCTGTTTGAGCGGAAAATACTTCGCAGGATATTTGGAGGAGTGCTGATGGATGGAAAATGGAGGAGACGCAAAAACCAGGAGCTTTATGACGCATTCAAAGAACCGAATATTGTCCAGATCATAAAACTGGGCCGATTGCGGTGGGCAGGGGATGTAGCCCGCATGAGTGAGGAAGATTTGCCCAGGAAGCTGCTGACAGAGCCTCTATACAGGACAAGAAGACGAGGAAGACCCAGGCTTAGGTGGAGTGAACCAGGCTGATGCAGGGAACATCCTTGGATGGCAGCTGCTCAGAACCGCGACGATTGGCGGAAGCTGCTGGTGGAGGCCAGGACTCATCACTGGGTTGTTGGGCCGAATTAGTTAGTTAGTTAGACAACACCATTTTTTATAACTTTACTGAAGGACGTTGAAAATTGGGTTTAGTTCTCCACGAGTATATACATAAAATAGATAGTTACATACTTGTCAAGTCGTTGTCAAGAAATAATTTTATTATCACTATAAGATGGGCTGTCTCGTTCATTTCTGAATACAATATGTAGGATTTCCTGTCTAGTATATTATATAAACTAGAAAGTTCCTAGATTCTCTTTTAGCAAATTGGGTTGGATATATATATATATATATATATATATATATATATATATATATATATATATATATATATATATATATATATATATATGTATAGAGAGAGAGGAGTAAGAAAAATGTATTATAAAAATAATCCTTAATTATTATCAGTACTTTTAACAATTAAATATAATCTTTTCAAAATAAAATTATTAATAATAAAGAAATTAAAAAGCTGGTCTTTTTTTGCTAGTAACCTTTATAAGTAACCCTTTGAAAGAACCGTTTATTTATGGGCGCATTTCAAACCACTGTATACTATGTGTCTTTTAGTTACTTATTTAAAAAATTAATTCACAACATATGTGATAATTAAAATGTATACAAAAGCGTTATAATTTATACAATTAACAAAAAAAAATGCAATTAATAATATAAAAAGGTTTTTATGTGAATATATATATATATATATATATATATATATATATATATATTCTTAACTTGATACCAGCTTTTCAAAATCAATACTATTAATGAATTCGGGTCGAAATGTATAATATAGTGTATGTTCAGAATTATTGAATACTTAATGAAGAAGTATTGTCATGGATTATGTGGAAATCTGTGCAAGTATGATTTGGTATATCCGTATTTAGTTAAAAACTGAGTTAGTTTGTAATTTGTGGATTTTATTAATCAGTAATTATTGGTTGTCAATCTTGGAATAAACCTATGTAAAAAAACAACTAGTGAATTTCAAAATATTTATTACGTAACTATTAATTTTTTGCTTTACTTTTATAAATTATAAAGTGACTTTTGAAAACAATTTAAAAACCTGAAATGAGATAAGGATTTAGGTACAGGTTAGTCAGTGGTTAAGTCGAATTCTATCCAGTAAGAGTTAATTGTATTGAGAGAACTCAATTTCAAGCCAGGCCTGACTTAGCCGCTTATGCACTACGAGAATGACACGATTCTGGTTCCCTAAGTACTAGAAACTCATTTTGTAGAAAATTTGACATGACCACTTATTCACCGGGAGTGTAGATGTTATAACTAGTTAAAACTATAATTAAAATATTTTAATGAATATCTTATGTTGTTAAAATATTTGTAATACATTATTAAAGTATATTAACATAATGAGATTACTCTTCCCTTAGTACAAGAAACTCATTGTTGAATATATACGAACTTCATCGATCTTGACATTCTTATTTCCTCGACGCTAGAAATGACATGTGAGAATGACAAAGAAGCATGTTGGGGTTCTAAGTTGATATACTTTTCTTTATTCCGATTATAGATATCCATTACGCGTGGTTTATTCGTCACTTGGGTAAGTATGAATTAAAAAGGGATTAATATAATATATATTGTATATTGCTAATTACCACGAGTCAATGTCGTTTCTGTGTCAAATCTACAAAATCGGCATGCCAGACCCGGAAGTCCGTGAGCAAGTTTGGACAGGGGTAGGAAGGTTGACCAAGGGTAAGAACAGATTTGGGCCTGGCGGGCGACCCTTGTTGGAGATTGTAAGGCCGCTCTGAAGGAGGCCGCGTGAATATATCGTGGACGGATTCCTCCACTTCCAGGTACCCCCCTTAGATCGGCGGTGGAGGGGGCAGTTCCTTCTCCAGGGGTTTCCAGTCGCAAGCGGGTAACCGAACAATCGTCATGGCCAAAGCCCCCCTCTTACTGTAAGTAAATATATACAAAACTAAGTCTTATATATAAAATGTAATAGATGTAGTTTCCAAATCCAATAAAATGCAAAGCTAAAAGAGATATTGCGTTGAACAGATTTTAACTTGAGAGAAGGCTCGTAAGTGTTTTGACAGAGATAAAAGAAATGTTCCGAATAATGATGTAATTGTTTTTCGAGGAATGTTTTAGTCTCGATTATGTATTAAGTTACATAAATAAATTTAGCAATGATTGGGATGGGCTCCAAGGGTGTGGCAAGATGTTGCGTCACGGCCTACGCCCAGAACCTTAGGGTGCTTGCTATTATTGCAATTTCCTCACGGAGTAGTTTTGGCTGTTCCGCCATCCCCGATCTCGTCTCAATCTCCGACAAAAAATCGGACAATTTTTGCACACTACGCTATTTCTTCTTCCGATGCTACATTCCAGTTTTCATTTCATCACTCCATTTTACGACTATTCTATTTTACGACACATAACATGTCACGTCGATGATAATGTAAGACGTACTCCTCCTGCGAGTGGGGGTACGTGAAAGGGAGGCAGAGTTTCCTACCTCTTACTCTTCGTCATTAGGAGACAGTTAGGAAACACAAGATGCATAGATTTTTTTAGTGAATGCCACTTTCTTGCCCCTAACTCCCAGATTGGGTAATATCGCAGCAATAGCTCATCCTCCCGATCATTCTGCGGTTTCGTAACATTATTTCGAAGTCTTGAACATTCCACATCGCTGTCCAGGTATCCAAGTCAGAGGTTAATAACCAATTAATTATATTGTTTAAGTTTTTTTCCTGGATTATAATTTAAAAATTTCTATCTAGATACTTGACGATGCCTCATGGCAAACACCCTGTGCCTGGTTCACAGCTGACTGGTGAGTCAGGCTGGTCACGTTTTCAACGCTAGATCACGTTTTCTCCACGATCACTTTTTTATTCAACTGTAAAACTGATAATCTATATTAAACGGGACTCTTTTTTTTACGGAAGTTTTTTTTTTACCTAATCCGTATTTTAACGGATTCATAATCGTTGCTACTAATCTCTATAATGCGAACATAGACCGTTTTTTCACAACTAAAGCGTCTTCGAGAAATGCCTTTACATTAGAAAGGTTTATCTAATCATTGAACTTATCATATTTCCTATAAATCAAGTACTCAACTATTTTAGTTATGTATTTATTATCTAGGTTAATAATGTTTACCTTGATAAAATTGAATATATGTAAATATTTGCTATAGCTAATATATTAAGTTATTGATCTTTTTTTCTGTAAATGTAATTATTTTTTTTGTTTATTGGTGTGCTAAAATTTAAATTAAACCACAATGCTTTGATAAAAAATATTTTTTTAAAAATGGATCGAAATTTGTACTAACTCTCAACTGATTAACGAACTATACAATCCTAACGAAAAACAATGGAACTGCACCTCACTACTGTAACTATTCGATATAGTAAATTTACGACTAATTTTTAAAGTTTTCCATTATCCAATAAATCTGTCCAATCCTTGATCATAAGCATCTGAATTGACTTAGATTATGTTATATAGTTGCTTAACCTGTCATTTTAATTGTCTGCAGAAATATTAGAAACGGTATAAACCATCTCCATCCATTTTCCTAATGTCTTATACAGTTGTAAATTTCAGTAAATAAAGAAAAAAAACAATAAAAGTATATGTTAATCCAATAGGAAGTGAATTTCAATTAAGTTGTGTAATTTTTTTATATAAATTTATGACATGTGAGAAAATATATATATTTTTTGTTAAACTATACTTGAGAATTATAGCTATGATTTTCGGATTTGTCGAAGAAAAAAGTTTTAGATCGTACTATATTGCATTTTCTGGAAGTTGCCAGTAATTACACTTGCAATATTGTATATTTTTTCTCCTTTTATCTAATCTAAGAGGCTTATACCAGAAAAATGACAAATATGAAAAAAATACAAAAACCAAAATCATCAGTACTGGATTCACAACGGTTTCCATCTGACGTAGAGTTTGTAGGAATGATTATAAAATGAATCAAACTATAAATATTAATTAATTTCGAAAAATTAATACATTCAATACCATTGATTAGTATTTATACCTGACTATTTAAAACTTACAATAAAATATTAAATGTTTTCAAATAGTTATGTTCTCCCTTTTGAGAAGGAAAGAACAGATGATCAAAAATCAAAACCTTTCTCTTGGTGTGATAATATATTATAGATTAAAAAATATTTTATTTACGAACTTTTTATAGTTTAGATTAGAGTCTATAACATGGCCATAAATTATTATACTGCTTTATACGAACGAATTTTTTTTTATCGTTGAATAAAAAAATATTGCAGTAGTTTAACGTAGATTAACGTATTAATATAATAAAAGAAATTACCTATTCTGTTCACACACATATATATGTATATATTAAATAATATTATATTATTTCTAATATTTCTTCAATAAAACTTCTCACAAGTTTATTCAAGAACGGTAAGATATAACGTATTAACGGATTGTCTAGCCAGAAGTTTCGTAACAGTTTAGAAACATCAGACAAACTAAAATATAAAATTACGTAAGCCATGAGTGTGGCAGTCATGAGGTGATGTTGATAGAAGGTAGTAGTAATGTGTTTTAAGACCATAAAAATCAGGTTTCCAGAAGGCCAGTAGCATTTCACTCACAGTGTGAGAACTCATCCATTTATGGATCCTTAATAGTACGCAAATCATTTAAAAAATTTGTCAAAATTGGGTTTTTTTCTCTTAAAATAACAAAAACATACGTATTTATCTAGATATACGACACAAATATTTATTAGTGCGTAAAAGTATTATATAATTTAGGAGTGCTCATTTATAAGAAATAGATAAAGAATCAGGATAGTGTTGACAATAGAACTGTAAACAATTTTTTTCTTCAATACCGATTCTAAATATACAGTTTTTTTTCTCAAACTCTAAAATTTTGTTTATAAACAATTACAACATAGAATATACAGTTTCATCAGAGTAACAAGAAGTAACGTAACTATGTAAATTAAATTTTACAGGAGGATTATCAAATTTCAGGAGAGTTTTTTGTTAATTGCATTATCGCTTTTATAACGTAAAAACCAAATTTCCGGTTTATTGTTCTAAGAAAATTTTTGTGATTTTTTAAAAAATAATAAAAAAAAATCTTAACAATGTATTTTAATATTTTTTACAAGTTTACTTAATGTTTATTTCATTTAAATAAAAATCAAGGTTCTAAAGCGAATATTTACGATGGAAAACCTTTATGTTTTTTTGGAAACACTATAAATTATTATTCATATATTCTTCGATATCATCCATAAGGCGATAAATTGAGCATCTATGGTGGTCTATTCGCCACAAATAACCTTCAATTTATTTTTTTGTTTTAAATAAGGCGTGTAAAGAAGTTTTTACTATAATAAAATGTTTATTTATAACTATTTAGTTTAGTTATAACTATTAAGTTATAACTAAATATTTTAAATCTTAATTCTTTTAATTTTGTACGAATTATTGGTTTGTAGAATAAGTTATATTCTATACGACTTTACATATTTTTTTAATTTATTCAGACTAATAAAACTTGAATATAAATTTACATTATAATATTTTGAAAATGAAAAGTATTTATCAAATTTAAATGTACGTACCTTAATTTTCACAAGGGCATTTATATTAAAATGGAAAGATGACCTTGGGAACAGTTATTGCCTGATTACCAACCTTTAGGCATGATGTGCACAAATTAATTTTTAAAATTTGGTGTTATTCGCTTTTGGTCCTGAACGACTTATACTGTCAAACAACCGATTCACTGATTGAAGTATTCATTTATGGATCTGCCTTACCCAAATGCGCTCGTTGTTCCCCAAGCGCTCGCCTACAACGGTTCGGAAGTTACAATATTGAAGGAGAATTTCCCGGGATAGTGTAAGTGGAACGGATACGTGACTAATGTCGATCCCTCACCGCTACAATAGCCTGCTTACCCGCACTCGGGGAAGAATTGTGACTTACAGGAAGTGGGAGTCGAGCGCATAACAGGAGGAACTCTGCACGCTCTACCATGCAACTTCTTCAATGCGGATGTCTGCAATCCTCTCCTATCTTCGCTCCGACTGTCCTCTTCCGAATTCGGTTAACAAGGAGAAGGAAAAAAATATATAAAAACCGTTACACATTCAAGGAAATACATGAAGTACTAGTTATCCTTTTTAAGATACATGGGCTCATTAAGATACATGGCTTTCTCTCCTTCGTAACCTTGAGAATAGGGAACCGAATTGGGGGTTACAGTTTATTCAGATCATGCAAAAACTTTCTACCAGACAACTTTCTCAGTATTTTCTAGGAATACTAATGCACTTCTTCCGTAGTTAAAAAAAACAACAGTAAATTTGGAGGTATTTAAAATTCCATAGATACCAACTTCAGCTCAAAGATTAAATATTTATAAAATAAACTCTGAACAAATTTTTAACACCATACTAACAAGATTTTAATGCATTTTACTCTTCGTTTCACTATGTATTTAAATAACTTTGATTAAAGACATCTTACTGATGTATTCAAAAATATCCTTACTGGACTTGATTGCACTTCAAGTAACTTCGGAACCTCATATGCCTGTATTCGCTGATTTAACACAATCATATTAAGACCTCCGACTGATACTTTCATTGGTCAACGATGAAATGAGTGTTTAAAATGTTATATATGTGACTATTTGAATATAACATAATCTGTGCACTACGAATAGGGTAGTGCAAACTGAACATGGGCAAACGAAACAGTCTCAAATTTGTTTTTTTAATTAAATCATATTAAGTCCAACCCAATGGACTAGATCTTTGCCGTTTAAATTTATTATTATTCTCATTACATCATATCATACTTTTTGGAACATTAAAAAAAAAAGATCTAGGAAAATAAATTGTCGAGCATTAATATTAAATATCTGTTATGTATCATGGTCAAAATTTCAATTCAAGAGTCAATTTGTCATTCATCTGGCACTCCCTTGAAAGCAGTTGACAAGTTCTGAACTAGAACTGTCTAATGCTAGAAATTATATTTGTCTTTTGTACTTACAATCCTACAGTACCAACAAAAAATTAGTATAGTGATAATTTTTTTTTTTTAACTACCCAAGGTTTTACGCTATTTAAGTGACATTCCTTGTTTTCTTCTAAAACTATCTTTGAAAAGAGTAATGAATTTTTCTTATTTTGCATTGAACTCACTGGTCAATCAATGGTTTCCAAATCCAAATCATGTGCTACTTGCGTCTTCATTATTCAGTTTACAGGTGGTAAGAGAAGGTCTTCATTATCATATTCTGAGTAACAGAAATCTAGTAAATGTTACATTTGTTTACCATTTTTGCAAGATTTGTTTAGATAATAATTTTTTTTAATCAATTATTTTGTTAAAAACTGTTTTACTTTTCCCAAATTTTGCTCCTTTAATATAAATTGTTACTCATCTGAGTGCTCCCTAATGTTTTACATGGTAACGATGATGACTAATCTTTCCATCTTTAGATTTAGACAAATAAGCCATTCAGAATCAAAAGCGGATAACCCAAATTTTAAAGGTTAGCTTTATCACATTTTTCACTAATTTAATGAAGTAATGATTTATGCTACCGAAACTTCTGAATCAGACCGGTCAACCAGAAATAAGGTGGCAAAGTGCCGTGTATCTATGTAGCATCGAAGCTATGTAGTATGTAAATATCAAACCCTAAAAATGCGAAATAGAGATGAGAAGTAGAATATAAAACGTTAATAACAATAAATCAGTTTGGAACTAGGAAAATACTTTCTTACAATTCTTTTTTTTTTTAAGGTAAATAATTATAAAAATCAAAAATCTACAGGCGTTGATGGCCTTAGGGTTTTACGCCTCTAAGCAACAACTTTCTTACAATGAAAGATGACTTTTCATGAACTACCCTTGTACTTATTATTGTGCAATATACTTACAAATACTAAATTAATACAGGCAATAACCATATACCCGGAAACATCATTTACTTAGACCAAGGATACCGGTGAAAGAACTTTGTATTTCCGATATTTAAAATGGTTCACTTTTTCCGGAACAGATGGAGACAGGACCTTGGACACTGACCAGCGAAGACCTTCAAAGAAAACTAGTTGCTAAACGACCATGGAAAAGATTTGATAAAGAAGAAGAAAAAAATAGTTTAAAATATACTAACCTGAGGATGAGTTTAAGTCATCCGTAACAGCATACTTTTTCGAAGATAAGATCATCGTTTCGAATTGTCGAAAAATCCCTTTAAATTACTTAAAATTTTATAAAATTTATATACATTCTAAAAGTATATATATCGTAACCTTTTAATCCAGTGACGCGGCTAGGAAAGAAGCTCTAGGATCTCCTGTGGTCCCGCTTTGCCCTCCACGTGTGCGGAGTGTTTTACTTGTTCTATAATACTTTTTTCTTTTAAGTGAGGCAGGTTGTATTATTTTGCTTTCCAATAAAGGAAATATAATATATTTCTATATCGTAAGCTTTTATGAAAAACGGCATAAACCCAAAAGCCGTACATTTAAAGAAAAGACCACTTGAAATTTTTTTAAATGAAATTTTAACTGATAATTATTTTTACCTATCTTACAATTGTATAAATAAATTCTTGAATCCATTTACGAGTAAATACTTGTACGTGTTATATAAGGTATTTTTTCATTCTGAACATAATTTTTTTATCCAGTGACAATTTTGGTTAAAAAAACTACACGTAATCAATGGCCGCACGATCAATATTTTTTGGTCTCTAATAAAAAAAAAAGATCTATTTTATATTTACATGAATATAACTACAAAAAATAACAATTTTTAAATGGTTGATTAACCAATCGAAACTAGATTATTTTTTATGAAGAATATAGCCACAAATATACATTTTTATAAATTGATAATAACTATCGTAGACATTTATTTTATTTTAATTTTTTGCTGTTACTCAAAATTTTTATTGAAAGGAAAATCTATAATAAATATTACGTTTTTATAAATCTTCCTCAGAACAAGCCCTCCTCTTGCATCATGAATAAAATAAATTAACTGTAAAAAAGTGTAAGATACCTAACCATTTTAATATTTAATAATTATGTCAAATCCGATTCTCGTTTTCTTAAAAGAGCTTTTTTATTATTCTTTATAAGAAAAACTAAAAAAATATCTGAATAAATCCCAATATTTATATTGACTAAAATAGACTAACGCTAGGAAGGAGAATTCCATGCCAATAATCCATCTTGACGTAAAAGGGACATGACTCTTTTGAAAGACACTCAACATTTAAGTGATCTATTTGTTATGTGATAAAGTATTTCATCCACTTCATATCTTCATTTTTCGTATATAATTCACTTGTACTTAAGTCATTTTTTTTTAATTTGCAGTTTCAAGTGTTTTGTTTAAGAACCTTCGGTATAAAAATTACCTAAGATAGCGTATCAGAAGGCCACGCAATTTTTATTTTCTGAATATCAAATATAGTCCAAGTCTCAAGCTTAATTATGATTATATTATATTATATATCATGATTATATTTGAATAATTTTCGCTCCAAATTACTACATTGCATTTTCTGGAAATGGCCAAAGATATTGCGCAGTTTATACTTGAATTATTGCATATAAGTGTGTATATATATAAATGTTGTTTTTTTTAGCTAATTTAAGATGCTCATACTAGAAAAATGACAAAAACGGAAAAAAAAGACAATGGTAGAGATTTCGTACGAATCACAAATAAATTATTTAATCTTTTAACGGCCATTGATTAACGCTGTTGGATCTGCAAATCCTCCTGGGGCTTACCAAGTTCTATAAATTGAATTTTGGGGCTAAGTGTGATCTCAGCTAAATCGAATTTCCGCACAGCCCTTAATTTGAAAAGGTATAGTCTCTATTATCTACTGAACCCAATACCCTTAAAGAGTTGCAGTGCAAAATGGTTTTTTTTTAATTAAAAAAAAATAAATGACTATTTATAAAGCATGTTTTAAAGTATGCCAGTCCCTCCATATTAGCCGTTTCATAGTCAGTGTTAACCTTTATGATTCCTAGCATGTATGAAGTTCGGAGTTGGTCGAAGAGGTTATGTTATACAGGAAGTTGAGTCATTGATATTAAGAAGAAAAAGAAACTGAGAGTTTGATTGAATAGTTATAAGGTCTGCCACGAGTTACTTTGCATTGGAACCTCGCTGCCAAAACAAAAAGGCGACTCCTTTGTCAATCTCCCAACTAGAAAACGCTGGTCCCAGTCCAAGAGAAACTCGTCGAGGCCTATCAAGCGAAAAGTTTCCTCCTACTAATGAGATTTCGGGTTACCAAATTGTGACAAATAGAACGAAAAATTTACACCAATTAGCTCCGTGTTTTTTAGATCATTGCTTAATTAATCTTGAAACTGCTGCGTACCTACAGCACCAGAAATAAACTATAAAAAAGTGTGAAATGAGACATTACTTTTTTTTATTAGTTTTATGAATCAGTGTCTTCTAAATGCCGCAATAATTGAGACAAAAGGTTATAAGTCTTGAAAAGGTAATTTCACAGGAAAAGCCAGACTCTGTTTTGACAACAAAAATTAATGTTTCAAACGGAAAATAGTAACTAATCCCGTTCGTAGAAACTATATCACTTTTGACTAATTCCTGTTTCCATCGTATTGGTATAATTAAGTACTACCTTTTCTATTTTCTAAATATGTATCAGTCTCGGCAAAAAAAAACAGCCTAAAATTCGTCAGAAAAAGTTATTATTCCAAAATTTATTTTTAAATTAATATAATCAAATGATTGCACACAAGGATCAAACGATTACAATTAAACGATGAGAAAAACATGAACTTTCCCTTCATCCTTCTTTTAAACCTAATTCATGCTCTATTGTTTAAAATTTCAAAAAATTGAAATAATCCGCTTTTGATCCTGAACGCCTAATTTATTCATTAAAACCGGCTATAAACGAATTGTATTAAAAATAATATTAGTTATTGATATGTATATGATTATACTTGTTATTAGTATCCTTTTTATAGATGTAATTCCATATTGTTCCTCCATTATTGTAATACCTCATAAGTAGAGATGTTGATAGATTGTTGAATAGGTCGAATATGGAATATTAAATAGGCCAGAGATTGTCTATTAAAGTTATGCGTCGATCTTAACCACGATTTTACCCATGAATGTCATCGTAAATGTTATAATGTATTATAGTATGCAAGAAATATCAATACCACATGAATGCATCAGCATACATAACGCATTTCACTGAGTTATATTAGAACGAGATCTCATAACGTTTGACATATCGTGTCGAGGATAGTCGTATGTAACGCACTTAAACATCTAAGTAATACTTGCATAACATTTCGACACTCGACTTAGCTATTATTTCTTCATATTTATTATCTATTATTATTATTTATTCTTCATACATGATAGATCTGTTATACAAATATTGTACCAACAGGCACATTTCATCAATACTCTGTTATAGTAAGGTTGTATTGAGAATTCGAGACCGGATCAGGTTTTAGGTTACATTGGTTGTAGTAAACCTTTAATTATTGCTTTCACTTACATATATCAAAAATGTTGTTAGGGAATTTTTATAAGAAATTGAAATACCAAAGTTCTACCAATGATTCTCGCCTGGGAAGAGCTTTACAAGGTACCGGAGGAGTTCAACATCCCAGATAAATTGACAAAAATGGTAAAGCTATGGAGGTGCTCTGTGCTGATTCAATGCATTGACAGTGGGCAAAGAATATAAGAGTTCCCCTCAAAAAAAGGACAACGCCTTGGAGGCACTTGATAAGGCAGTGAGGGATGCTGGTCTGCAAACCAACGCGACAGTTTTCACTCGGACTGTCCAACTTTTGGCATATGCAGATGATGTGGCCATCGTAGGTCATTGGAATCCAGCCAGAGAGGGATTCCTGGCCCTGCTGGAGGCCGCCAGAACACTTGGACTAGGTGGATGAGGAGAAGACTAAGTTTATGGTCACAGGGGAAGTGCCCCGACCTGGCGAGACCATTCATATTGGCTTATGCAAACATTAGTCCACCCAGTTTTTTTGTATGGGTAGGAGACATTGACACTGACCAAGCATATTGAGCATTATCTCCTGGTATTTGAGAGAAAAATTAACTGAAGATAAAAAGATAAACTTCTTGTATGATTTGAACTTAAAAAAAACAACTTAAACGATTATTCTATAAAAATACTTTATTATCGATTATCTTATGATTAATCTATCCTATCCAAACAGCTAACATTATTTAATATTATTATTATTACCATTTTTAAATTCATGAATATTAATTAGCTAGAATCGACAATTAACTTACACAAATATGATTTGACCTTTTTATAAAATACAAAAAATCATGAATGTTTCTCCAATAAAACATATTAATAGGGTTTTTTTTTATTATATGATTATTATAGCCTATCCCAAGAGCAAACATTATTTATTATTACTATTATTGAATTTATTTATAATAATTAGTTAGAATCAGTAATTTGGGTACACTCGCATAATTTGACCTTTTCATAAAATAATAAATATCATAAACGTTTCTCCAATAAAAAATGTTTTATTATTGATTATTTTATGATCACTTCTCATTCCAATTTAAAAAGGTAGGTTTGAATAGTCGAATTATGAGCGCTAAGCCGATAGTTTAGAGATCAGCTTTTGTAATACTTGGCTGTTGCTTAGAGCTAAAGGTGAAATCGAAGGTCTCTCGGATATAAAGGTGAGCAAAGGTTCAAAGAATCTCACATTCTTATTGTAATAAACTGTTGGGAAACCACTCGCCTCTTCGCCCCATGCCTCTCTTCTCTATGTCTGTCCTTTCCTCGCTTACATCTCATTATTTTGTTATTGCTAACAATGTAATTTAATATCGTGATTTAAGTATAAAAAAAGGTATCAGTTCCGCAGGTTGTCGCTCAAGTCACAACAAGCTTCAACATTTCATTCCCTTCCTTTATAATATTCTCGAAAATAAAAATAGTTTTATTGCTGTCTGTTTAAAAATTAAAGAACCGACTTACACATACTGTTTAGGTTATACCATCACCTATACATCGAAATTATAGTTGAAACGCTCATTTCTTGATGAAATGATTACCGAAATATACACATTTACCATAATTGCACTCTATTTTTTCATACTATAACTCAAGATTATTTTCATTTTTGAGAATATAAAAAAAGGAAACGAATGAAAAGTTAAAACTTGCTAAGTAACTTTACTTGAAGCGACCACCTGCGAAACTGATACGTAATAAAAATTCAAATTACAATATGTGTTAAATATTTTACCTAACAACTAAGTTAAAAAATATGTACCAATTTAAATAAAATATCAAATATGAAGTTCAAAGGTTTATAATGACTAAGCAATGCTAAATAAAAGGAAATACAAATTTAAATATAAAATCTAATAATGCAATAAGTAAATACTAAGAATGATACATAATGGCATGAGTTAAAGGAAAGTAGAGAAACTACCGACTGCTAGTATTAAAATAAAAATTCAACTTAGTAAGCTCCTTGGCCATCTTCTTTTCAGCTGTGAAAAAAATATAATAATATTACAAAATAACACTTGAAGAACGTGATCTTTATATCAGTGTTTTGAATTTAAGTAGCTTTGATTTTACCGTAGGTAATATAAGAGTACTTCATCTTTATACCTACAGCCTCGCCGAATAAGTGGTGAAGTCAAAATTTCCCTAAAATAATTTTTTTTGGAGTTATCTATAAAGCTTATTCAATCGGGTTGGAGATAAATATGTAGATTGAGTTGATTAAAAAATTCGGACGGCAAAGATTAAAAAATAATTATTCATATATAAAAATATCAGGTCCAATAAAGAGCTAAGGGACCTACATGAAGAGCCTGATCTAATAAAAGTCACCCAGCTCAAAAGACTTAGATGATTGGGGCATGTGGAGAGGATGGACCCAACGAGAACTCCAAGAAGGATGATGTATGAGATACCGAATGAGGGCTCAAGATTAAGAGGGAGGTCTCAGGTGGCAGTGATCACGATGTGGAGAGTGACCTGTAGGCGATCGGGATGAACCGCTGGAGGCGCCTTGAGGCGGACAGAGGCGAATAGCGTAAGAAATTAGCTGAGGCCAAGGTTCTTCAAGGACTGTAGTGTTATATCCCATTAATAAATAAATAAATATAAAAATATAAATACAAACAATTAAAGTAATGAGTTAAAGTAGATTTGGGTTGAATACCACTAGTCTTGTTTGAATACTAAAAATGTCTATTCAAAAAAATTCAATTCTACGAATGAAGCCAAAATTCGTAATTTGGCATGTGAATCGAAGAGCTTACTGTGTCCTGATGCCATCATAATAATTTGAATTTGATAATTTGAATGCCATGGCTATTTATTAAACATTGTATAGATTAGCTCATTTGCCTTTATGTGTTTATTCAAATGCCAAGACCTCCATTGATTATTTAGCCATCGCCTTGGAGATAGATGTACTATAATAATGGTCGTTAGTCTTAATGTTAATTGTAGATTATTATTCAGCTCTGGGGGGTTAAGGCAAATGCCCAATAAGCGAGGAAAATCGCTTATAAAGTTATTTACAATAATGATCCTTAAATATTTAAAACTGAATCTGAAAACCCAGAATGTATAATTAAACGAATATCAATACAGTTTTCCCTCTTCCAAATTACCAATACCGTTTCCCGAAATCAAACTTTAAAATATAACCGTGGTAGTCCCAAAATATTTTTTTTATAAGCAGCCAGATTTTGCCTTATTTTGTTTTGTTTTGCTAAAAACGTTTCCAAACCAAAACTGCCATTGGGTTCTTTGGTACAGTTCTGATTTATCATCGCCTAAATGTACAATAAGTTCCCAGTATATCTCAAATTTTAGTAAAATAGTGTTTAGATCATTTTAGGAACTGTTTAAAATAAAATTGGAATCAGTGAGGCTCAGCGGTACAGCGTTGAGTTGCCGTGCCGTTGGCCCTGGGTTTAAATCCCGCTCGCTGGTAGACTTTTATTTAATCTGATTGCGGCCGGAGATGGGATCTAGAACCCTCCTGGGGCTCACCCTGCTTCTATAAATTGGGAATCCAAAGTAAGGGGAAACATCTGGCGGTTGAGCGTGATTCAAGAAAAATCACCTCCCTGCTCAACCGTTGTCCAAGAAATAGTACAGTCCCAACCATATACTATAACCCAAGACCCTTCGTGGGGTATAGTGTTACAGGTTTTTTTAAAAATAAAATTTAATAAGTAATAATTAAAAATGAAGCCAGTGTTCACTGGCACCAAGGTGTTTTTTAATGAATGTAATATTGCAACTAAGCAAACATAATGAGCTATTACTAGGTAATGTCATAACATTCCGGTTTAGCGGGGGTTATTGGTCGTGAAGAAATGTTCGGGAGAAAGAAACGCCGCCAATTAAAAAAATAAACTTAACTAGATTTATTTTCAATAATTATTAGTTGAGGGTATAGAATATGGAGAAAAAAATGGTCCGGGTGGAGGTAAAAAAATAATCCCTTTAATAGTGAAACTATTTATTAGAAACGAACGTTTCGACTCAAGTTGCAGGTCTTCCTCAGGGCTGGTTACACAATATACGAAAAAAACTAAAATAATTAGAATAAACAAAAAAATAAAATATAATAATGAATTCATTGAAATAATATAGATACAAAAAGAAGTATAATTATTTTAACTACTAATCATTAGATTTTTCTGATTCTTTTATTTGTATATTTATTTTTATCATTGTTTTAGTTTAAAATGTATTTTATTTTTTTACCTTGTTTATTCCAATTAGTCCGTTTTGATGTATAATTTTACTGTTTATTTCAATTATTTTATATATTTTGTGTATCTTGTTTATTCGGCTCTGAAGAAGACCTGTAATTTGCGTAGATGCGCCGGTTTCTGGATAAATAGCTTTACTTGTGAATCTGATAAGCAGAATGGAGTTTGGAATTTAAAAGTAAAATACATGTAGTACTAATTAATTCAGCATTAAATATTGATAATTTTTTTAATAAAAATACTAAGAACATGATACTCACCCGATTACTAATAAAATATATGATGAATAATAAGTATATCATCATCATCGTATTATTTCCCTCTTCTATCGCTGTGCAATGTGAGGATTCTGCTTATAGAGCTTGGACCAATTATCTCTTTCCTGAACCTGAAACATAAATATATGTATATAGTATATATATAGAATAATAAAATATATATATAATATATATTTAGAATAATAAATATATATATAGTAAATAATTAATAAATAAATGAGAGGAAGATATATTCGCAAGAGGTAGCATGAAGAACTGGCAGGCGCACATGACTATGACGGCAGAGCACTCATGGCCTGAGGGTCAATCGCACCCAGCCGTACCTAAACTGTTTCACATTAATTACAATTAAATTATTTTTAAAGTTCTGAGTTAAGCAGAAAAGTTTTACTTATCAAAGGAAACAACTTTTTATTCCAAATAGTGTTTCCTTTTATGTTAACGGACTCCAAACGGTAAATACACTTTATTATTTTCACAAGCATCGGTTGTGATAGATGTGAATCCATTCAAGTATTTCTTCTGGTTTCGACCGTGTCGTAAAATTCTTTACCAACGTTTTACTAGACATGGCTTCTTCAGGGCTTAATCTAGGACCAGCCTCTTAATTTGGAGAATACCTGGAGGTTGAGCGTAATCTCGGCCAAATCATTCCCCTGGATAACGGTTGGCTTAGACTCTTCGTGAGTTAAATTGGTACAAGATTTTTTATAATAATAATAATAAAGACTTAATTTATTATGGGACAAGTCCCATTAGAATAACAATACAAGTACATAATAATATATAAGCTATTATGTCTTAGAGTATAATATAATTACATTTATCTTGAATGGTAATTGTTGACCTTGATTATATATGTGGAAGAAAATGGTCCGGGTGGAGGTCAATAAATTTCTCTTAGATAGGGAGAAATGTTTATTAAATAGCCAACGTTTCGCCCCACATTTGAGGTGTTCTTCAGGGTTAAATATGCAAAATACGGACAATTGAAAATTAAAAAATTGTTAAAAATTACTATGTATGGTAGGTAAATATTAAAGTTAAAATGTATAAGCAACAAGAGTATTAATAACAAAGTGACAGAAAGGTAGTACAAAAAGTAATAAAGAATAAAATAAGTAATAAGAAGTAATAAAAAAGAAAGTGTTAAAAATTAAAGAATAAGTTAATAAAGATAAAAATTAGAATTACAATTGGTAAGTATTAAAATTAAAATACACAAGAATAAAGGTATCTGAGTGGTGGAACCTAGACCCTTGACGGGTTGTAGTGGTACAGGTTCTACAGACCTAACATTACCTGTCATTTAAAAAAATATAGCACTATAATGACCAAAAATTCGTTTCGTTTCTTTTTCAGTTATTTCATGGCAAAGAAAAATCTCTTGTCCTCACATCGGTACGAAATTTAATTTTATCTCATGAAGTTTTACTATTTAGAAAATGGAGATAAGAAAAGGTGGTAGAAAGCAGCGACCCTTAACTCCCGCAAGGTCCTCATTAACGTCACGTAGAGACGGGAAACCTCACGTAACCTGCCACTAGCAATAACTGGAGGCTGCATTGTTCGGGACGTTCAATATGGCTGTTGTCTTTGGGGAAATTATTATGTAATTTTTTTGCAAACAATAATGAAATAATCATATCCGATGTGAAATAGGAACCTCAAATCTCGCATCAATTCGACAAATCTAGCATGCAATATCATAAGCGTTAATTTTACCTCTTGTAACTTTAAAATAAATTTATTATTATCGTATTCAATCGATTCCAACCTTAATATTGTGAGATATATTTCTGTAGTCAAAGAATAAATAATGTATTAAGGATACAAAATACCATTGTAATAGATTATTTTATATTGGAGCATTCTCTTAATGGTTCGTATAGTTGCGGAATTGCTTCGTTCGATTCATCTTTGGGATCCTGAGATATGCCCCGGTCACCCGATATTACGAAGAGTTGAAGTGGCTTTACCCTTCCTATCGCCGTAGGTACTTCCTGACATCCTTTCTTTACCAAGCTATCCAATCCCGCCGACCATCATACATTTTCGATCTCCTTCAATTCAAAATCATAGTCCTCTCCCGTAACACCCGTTCTTGGCTCTCTGATCTATATACAGCACCCCACCAAACAGCAGCTTTTTACAGAGCTTTCCTTATCCTCCTCCCTTTGGAACTCTATATCTTCTTCAATTTGTCGTTCCAATAATCTTCTAACCTACAAATACCCTATTAACCATCACCTAATATCCCTACAATGCCCAAAAAAATCATAAAATAGTATGGGATCAGTTTTGAGTTAAAATTCACTTCATTTGATGAATGAATGATGTTTTTCAATTTACACTTGTGTGTGTGATTAAGTATACATACATATATATATATATATATATATATATATATGAGTGTGTGGAATTTAAACCACGTACATATGTATTAATATTATCTAGTTAGATATTAGGGAAAAAAAAGACAATAAAGCGATTAAATGTAAATCTCTGATAGTATTGTTTAATGTTTCTTCTTTTTTTTTTTCTTGGCATAAATTTGATATATATATTTAACCAAAAATTGTTTCTCTTATATAATTATTGTTAACTTATTTTAATTTTTTTATTTCTCTTCTTCTAACCTGTTTTTAAAATATTGTTATTTGGAGGTAATCCGCATTTTTTTTGTTCAGTATTTATTTTTATTGTTTTTATTCTTTATCACTTACTGAATTACTTGTAATAATTAATTAAATGCAATTATTTTACACTCTAAGGCATAATAGCTTACAACACCTGTATTGTTATTCTAAAGGGACTTGTCCCAGAATAAATAAAGACATTATTATTATTATTATTATTATTATAACACTTAAATACTACCGATCTCGTTCACTTTTGAAGGGTTGAGTGGAACATATATGGGAATTAAGGTGCTTTTTCAATTCTTACAGCAAGCTCAATACCTTACTAGGGTTATGAGCAGACAGCAGTCAAATATATTTTAATGCAAGAACAAGGTCTGTAACATAAATTAACACATTCTTCTTGTTCCACGAGAGTAGAAAAATATGGAGTATTGGCTAACGTGTGGTGTTGTGGTTAGCATAACAACGTACTATGCCCAAGTTCGTGAGTTTGCTGCCAGACAGGGGGCCTTAGAATTTTTTAAAGGATGTAAAAAATTCTTAGTTATTTTGTCCGAGGTAACGTAAATGGAGGTCTCGAACCAGTACGATCCCAGGTACTCGTTAAAGATACCTGTCCTAATTGTAACTGGAAAGGCAAAATTTAGAACCCCCACATTGTCGATGTAGCCATAGCAGCATAAAGAGTCGTTAAATCAGACAAAAGATGAAATGTTAAATTAAGTAGCATGTGCTATCTAGTTTAGCATTTGTTAAATTTTGTGTCTTACAGGCATTTTACTATCTTACCGTTCAAAAAAGCAAAGATAATCAAACAAGGGACGAAGTTATACAAATATATGAATTATTATAAAACGGATGCGAACTTGAAGACATTATTTCGATACAGCTATTTGTTTTAACCTTAAAGAATGGTTGAAAAAAAGTATTACATTGCAATGTTCTCACGACGGAGTTTTATAACCTTGAGTAAATGCCAGGGTTGAAGTATAAGATTAGCCGTAATGCTCGTTAGAAATAAGATGGAGAAACAAAATATTAAAAGGAGAACGAAATTCCTGACGGATTTAAAGAATGAAATAAAATGGAATCCTGTCCAGTCAATCGGTAATATAGTGGTTACACGACAGCCAATCGTTATCCCATAATCCTAGCTAAATTACAATAATATTTTTTAATGGAACTTAATAAAATGCAAATAATTTTTAGAGATTATAAAGGCCTAAATTAGATATAAATTAGATATGATTTGTGTTACCAACCAAAGAATTCGAAATTACTTGGTTCTGGAACCGAATCCTAGATGCAGATTCATCAGAAAAAAAATTATTTTTGTAGTTAACAGAACAAATTGCAACTTATTGGTTAAGAATAACGTGCCTCAGTACTTTTTACAAATTATCCTAGTACCTCTCTAATGAAAGGTAGAATAGCTTGCATTCATAGTTTTCTACCAAATGTTAATAAGTTCATGTATTGACTTAAATTAAATTAAGTTATTGGTAAGAAAACATGAAAAATTAACTTTTAATAATTTAAAATTGAGTGGACATGTTAACATAGGTAATTTGATAATAACTAAATACGCGAATGATACATACTGTATACCAATATAAAGTTTTTTCTTGTTTCAATTCGATAAAAACAGGTTGTATGGTGCGTGGAAATACAAAAGAGGAAATCAAATCTATGAAATTTTCGGGAAATCCAACACATCTATGATTAAGGCAGTCGCAGGACCTTTGGACGTAAAATTAGATTTAATTTTGTAAAAGTTTTGAAAGCTTAATTATATTCTCTGCATTCATGCAGTCTCTGGTTAACTTAAAAAAATGACAAAAAAGTTTATAAAAATAATAATATAGCACACCACAATACGTGAATTTATCCCCTGTTGCACCTCCACGCCTTATGGTTTCTTAAAATTCGTATGAATATAATTTAGTACACTTTTTTTTTTTACAAACATTCGTTGAATGCAATTATTTTCATTTAAGAATCGTAGTTTAAAAATGTAATAGTTTCTAACTTGATTATATTTTATACAAAATTGTTCATTGACACAAAGTATTCTTTAGAATTATGCATCTACCATAGCTCATATACTAGCAGCTGATTTAACTGGGATTATATTTACTGATCTAAAAAAAATCCTGCATACTAAAAAATGTCATGCACATTTATTATATTTACATTAACATGATGCTATTCTATTTTTAATGCATAAACTTTAAAACAGACTACTAATAGATCTTTTTTTTCAGGTGAGTACTCATTGTATGATTCTCTAAAGTAGAAGTAAGTATTAACAATAAGCATTCCTTGGAGCAGATACAGATCTTAACTCTTTGGGAGATTATTATAGAACAATTTTGTTCACTTTGAATTTATACATCATTATAACGATCTGATAACTCATAATCTATAAATTATTGATCCGTTTTAAATTAGTGTTTCTCGTTCGAAAATACAACCGATATCTTAGCTATTTCCTTAAAAATTGACTTGTAATTAATCTGTTCCTTTATAATTTTTAATTAATTAAAAGATAATTCGCGGCCTCGCCGTGTCAAATTATAACCGGGAACCAATTAAACCAAGTCTGTCCCGTTAATTATTGTCAACCATTCAAGGAAAGTTGGGCCTTATTACAACCTTGACCGACTAATTTAGATCAGAGGAAATAAATCACAAGGATCGGTATCAATAAAGAGAGTTAAAGACGTCAAATAATGTCTAAATAAGATTTAATCTCTTCTATATTATACCATATAAATAAGCATAAATAAAAATATATTATTTTATATAATTTATATTAATAATAATATAAATACTAATTATCGTATTAACGTTAGCAAGAAACTGCCATAATAGTAGGAAGGGATGTAAAGAAGGACAAATAAGGTTGATACATTGAAAATAAAATAAATAACGGCCGGTTTGCCTTGCAGAACCGTTAGGAACCTTCCGTATCCAATCCACGCACTGCTTCAAACATAACTTCTACCCGTCACTTTCTAGAGCACATTTTCAGCTTTTCTGATATTTCCTTTTTTAATACTTCCTTTTTTCGGTGATTTTTCAAAAATATTTACCAAAACAAATCCTCAATGTCGATTTGTACTTAATTATCATTAGGTTTGACGTAGTATTTATGAGGAATCCTTGAAGAGATTTGAGTTTATAAATTACTTAAAATATCTCTATTTATTTGTCTACAAACTAAAAATGTCAAAGAAAAAATTATATAAAACTCGACGACAAGCCCTGTCAGAATATAACACAGTTGATATTAAACAACAAGTATTTTGATTTATCGAGTTAAGCCGGTTTTTATATATACAAATAATTTATATATATATATATGTAATTATAAATACAAATAATTTTAAATTTATATAGAATAATTACAATATTACGTTCTTGATAATAATCTTATACTCTCGTAATTTATTTTCCTTATTGATGTTGTTTCTAGCAAGGGCGGATCCAGGATTTTTTTCTGGGGGGGGCAATGAGCAGACTGACAAAAAAATCAACAATAACTTAAAAATAAACTTGTAGTATCTACAGAAAGGTTTCAAAGGTTTATTAAAATATAAAAACAATAGTTTCGCTCATGCTCATTCTGTTATTTTATTCATATATTTTAACAACTATGATCATATGATTTACTTATAAGGATGTACTGTAATGGATTCTCCACAGTACACAAAAAACCGTCTGGGGTTTCTATTCCCCTTAAATCCGCCCTTTGTTTCTAGTCTTATGTTTTAGTCTTGTTTTATTTTCCTTTGTGCTTTTTGAAGATTATTGTGTGTATTATACCTTTACTATATATTTATTTTTAATAACCTGTTTTCATGTAGCCTTCCTTATAACTCAGTACATAGTTACATTTGGGCTTTGGTGGTTCGATCTTTCCTGTGGTTAGTGTCATGCTGAATTTTCAGATTAGGATGTTCCTTATTCGTACTTTTTTTTTCCTTTGATATTGTTCTTTTTCTGCCCTGAAGATGCCTAAATAGGCGAAATATCGACAGGTATTTCTGTTCCTGTTTTTATTTTAGATACTTAACGCATTTTGTTTGGAATTTTTTCAAACATGTCTTAATATAAAAAAAAAATTCAACCTAGAATTTAGTTATAGCACGGATTTTACGGAAAAATTTATAGCATTTGAGGTGCCAAAAAACCGTAAACGTGAAATTAGATATAAGAAAATTTTGTCCTCAAAATTGGTCTGGAGATTAAACCATTTCACACTAAAAATTTTACAAACGTAGGAACGGTTCTTGTGGACCGTACTATAACCCGGTGATTTCAATGGTCCACGAAAAGTATGGTGGTTAAAAATTAAATTGAATAGGAAGTGTAACCGTTTTGCGACAGTAAAAATAATGTCATTAGGACGCAATAACTTAATTAAATATTGGAATACGTGTGAAACGGTTGATTACGTGTTGAGATATCAAAATTAATTTTTAAAAAGTCAAGCCGTTCTGTTGGTCAATGAAACTTTCAAACACATTTTTTCATGATTTTTCCGCTTTTTTTAAAACAAAAATACTATATATCTCAAATTTTCCTAACAACATAAATAATTAAATGGGATGATGTTTTATTTGTTTCCACATTAGAAATAAATGTCACAAATATTCAATATTTTATCATTAATAATAAAGGAACATGAAAAAAAAAAATAAATTCTTTCTTGACACTTTTTAAAATCCTAAAGAGGAAGACAAATATAATTTAAAATCAGCAAAACTTATTTTTTGTCAATCATTTAAAAAACGGAAACCAGTTTTTAAAAACATATTTTTTCGTTTGATATATGATTTTCTTCCAACCCCCATCATTTTGTACCGGGTAATGATAAAAATAAGTTATAAAGCAATAATTACGAGTATACTTCGATTTTGTATTTATATGAGATGTAATAAACTAATTTCAAAAAAAAAAGTACAAGTAAGAAACATCGAATATAACTGTTCCACTTCCTAGTCAACGTTTCTTCAGAGCCTTGCATTTGTATTTTAATTTTAATATATTGACTAGTTACTTTTTGATTTTTTTTATTAATAGCGAACTTAAATATCTGAATTTATTATGTGAGACAGGAATCTAGCGTATCCTGCTATCTTTAAAAACAAATCTTGGGCCGTAGCCTTGGTTTAGAACTCATTTCGGATTCCTCACATACTCCAGTTGAATTTCAGACTCTTCAAATTTGCATTGGTATTCTGACAGTACCAATTACTATTCGTATAATGGAATGTTACATTATGATATAATGGAATTATAACAGACATTACGATATTTTATAATATATAGAATTATAGAAACATTGTAATATAATATAACTACAATTATATCGGTATGTCCCATTTACAATATGGTTATCTAATGATTAGATGACTTATAGCAAGTTGATCAACTGCGTAGAGAACTGCACATCTTGAGTGGTGGTTATCTGGTCATACATTGACTTAGCAATATAAGCAAAGCCGTCTAGGCAAAAGGCTAAATACTTAGTACTTAAGTTTATCATGAAGGTCATCGTAGTTATGTATACATCCTAAGGTTATTTAGTAAAACTATATATATATATATATATATATATATATATATATATATATATATAAATTATATTTTAGTCTCCTAAAGTTTCTTCACTGTCTGTCATGAAAAACAGAAATATTGTGTTATAGGTAGGCGACATTAATAATAAAAATAACTATTTGGGTCAACAAGATTTTAAGTTTTAAATTAATCGTCTGATAAACATTCTATTGTTGGGTCGTTTCGTAAGAAATGCTTATTAATGAAAGTTTATTTAGTAAAACAACTTAATGAAATCAAAACATTTTTATTCAAAATATTTACCCCCCTTTACTATACATTTTTCCCAACAAGTAATTAAATTTTCAATCGTGGGACTTCAATGTTCCGAAAATTCGATGTTCCGAAAATTACGTTTTTGACTTGAGAATCATTTTTAAAAATACTGTCCTTAAGGAAGTTGTCCAAATTTTTGAACAGGTGGAAATCTGTTAGAGATAAATTTGGCGAATAAGCTGAGTATGGAAGGAATTCATAACGCAGCTCGTTTAGTTTCTTCACCGTCTGTCGTGAAACATGAGGTCTGCCGTTGTCGTGTAAGAGTAGGTCCCTTCCGATTAACCAATGCAAGTTTTTTAAAAATAAGTTTTCGTTGTTTCCCTTCAACACGATGTGGCTGTAATGATTTCACTTCTGGGTGTAAAATAGAAACGAATTATTTACGAATTAATTATTTATTTTTGGAGTAGTGTGTGTCAACAACTGAAAATTTCTAAAACAGCGAACGGCACCTTTGTTACAGCACCCTTTTCCCGAACGCGGTGGTAATGTTTCTTGAAGCTTGGGCTGCCGAATGTCCAAGTTTAAACTCATCCTAAAAAATAGGACGAAAGCGCGTGTTTCCATGGTCATATTTGATGGAATACTAAACAATGTTCGTTTAATTGTAGTAATAGTAAGTATTATAAAAAAAAAAATGTGTTTAATAACAGCTCATTACAATCGGTATACTTAGTAATATAGTATACATAGTAAACAATAGAAGTCCACTAATGTCACTTTGAATTATAAATGTAATAAAACCGGACATTTAATATGAAATGACCCAATAAAAATATTGAATAGATGCAAGATGGGGAAAATGATAACCATTAGTAATCTCCATTTTTTTCTAAACCTGGCCTAGATTTCTATCTATTAGATGTATTTTAAAGGAGTGTAGTGTGGTCAGAGCGTGCAGTCAATAAACTGCACAAAATAAATAGAACTTATCTTATTTTTGAATAAACTACAGTTAATGAAGCATTAGTTACAAAAAGTACAAGAATAATGATTTTTTTTATAAAATATAATGATTCCCCATGTAATTGGTCAAAAACAAAATGAGCTTGAGATAGGTACTATAAAAAAGATAATAAAGATAATATTACAATAGTAATACTACAATAAATATGATTATGTTACAAAATTTAATGAATATCATTTTAATAACGAAGAACAAAATGAGTTAGGTACTAAAAAAAGTTGATCTAGTAATTTTACTATGTTTTATTATCTTCTAGATTTCTTTCCACTCTTTCTTATCAATTATTTCATAATTTATCCTTTACTCTCTGTATTTCTTGTCATTCTTATCACTTCTGTTTATGTAAACTGTTATATCTTCTTTGTTACTGCATTGTTTATATAGTTTTTCTGTCTTATTTTATTCTCAGCCCGGATGATGGCCTAAAACCTAGGCCGAAACGTAAGCTCTTTCTTTATTTTCTGTATACACCTGCGCAATTGCGCATCCAGAAAATCTTATCTGGTTTGTTTTTTCTTTTTGTTTTGCAGAAAAATCAAGTTTTGGAAATGATCAATAGTTCTTGAGCAGGTCTCTTGACCATTTTAATCTTTTCTATCAAGGCCGGATAACAGGGAGGAAGAACAAGTGTATTTTGGTGATTTTGTGTTAATGAGTGGAATGTAGTGTATTTGTTGGACACGAAGATTTCTGTAGGGGGAGGTTACATGACTCGATTTCGAGGCGTTTATTTTGACTTGTCATTCGTAGAACCACATTTCTAAACCGAATACATGATTTTGGACGTAGGAACAAATAAAATTGATCATTTCCAAAACTTGATGTTCCTGCAAAGCAAGTAGAAAAAATAAACCCTTAGATCAAATTTGCTGGATGCGCCAGTGCAAATTAAAAGTAATAGAATGAAGAAAGATCCTACGTTTCGACCTATGCTTCGGGCCATCATCAGGACTAAGAATAAAAGAAGTCAGAAAAACTATAAAAACAAGGCAGTACCAAAGGAGATGTAACAGGTTTTATAAACAGAAATGATGGGAATGACAAGAAACAAAAAGAGTAAATGATGAATTATGATTTAATTGACGAAGAAAGGAAAGAAATCTAGAAGATATTAAAACATAGATAATAAACGTAATAAAGAATAGTAAAATTACAAGGTTAATGTTTAATAGCACCTATTTCAAGCTCATTTTGTCTTTCACTAATTTTATAATATCTAATTACATTTTGTAACAAAACCATTTCTCTTGTAATTTCACTATACTTTATTATCTATGTTTTTTACAAAAATAAAATGAGTTCTACTTATTTTGCGTAATTTATTGACTGCACCCCCAGACCATTTTACACTCCTAAGATAGATCTAGTCTACCATTTCCACATCAATATGATATATATTTATATATCGATAAGCTGTGATATACCGGTTGGATACAACAGGAGGGTGGCAGAGGACCAAATTCCCCATCATGACCTTTCCCCTCCCCTCGACGAAATGCCAGCTTTCCATCGACGAGGTGAAAGGATCCATCCGCTGCAAGGAGCCTCTTGCGCCAGCTCCGGCTCATGGCGGTGGCTTACACGAGAGTCAGGACCGTTAGGACAAGGCCTTTCCTCCTCCAAGGTCGCTCCCTGGCTGGCTAATCTATAATCGATAACTATATAATCGAGAATCGTGAAAAAATTGGAGAGCTCCGTACGCCAAGACTCATCAAAATACAAAATTGATGATATACAAAAAGTTGAGACGCTTAATCAACTTAATCCTTAAAGCGCCATGAACGCATATATATGTCCGGCGAAAGCAATAGTTCCCAACTTTTTTGTACCAAGCCCCCTTGTTCAAATTAAATCCTTCCTCGCCCCCCTTCTTCAAATTTAAGCCTCCCACGCCCCGTACACATATAAACTAATTCATATGCAAGTAATGTACGAAATAAAAAACATGCTGATCCTGTGTTTCTCTCCTGTTACAAGGATACACGACCCCAACAAACATATTCGAACACTCTTCCTCTTATATCTGCTTACTTTAGAAAGTCACTATTGTTTGCGCTTCTTCCTGAAGGACTCGTTCAACAAGACTGTTCGCTGAAATCTGAGTATCACAGCCAACGTCTCTTTTGTCACTACATCTTCGCAAGAAGTGGGCGTGTGATACACGGTATTTTTTATATAACTTCATGAGACAGTTTTATTTAATAATGAATTATGTACACTCGTAATGAATTGTCTTGAATCAATGCAGCATTTACATGATGTGTTGTTCAAAGGAATGAAAACTGCTGTTCAAGTAGATAAAGTGAAAGAAAACTTGGATGGTCCGTATGTTTTAGAATCCCCAGCAACTTATTTCTTTGACCCAACCTTCGGATTACATTTTCTCCAGGATAACTGGTTTGTTTCACCAGTCAACCATTTCCGATTGGTACTTCGTGGGACTGTGAATATAGATCAGTGGCATAGTTAAAACAAATTAGTGGAGGAAAGAAGCAAAATATAAACTTTCTCAACGAAATTATATATTTTAATTTTTTTTATTCAAAAAATACATATTGGAGTATTGTGATTTTCCCCAAGTCTTTTAGGTTCGAACCTTTCACTGGCTTAACTATAATCATTCGCTTCAAAAGTTCATGTTAATCAGAAAATCCCGATTTCTTGGCTCAAAAATTCGGTTTAAAATTTTTAAAAATGTTTGTCTAAATTGTTTTTCGCAATTTAAGCAAACAATCTTTGCAGTTGCCTTCAAATTATTAGAGGAAGTAAACCACATCCCTCCCAGGATGCAGATTACATCATCACTGAATATTTAAACAAAACAATTGCAAAGGGTTTCATTATTATTAATAACTGATTTCCGAACCGATTGCTAAACCTTGCTCACTATTACTAATTAAAAGGATTTGCTAATGAAGGGTTGTTAGGCAAGGCGGGTGCAGCATTGCCAACATCTTCTGAAAGTCCGCTGCTCTTTGAAGAAAGAAGTGAAGGCTGTATCGTTTGATTGGGACTTATGGCTCAATACATTAAAAAGATACATAATTGAGACATTCAGATCCATTGAGATTAAGGCAATGGAGTTTCCAGAATAGCAACCTTATCATCCAAAAATGTTCTTTAAATGACATTCGAACTATACATTCAAAAGTAGATTCAAAGTGTTGTTTTTTTAATTACATTAAGAATCATTTTAATCTGATTAAGTTCAACTTTAAAAGTAATACCATTGTCGAAAAGTGCTAATCATAAGTAATAAAATTAAAATTTCAATATACCCAATTCTGAATCATAGAATATTTCTCTTTTCATATACGTACATACATAGACTCTATTTCCTAGGGTCATTCTCATACCAAACTACCAACTCACAGCATCCATCATACATCTATGGTCCCTTAAAATTCAAATCTTATCCTTCAAATCCAATCCCAGGGTACAAGATATCGCTTTTCCAACCTTTACAATCGTTCTCAAACAACCAAAACATTCGAGCGTTCCTTTCTCGCCCGGTCCACAACATTTTGGAACTCACTCCAACCTGATATCCACCATGTTTCTTCCTTATCCACATTCAAACCCATGCTTTTCATACATCTTCTAAATTCCTAAACAGATTTTCTCTAATCAGTTATAATAAATAGCTCATATCCGTCAGAAGTAATGGATGACTTATTGTCAATTTATCGTCCCTCTTAATGATATTTCTTATAAATGTTAGGTTCTTTTATATAGGTTTTTTTTCTCTACTTTAATCTTGTTCTTTTAGATTTGTATTCCATATTTTTTCTTGACCAGAACATACCTTCTAGTTTACATTTTCAAGTACTCTTTTAAATATTGTATAATTCTTGAATAGATTCAATTCTATTCAGTTCAATTTTATTAAATATTATTATTACAAATAGTTTAGTAAGACCGAAATGCTTAGACTCATTACTCATATTTTTCTTATTATTCAAGAATTAAAAGTTATCTTATCGCTTTATTATACTTGATTCCTCTAATAATGTCTTCATATATTGTCACGTAATAAATACCTTATCAGTATCCTCTCGAGTGTGTTTACCCCAAGGCACGAGTATTAGTTCCTTAAGGTCAAATAATCGCGAATACAAATTTAAAAAAAAAGAAGACTTATAGCCTTTCAAAATTCCATGCAAAACTCCTGCCTTTTTCAAAAAAAATAACTTAAATTATGAAAGGGCTGGTATCGGGTTCAGGCCAAATCAGCAACAAGTGGGACATTGAGGTCATTATGGATGACTTGGAGTACTTTAACTTCATATGTAGCAATGTTAAGATCATTAAGGATTGTAAGGAATTGTAAGGACTTGGTGGAACCATAAAGTTCTAGTCCGTAAGTCCAAATCGGTCTTATATTACTGATTTATAAAGAGTCTTTTGTAATTAATTGGGAGCTTAGAGCTTATGTCCAGTAAGTCTTGAAGTAGCATGAAACGACGACTTCCCACACTCTGACTGCAAAAACCTCTTTTTTTATATATACCCTTCTAGGTTCTATATCATACACTCTTCATTAGACGATGTTAATTCAGTGCACGATCAAAGCCTACAACAAACTCTTGAACATTCATCACATTTCAAGGAAGCGATATCACACCCAGTAACACAATTAAACTATTTAATATTCATCAAAAGAACGAGATGATGATACGTGCTAACAAATACAATATAACATCTCATCCTTTGTGTAAGCAACTTGATAAGCACCACACGGTGCTTAACGGAATCCGATTTCATCAATGGCCTACTGTTGTATGCAGGTGCAAGCCGCTCTTCCTACATGATATCATGGCTGATGTGACTACCAAGTGTTCCCTGTCATGCTTTATAATTAACAAAGAACTCTTCTTCACTTCATCTTTTTATGTAACCCTACAAATGTTTTCTCTATGATCATCGATTCTATATGTAATCGCTCAGCCGATACTTGGTGGATTTGAATTCAAATTATTACGCGATCAAGGATCAAGACAAAAAATATTAATAAAGTCATCAAAGCTGAACCTCTCTCCGGATGACATTGAAGGATGTTCTTCGCTTAGAAAAAAGAAACTTTAGAATGCTCAAGGCTTTCAAGAAAGATCAAAAAGAAAAACGGGCACAATTTGGACAAAAAAAAAAGAAAGTAGAAACACGAGTGGGAGAGATATGACAGAAGAAAAATATGAAAGAACAGTTGAATATTGAATGAATAATTTTAGCTGTTTAAGGATCTATCCGTTTCAGAGCCCAAGCTGTGCTATAGTAGTTTGGCATCCAAAAAAACAATAGAGTTAATTGTTATCGAAGGAAAATCTTCCTTTTTTTTTTTACGCTTTATTGAAATATTACAACCTGCCACCTGTGGGCAATAAGTAATAATGCTAAGTAGCTTACAATCATTCCATAAAACAAAACAAAAATAAATGTACTTCAGATATATAAATGCGGAAAATATATACATGCGGTAATAAAAACAAAATAAATGCAAAAATGATAATAAAATAAAGTCTAAAAATAATATAATTGCTTACATTCATACCATAATTACATTATTTACAATTTGCCTGGGGTCCACGAACTAAGATTCTTCCCCAGGAATGAGGGCAAAGCGGCAGTCCGGAAGGCCCCAGCCCCCTATTTCACCCGCGTCACTGGCATTAAACGCCAATGGAACCTGGTAAAGGAAAATCGTGTGAATGAATAAAGGAGATACCTTACCTAGTTGCGGCCTATGAATTATCGTCACCTCCTTCATTTGCCCTATCTTCCATTATTAATGCATTTGGTACTTCCGTTTAACCAGTGAGAATCTCTTTCTGCCATCAAAGAAAGAAATCTATTTAAACAAATATTCTCCTATACCTCATAAGCAGTGCCAGTCGTGTTCAGATTCTCTACGTTTTCTGGCACAACGCGAAGTAGCATCTTTAATCATATTCGGTCCACAGTGTACACAAGAAATCACGATTCCTGAAAGGATTCCCAACAAAGACAGGAAAGGAAGCGATACTTCTTACGTGCTGCTATCCTCGCGTGAACAGAAGATACTACCAAATAGATGTCACAGGAAACGGCCGCGATGTCTGGGAGTACCTAAGAAAGCAGTGTGTAGAATGTAAGGATGGATGTTTGATGAGTTCTGGAAAATATAATACAATAGTTGTCTAAACTGTAACAGCATATGGTTGATATGCTGTTATAAAAAAAAAAAAAACATTTTATTTTGTTAATTAGCATGTACCTCTCAGTACTTAATCGAAAGACATGCTATTAGTCCTACAACTTAATCTGTACAGTACTAACATGGACGTCATATTGTTTTATTGAAGTTTATCCTTTATCCAGGTCATCCAATTTAAATCTAATTCTTAGTTTAAAAACTTTGGCAAAACAACTTGTACTTCTTTTAATTAGACGTATATAAAATCTTAGTGATGAATATTATTTCAATTAGGAAGAAATTCTTGTTGTCAATGGAAATTATACATTTCAATGTATTCTTACTGCAAATCGTCGAGTTCCACAAATTCGTCCTAATAATCAAATAACACTGTGGATGAAATAAAAGTGTTTATGTTCTTGCGACCGTCATTCTAGATTAAACAAGTACACTCAAAACTAGTTGTTGGTTGAAACGAGTTTAGACAATTGACGTCCATAAGCTTGTTATGATATTATACGATATGAATGAATTCAGAGAAATCAATGGGTCTCGCATAAGAAAATAAGTGGGGTGTGCAAGAAAAAAATGACCACAACAGAGAGCTTATCTACCTAACAGACAGCGGTTGTTTCTAACAATGGATGTCGAAACTTGTTTTTTTATTTTAATACTACTTCTTAAAAGTATCTTAGAACGTGCTCTACAAACCTTTCGAAATGGAATCTGGTACCCCGGCACCTTTCACGTCTCCGGCTGGAATGGTAATTGATAGTTTCTGCTCTGCCATTCGAAACCTCTAATCCAGCCGTACCTAAAAATGTAACGTTCTTGCGGAGGTTGGATAAATCGATACATTCACGAATTATTTTTGAACGTAGCGGCAGACCCATGTGGACAATTGTCCCATTCCTTTGAAATTTCACAATTGTTGACGTTACATTCAATATGAGTTATAAATATTAGCTCTGTTAAAACCGATGGGTAGAATTATTAGCTTAATGAAGTCTGGTCGGCCAAATGTTCTCGGAAATCAACTGAACATAGACGCCACTCGCAAACTATTTATTTTTTGCAGACCAAAAAATATCATCTTAGGAGGGATATAGAGGAGTTCCAAAGTGAAAGGGGATAAAATAGAGGCTAGGTGAGCCTCAAGAAGATCAGAATATCTGTAGGTGCCATAGGATCCATCCGTGGCTGTTAACAGATTGAAAAATGTACGTGTCACAGCAAGATTTGAAACTGGAACCTTCAGCATAGAAACTCACTGATCTACATCACTCCCTGGCATAATACATGTTTATGTCCATATAGACATTCCTTCGTACTCAAAGGTAATTGGGTACTTACTCTTCATGAACACTACTTATGAAACATTATTTCGTCTAAACATTTCGTAATGACAACTCAAAATTGCAAAATATTCGCTTGGTAGTAAACGAAAAAATTACGTAATACTCCCAAGAGAGGACGAGAAACTACCAAACGTTAATTTTATTCAGAGTCGAAAGATTAAGCAAGGGATCATCTTGCTACCGAGTGTACCTAGAAATAGGAAAACTACAGTGGCGCAATCTGCAAGATAGTACCGTCATAAAATACTTGGTCTGTGATGATATAAACCACAATTATCAATTATAAATATAATGAACTCGACTTTTTTCTCTATATATTTCTTCCAAGACACCTTACTTAAATAAAACACCATATCTTCCAATTACTGCTAGAAAAAAATGACCGAAATATCGCTGTTCCATGTTTCTATGGAAGATGGAATGGAATATAAATTTTTGATATTGTTTTGTTTTGAGAACTAGCCGAGGAGGGAATGAACTTATTTTTGTTAACACCAGTTTTAGGCGTCCTTGTATAAAAAGTTGTACCCGTTCTTCAACTTCCAAAAGGGCAATGGAATGGTCCACTTCTTATCATCGTCCACCAACCAAAACTGCTGCATCTCCAAATGCCGATTGCCAACCGAAGAATTGGTAGTGAATAAAAAAAATTGTTGTCATTCGAAATTTTTTATGCGATCACTAGAGCACATTTTCCCTATAAAGGAACGGTTCAGCTCGAAGGTAAGAACAGTTAAAATGGATCGCAAACGAGGTTAATAGGTACAAGTAGGTGCGAGAATTGGGTAATTTTTTATTAAGTTATTTCACTGAGTGACATTTTAAATTAATCATACAACGAAAGAGGATTAAGTACGGAATTTAAAATTGATTTTTTCACATTTATCTCTAGTTAAGTGAACCAATTTTGATTAACAGGAAGCTTTGTCGCCTTATTTCTCACGGTTTTAGCCCGGTTATGAACTTGAAGTTTCGTGAGCATAAGCAATGCTTGACTAAACTAGGAAAAATAGTGAAACAAAGACAATTTTTGAAGTTTCGGTGTTATCGGATTTTGATCATTGAATATATATATTCACATAAATACACTTCTTATATTAGGCGTTTGGTTTCAAAATCAGGTAATCCATTTTTTCCCAAAATTTTTTATAACTTTTTAATGCCATAAATGATTTATTAGATGCTTGAAGTGAATTGTTAGAAAAATAACGAAAATTAATAAAAACAATTTGTTAAATTGATTATATTTTAAAATTTAATCTTTTTTTATCTGTCCTGAAAATGGATGTAACCGGTTTTGAAACCAAACGCATCATGTAGAACTCATCATCCAAGTTATCTATATTTGTTTAATTTTACAATACAATGGCATTAGCAAGTATTATTAGATGTTCAACCCATACCAACTTTGACCAAAATTACATTTAATCTTAATAAAAAAGCATGTATTGGCAATAATGAAAAACTTTTATGGTTATTGGCTAGATGGGTCATAAGAATTAACTAGGTCGTGGACTTTTTTTAATTTTTAATCCTATTGACAGAGGTGAATGAAAAGATAAGAAAAGAGAAAGGAAATGTTTATTATGGGTGACATGAATGGACGAGTAGGACGCATAAATGGAAGCAAAGTGGTTGGGAGATGTGGAGAGGAAGAAAAGAATGAAGACGGAGAAAGGTTGATATAATTCTGTGAACAATTTTACCTTAAAATTGTAAATACATTATATCAACATAAGAACATCCACAAATTCACGTGGCACCAGCCTAAAAGGGGCTTAAGTTTAATTATAGATTATATCATAATGAGACAGTCAAGCTCCGTAAATGTTCAGGATACTCGTGTATTTAGAGGAGCAGAGTGCGGGTCGGACCACTACTTGTTGAAGTCCTAGTTATCATGGCCATAAACTAAAGATCATTCACTAAAAAAAGTCGCGAAAGGTGCTAAAAGTACGAAGGCAAATGAAAGAAAAATAGAGAAACAAGATATTCTCATTTAAAGATCAAAGCATTAAAATGCACTTCCAAAGCAGCATGAACTCAGAAGTAGATGAAAACTTTAAAGGCAGTGCTGAAGAGATTTATAGTTATATAAAAGGAAAAATAAAAAAGTAGCCATTAAAGTCTTAGGATGTAAGGACGAAAGGAAGCCTGAACACACCTGGTGTAGTATGGAAATTAATTAAATAATTCAGGAGAAAAAAGAGGCCTATATGAAATGAGTTCGAAAAGTGAGGAACTTAGGAAGATATACACAAATAATCAGGAAGATAAAAAACGAGCAATGGGAGAAAATTTGTGCTGAAATTAATTCCAAATTAGGATTTTCTCAGTCAGCAGAAGCCTGGTCCATGCTCAAGGGAATGAGAAAGGAGATCAGTCATAAAACAAGATTAAATATGATAAATATGGAGGAATGGGAAGCCTATTGTAAGGAATTACTAAGCGAAGATAGAGAAAGATTTCAGGAGGAGAATGAGGGAGTTGGGATGAAGGTGAGGCAGGAGGAAGTGACAGATGAGATAAAGCGACTGAAGAATGGAAAGGCTCCAGGACCAGGAGGAATTAATATGGAATTTTTAAAATACGGTGGCCAGAAATTGAATAAATTGATAACGGACCTGATTAATTCTATTGCATGCGGTGACACGATTCCAAAAGAAATAACACTTGGATATTGAACTTATATATATAAAAAAGGTGACAAAAAGAAATGCTCAACCTATAGAGGAATTTGCGTGATAAATTCGATAATGAAAATTTTGTGCAGATTGATTAGAAATAAATTAGAGGATGCAGTCACACCAGAAGAAGAGCAGTGTGGGTTCACTGCTGGGAGATCATGTATCGATCATATTTTCACAATTCGACAGATGTTGGAAAAATGAGAAATGAAATTCAAAGAAATTAGTCTGGTATTCGTAGACCTGGTAAGGTGTCCCGAAAATTATTATGGGAAGCACTTGAAAAGAATTCTATTCTACAGACTCCTGATAGACCTTATCAGGAGAATATATAGCAGCAAACAGTGTCAAATTAAAATTGGTAAGTATTTGTCACCAGAATTTTCGACTAGTAAAGGCTTACTTCAAGGATGCTCCATGTCATCCTCCCATTTCAAAATCTACATTTTAACAGCTTTAAAAGAATGGGATAAAAAATGTAAGAAAATGGTAGTAAGGGTAGGTGACAGCCATCTCCATAATCTACTGTTCGCGGATGATCAGCTAACTGCCGCTCAAGACCATGAAGATGCAATACATGCTACGAAAACTGTGGGAGACATATGATAGTTGGGGCCTTAAAATAAACTTCAGCAAAACTGAATATATGATCAGGAGGGCCTCTTTGTTTGTTTGTCAAAGAAAATTTTTGGCTGAAGGAAACCTCGATCTGAGGAAACTCTTAGAGAAAAAAAAATCTACAGTATTTTTATTTAAGGTTGTTCCAGGGCTAAAATCTTAAATCATCCCGGCATACTTTAAAACAAGATACTAAATTATAAATTATTGCATCTTTTCCCATGAAGGGATTGAAATTAAAGTATGGCACAAAGTAACAAACCCGGTTTTTATTCAATATTCTTAGTAACAACTTTTTTATATAATTGTGACTACTTTAATTTACAATATGCCACAGTCTTAGACAATAAGTAATGAATTTATGTATATTATTTTTTATTTAATAATCTAAATACATGATTAAAATAATGAAGAATAAAAATATATAAAATAAAAGTAAAATAGTATTAAATAAAAATAATATATAATGATAAAATGAGGACACTAATCAGTTCAGTACTTACACTCGTATACTAAATAAGCCAAATCCGTTGCATCAGCCACGTGCAGGAGGTGAAGTAGGACACTATGAGATCTCAGCACTGAAATAAAGCAAGGAGAGATTGAGAAAATGCACTAAATTTTCAAACAATCTAAACATTAATGGAGGATCTGGCGTTTAATACAAATCTGCTAAGTAATTTTCGTGGTACCAGTTTTTTGGTCAAACTGGATCTATATTAAACTAGAGGATTCAAAAATTCAAAATTCCACGATCTATATTTAACTAGAAGATCTACGAAATTGAATCTATGAAATACGAAACAACTTAAGTTTACTTAAAGTCACCACTCACAATACGATTTGTAGGCTAAGGCAAATGAGTGCGAAGACAAAAAAGAGACGAAAGGTTAGGAATTCTTCGCCAACGCTAAGACCTTCAAATGCATTCCATTCCACTGTGTAAGACGTGGTGTGATTTATTTTCTGTCCACTACTTTGGGGAATATTTGTATCACTTCGTAATATGTAAAACCAAATGTCGTACTTGGAGTAATAATACTTGCTAATTAAATGATAAGGATTCGAAATTATTCACGACTTTAATATATATATACATTTATAACTAAGTAACTTTATACAAAGTAAAAAATTAAATTAATAATTATGAAATATATAAACCAATAAAAATATATACTCCTACTTGTACTGCTACAACCTGACAAGAGATTACAAGGTTTATCATGGGTTATACGGTCAGTATCATTGCATGGAAAAGGATTTACCTATTGCTTGTTCTATTCCCGAAAGGCAATAATAAACTATATGAATCACAGTTTTTGGATTCAAATAGAAACCCCGTCTCATTCGGAATACAAGATTTTTTATTTATTAGTTTAAATCAATTCGAGAACCAACACTTTCTTCAGGAGATTTACCATAGCGAAAAAGCGTGACTTCACCCAACTGTCATCGAGTGTCAACCCAATCAAGAACCTTTCAAAGACGAACTGATTACTTTGTTAGTTTTTCATGGTTGGATAATAAGTCAAATAAAAAGTGTGTCGTAATTAGTGAACTCTTGCTTTCCATATCATTCTTTAAGAAATTTGTAACCAAAATTAACATGGAGTGGGAAAGAGAGGTATCTTAAATTCCGTTTCAATTACTCATTTGTTTCTAGTCAGGAACAAGGAATGATCGTAGTGATTACATCTAATAATAAGTGAAGATATTTCAGAGAAGGAAGGAGTTTGTTGGGTATAAATTGTTTACAGAATAACTAAAACTGTGAGGTAGAACAAGGCCGTAAATATACGTACATTCCCAGTGAAGAATTGGTTAAGTCAAATTTGTTCAACGATGAGTTAATTTCACACAGGGAAGCGGAATCGTGTCATTCTCGTAGTCTTTGGCTTGAAATGGAGTTATAATACAAGCAAAAACTCCATTCTTGACCAAAAAGACTCGGTCACTTACGCACCGTGTTTGGAGTCATATCATTAGTACTAGAATGTAGAACTTAAAGGCCAATAGTTATATCAGTTTAACCTCCCCAAAAGTTTCCAGAATAATACTAATGCCAAAGTTTCCGCTTTCCGATAACACAATATCTAGTTGTTTTCTTATGTGAATAAAAGCGTAAACTATGATTTGAAAATAGGATTAGCATAGATTAGCAGAGAGGCATAACGCCCCCTGAGATAACTTTCTCGCTGATGGAGCTAGCCTTTACATAAGTGGAATTTGAGAGTGAGGGGGGGGGGCTGCGACCTTGGAGCCCTTGAAATATCACTTTCTAACCGGTTCTAGAGACGGCCCACATTCGGCACCAACAGGCGCCACCCTCCTTCATCCGCCCCTACCGAAAGTTCGCTGATGGATGGTTCCGTACACTCCTGTCATCGCAGCTTTCTAACAGGTCACTCGTCAAGTGCTCCAACAGAAACAACCCAAGGGTATGCACAATAACCTATGTAATATATCAGAGTAGTATGGCAACACTGTTTTGAGTTGATAACCTCCAAAAAGGTTTTCTTCAAATTGTGCTACAGTGAGATACCTGAATTTTGCAAATCCAGGTATAATTAGCATTGGGATGTTTATCGAGTACTTGAGACCGCACAGGTCCTCCGAACATTGACGCAATGTTAAAACTTTTTCAGACGGTTTACGGGTCTCTAATTTCCAACGGGTCAGCTCTTGTCAAGAGGTAGTCGCTTTAGTATCCAAGTAAGGGTTCCCCAAACTAGCCAGACGTGGTTTTGGATTAAATAATGTTCAATGTGTAGGTATCGATGACCCGCTTAAAATAATTCAGAATAAGTAGGTTATGCAGATTTTTTTTTTGGTGGGGAGGAAGGAATTAGATGAGAATCAAAAATTGAAGGTGGGATATAATGAAAATATGTGCTCAATCCCTCTTCATTGCTATCTGATCTCCTTAATATAAGACAGGTTAAGTGTCGCGGAGGAAGCACTAATGCAAACATGGAAACCGATAGGCATTTGGAATAAGAAACCAAAGTTCCGACTTACCGAAACATTATGATAAAATTCATTCATTTTCAAGTTTTCCAAATCTTTTTCACTATGTACCTAAACTAAATGGCTGTATCCATTTAGTAATAACTAAGACATGGCTGAAAACGAAAATGCAAGGAAGTTTTGCTCGTGAGGGGTGAAAGTCGGGTCCATAGTTCGGCGAGTTATGATGCCACCAAATGACTCATCCATTCGGTTTTGCAATCAAAACAGGAATATATCACAAAAATGTCAACCGCTTTACTAGGAATAAACTCGAAGCGATAACTTGAGGGATAACTAAATTTAGGGATCTACACTGGAGTTTCCATCATATATTAATCTATCTAATATACCTATTCTACCATCATCTATAAATCTGTCTAATATACCTATTTTATCTATCCAGTGAATCTTCTTTATTTAGGTAAAGAAAATCTGTAAGAAAAATTACTATAACTAAAGAAAACTTAAAGAAAAATTACTATTCTATCTATCTAATGAATCTTCTTTATTTAAATAAAGCAAATCTGTAAGAAAAATTACTAGAACAGTTCCTTCACTCTACTGTGGAGGGTATCCTCGTACAGTAAATCCTTATTATTATTATTCGGTCTCGACATTACTAAACTCGCATCTTTTTGTCCTGAAATCTAAAAATCAGAATTTACAAAACCATCACCCTTCCAAATCTTCGTTCAGGTTGAGGAACGTTGCTCCTAACGCTGAAAGATGGACGTTTTATTTAAAATTATTCATATGATAGCACGAAGATTAAATTAATTTTGGATTTTTTTCCTTTCAAAGTAACCCTTTGAAAGGAACGTTTATTTAAGAAAAATTACTAGAACAGTTCCTTCACTCTACTGTGGAGGGTATCCTCGTTATAGTATACAATGTTTTAATTTTTTTTATTGTTCGAGAAGTCTGATACAACAAAGTAAAAATTCTAATTTTGCAGTAGAAATGGTAAATTGAGTAAATTCAATCATTAAGATCCTCCTTTAATTTTTAAGATTTACTTTTCTAGTAAAACCCTTCTCGTCAGGCAAAGAACAAGAATTTTTTTCCAGAAGGGAACTTAATTCTACCTCAATTCTCTAACTCTTGTTGAAACAAGTTTTATAACATTACCTTAGTTAACATATTCCAAAATAAATATTACGCCCTCGTAATATTAACTTATTTATTTTTTACTATTTTAAACTCAAATTAATCAAAATAAGGATTTCCTCTGCATTCGGCTGCCTCTAGTTCCGGTTGTTCCTCCTTACTCTAAACGTTTACCCTTCGAAGGCTACTGCTTTTCAGTAATTCGTTCTCGATTCAGCCAAATTACTGCACTCACCCATTTTAATCACTGTAATGATATTATGTTACTCGATTAACCAAGGTAACTGATTGGAGAGGCCTTGGATATCCAAAAACTGGGATAGTGGTAAGCTGTGAGAAAACCATTAAGTTCTAGTTCCCCTCCTGATTTACTTCTTTGAAGGTTTATTAGGAACTATGGTTACATCAAAATCTATTTCATTTTATTTATTTCATATTGATTATTTAGTATTAAATTGTATTTTGTAAATATTTATTTCTGTAATTAAGGAATCTGGAATCATACTTCTACTGTAGAGATAATGCAATATTTGAATGCTAGAGATTGTACTATTTCTAATGCAACGGTTGGGCAGAGAGGTGACTTATCCGAGATCACGCCCAACCGTCAAGTTTTTTTCACCAATTAATGGTACCCACTTTATACCGGCTGGGTAAGCTCATAAGTGCCGGATTAAACCCGGAATATTCAACATAGCAACTCACTGTTGCTCAATCCTCACTCCAATAGGATTCCTTTAAAGACCATTAAAAGCGTGTTTGGTTTATAAACTCATATTTAAAGATTTCTGAAGAGGAAACTAACACCATCTAGCCAAAACAAGGATAAAAAATAAGCTAATAGTGATCGACTAATTTATTTTTTAACTGGCTATTTGTCATCTAAAGCGGTACTAAATTGTATCAAACAGTGTTGATTATCATAAATTTACAAGGAGGAATTCTCATTAATGAAGACGATGTCCCTGGCCTGATTTACTTTCTTGGATTTTTGTGGATCGACATCAGAATTAGGAATACAATTATACGAGGTGATTAAAAGTCAATTTATTAATAACTAGACGGAAATCAAAATATCATAGTTCCATCGTTGAAAATTGGTAACACAGTTTATTTTGTTGTATTTTTTAACTTCCTTTATGAAAAAAAAACCTTGAGTGAGAGAAAAAGATCCATTTTATCCTTCTTTTTGACAGTAAGGATCAATTTCAAATTATTTAAACATAGGTTATTCTGTCAGAGGTATTGTTACATCAAGGACACGTGATTAAAAACAAGGAAAAGTAATTTGACAGGACAGTGAAAGTCTAGGTCAGAGTTAATTAGTATTTCGTTATGATTATGGTATTTGATAACCATCACATAGTCTCTGTAACCGGAACCATTCCATAGCGAATAAATTGTGAATAGATGAGCTATGATAATTCCCTCAACGAAATTCTTATATTCCAAACATGTTAAATGTTCCCAGGAATATTTTATTAATTGAAATGAGTAAAAGTAGGCAAGCAAGGACAGTCTATAAATACGAACTGGAAATGAAACAATGAAAGTTTTATTTCCTACAAGCGATTGCAGTATCGTAAAAACAAAACGCAATGCCGAACAGCGTCTAAGAAACAGTTATTCATACATTAAGTTATTTATATTAATAGAAAATAAATAATATTTATGCATAAAAATAACTGAACCCATTCTATTTGAGTTCAACCTTCAGTTGTGAATCTGAACATTCAGTTTCCCTTCTAACAAAGCAACTTAATTATAAAGCAATATGGACCTTTTTATCATTGTACTATACGTGTTAAAATACTCTCATTTATAGCATACAAAGTATATTAAATCGTCGGATTATATTTGCATATTTCGCTACCATAAATTCAACACTGCGAAGGACTATTCATCTAGAAGTCGATTCAATCAATATCGTACAATTCATTTTAAGGAGCGATATTATGATGGCAATAAACTTTGAATGCATTGCAGTTTAGCCCTCAAGAAAGTAATAAACAATCATAATCCGTGACTGACCATAGTAGGGAATTGATTGTACTTAATTTAAAAGAGATATTGCTTATCATTCTTTTCTTATAAACTTTATAAGTCCAAGTAGCTCGTAGAAAAGATGGCAATGAGTGCGAATTTGGAATGAAAAAGTTTTAAACACGCCTCTAAAAAGAGAGTGCTGAGAACAGGAGGAAGTCAGTATTTTTCATTGCCAATCGAGAAATATTGATTATGTTGATTATTGATTATGTTAAGGCATCCTTATATCGAACACGAATCCCAATTATGTTACTATAGTGGTTTAATGTCTTTGGTCCATAAGGCAACATCTTGACAAACGTTTAACTTGGACTACTTATAATAGACTGAAAGGACGAGAAACTGCACATCATTTCTAGCTACTTCAAAAGATACTAGACAAACGCATTAAGCTCCCAATTAATACCAAAAGACTCATATACATGACTATTATAAGACCTACTTGGACTTCCGGATTAGAGCTTTGGGCTCCTCTTAGCCATCGAATTCCTCTTGTATCCATTCCTTACTATCTACTATCCTCAATGATCCATGCTTGGTCACGAATAAATTCATCATTAATGACTTTAATGCCTGCATCATTTGATAATGGTATTTTAATGTTGATGATGTTAGTCTCGTTTCTATTGGAATAATTCCTACATAATCGACGGATGTAGCTTCCAAACTATTAAGATCATTGAGTCGGCCTCTATTTGTGTATGACAGGTATCCTTTAACTTGTAACATAAAAGTTTTAAAATTATTTTACTCTATGGAACTCTTCTGAAAAAGTTCTGATGGGTGAAATTGCTGAAATCTTTAGAACAAAGAATCTGTTAAAGATATATGACTTGATGGGAGTGAAGTAATATATGACAGGATAAAATGAATTCGGAGTAAAAATTACTCGGGCCATTTAAAAAAAAAATGTCACTTTCACTGTCCCTCACCTGGTCACCATCATTTCTCCGTTAAGAGTGCTTATTTCAAAACAACTAAACTAGATGAATAAACTGAATATCTGAAGCGTAAATATCACTTACTCAGATTCTTCCACTGGTTCAAGCTAATGTTATATTTGTGTCCCGTTAGTTACTATTCAGAGCTACCTTCAATTTTCAAACAGTGGTTTGTACACAAGTGGTTGTGTTGAATAACTTTCTTTTTAATATTACCGGTTATCATTTCTACATTTTAAAAAATAGAGTTACGTAGTAATTGATAATTAAAAAATAAATAGCGAAAAAACATGTCACGTTAGTTACCCTAATAGGTAAAACAATACATTTTTTTTTTTTTAATGAACCTACTAAAATGCTAAAAGTTTGAATTTTATCCGTGCTTCGGTTTGCGGACGAATTGGTACTGTTGGATGAAGAGGCGGAAACTGTAAAACTAAATTCAGAAACATTGATAAATGCAGGGAAGGATATAGGGCTGGAAATAAATTCGGATGAAACTAAGTATATGGTTAGTAGCAGAAAATTTTGAGGATATTATTTCAGGAGGGAATAAGTTCGAACGTGTGGAGAAGTTTAAGTACTTAGGGTCTATGGTAACTAGAAAAAATGAAATTCAAGCGGAACTTAAGGAACGATTAAAGACAGTAAATCCTTATTATTATTATTCGGTCTCGACATTACTAAACTCGCATCTTTTTGTCCTGAAATCTAAAAATCAGAATTTATAAAACCATCACCCTTCCAAATCTTCGTTCAGGTTGAGGAACGTTGCTGCTAACGCTGAAAGATGGACGTTTTATTTAAAATTATTCATATGATAGCACGAAGATTAAATTAAGATTGGATATTTTTTTCCAATAATCCCAGTAACCCTTTGAAAGGAACGTTTATTTATTGGCACATTCCATACTTGGGTATACTATGTGCCTTTCAAATTCATTTTTACAATAAGGATTAACAACAATTGTGATACTTCTAACATATATACAAAATACATTATTCTTATATACTTTTACAGATTAACAAACAAAATAAAATTTACAATAGTTATATAATGATTGTCTATGTTTTACATTGAATGATTATTTGTAAATAGATGTCAACTTTTCGAAATCAATACTGTAAATAAATTTAGTGAATTCGGGTCGAAATGTATTGTATAGATGTTGCCAGTATGTTCAGATGGTCTGCACTGGCCAAACTTTCCCTCTTAATATTATGGAAATGATTAATTTCGACCTTTGTCCTTCATACATTTGGCAGTCGTATGTAATGTGTTTAAATGTCTGTTCTTCTTAGTCTATTGGGCAAGTATTGTCATTAATTATGTGAAATCTGTGTAAGTATGATTTGGTATGTCCATGTTCAGTTAAAATCTGTGTTAGTTTGTAGTTAGTAGATTTTATTAATTTGTAATTATAAGTTGTCAGTTTTGGAATAAACCTATGCAAACTAGGAGATTTATTTGAAACAGTCCACCGTTCATTCCACCTCAAAATCGATTCTTCGATTAAAATTTTGAATTTTGTGAATGAAATTGGTGTTTTGTGAAAAGATGGAGACAAATCACTTTGTGCTCTCTCTTTTGCTAATTTATCCGCTATCTCATTCCCCTTAATACCAAAGTGACCTTTAACCCATATAATTTTTACAGAGAAATTTAGAAGTCTAAGTGTGCATAAGTTCATACTGGCATTTTCTGTAATCTCGTCGTGTATGTCTGTGCTGATGTTAAGATGGGCTTGTAAAGTGGCTGGGCTTAGTAATGAACAAATTTCTAAACAGTTAATTAGCGCTGTGCCAACTGGGAAGCGTCTGAGGGGTAGATTGCGTTAAGGGTGGCATAGCGGATTTCAGTTTGGGTGGTGCTCCGTAGACAGAAATTTGTAAGCAGAGATTGGTGGTATCGGCATCGACCCTTCGGGTTCGCTAAGCCTTAGTATTATTACTAAGATGCTAGTACCCCGATAGTTTGGATTCGAACTGAGTATGTCATCGAGGAATGTTTGCAGCTAATAAGGCCTACAAGGGTAATAAAGGCAACAATCCTCGTTAGGAATGGACTGGATTACACCCCCACTTCATTAATTACTTAATCACCCTTCAGATTGGAGCCCCCATCGGGCGGGGCCGTCCTTGTCAGCAGGTACACAATGTTCACTCGGTCAGAGCCAGCTTTCTACCAGGACTGGTCGCCCTTGGACCGCAGCTCTGCAACTTAATCAGGGCATTTCCCAGTATTTCAGAACCCCTCCTTCCTAGTCATGTCCGTAATAATGTCCGAATTATTATATATCAGTCAAAACTATATATTTGGCCTACTCATTAATCTTATCAATTTGGCAACTGTATCGGTCGGTCATGCAGCAATTATCCCAACAGATCTGGAACAAATACCATCATCAAATGATGCAGCCACGGATTAAAAATGGAAAACTTGACTATGACGTCATCATTTCAGTCACACTTCTACGTCACGTAACTTGTTCTTTTTACTTTCGTAACTAACAAAAACATTTTTTTTTTTCATTTATTGATTGAAGTTTACAACTCTATTATCCAGGTATAGATGTGATTGGGATATTTAACGATTGCCTGACTTCCCACAAACACGGAATCTCCATTTTATTCCCCCTCTACGGGAAGTAACTAAGGAATTTTAACTCCCTATAAAAAAATTGAGGGCCCCTTGGCGGGCTGCGAACCCACGATCATTGGCACAATATAGAGTTCCTGGTGATTTTCAATGGGACCATTTCAAAGGAAAATAACTTTTAGTTCAGGTATCTTCAATGGTGAATCGAAGTTGAAAAAATAAGAGAGATTGAATAGAGCTTGTAATATTTTGAGAGGAATAAATTACAGTGTGTTCATATAGAATAAAATTAGGTTTCTAACAAAGAAGAAAATAAACTATTACAAAACCTCGAGGTTTTCCATGACCACGTAGCTGTGCTTTTATTCAAACCACGTGCAAAGAGTGCCGTTTCCTTTGTGTAAAATACCCCCACGTTTGTTTTAGTTGGAAGAGGGGTGAATGTTGTATTGTTATATATTACATATGTTTCTTAAAACACATCGTACTAATATTTCTAAAGTGACATAAGTCAAAATCTACGTTTTAGGAATAATTGAAAACTATTCCTGAGCTTGGAATAGCAATAGGATATTCTGGCAAACAAGCTCTGAACCTAAGTCGATACAGTTTTGATAACTTGATAAAGAGATATTTAGCCATAACTCATCACCGAAAAAAAACGATTTTTGAGTTGTGTCACTTTAGAAAACTAAAAAGAAATTATTATAAATTATTTTAGTTATAATTTATCTTGTTAGCTTAGTTTACCGATTTGGGTATTCAATATAGTTCAATAAAGGCTTGTTCAACGGTATATTTCTCTTAGAGGCGACCTGCTTAAAGCGTCTACCTTGTTAGTAACTTCGTAACTGTTCCAGTGTAGGTTCGAATCCGACAAGGGTGATTTAAGTTTGTTTCTTCTTCTTTCCATGAAATGAAACTAGAACTTCCCACTCTGCTTCAAAAGGTTGGCAATCTGGAGTAATATCCCATCCTGTTTGCCTTAAGAGGAGTAGAAAAGGACGTTAAGACTCCAATAAAATAAGAAACAAAAAACTCAGTTATCCTATATTTATTTTAATACCCTAGGCCTCCTACTGGCACAGAATACCTTTTACAGACTAAGACATTATGAGATACCTTGTGTCCTGTAGCATCTACAAAATACAGCTATGATTCACATTAAGTTTTATCTAAATGTAAATCCACTAAAACGTTGTGCTCGTTCTGATAATTATATGAATATTTTCTCATATATTTTTTGTAAAATCAATATCAGCCAACCTTCAAACCCTGCTCCTAGTCAAGTTTATGTGAAGTATAACCAAGTTTCATATTTCCTCTTACGCTAAACCAGTTATGGAAATGTGAAGGTTGTAGATCTCTGGCCTAATGCAATCACACAAATATTGGTTTGCAAGAAAGAAAACTAACAAGTGTGTGTCTCATAGACATATAGACATATTTTGATGTCATCATGATACTGATGTCCTTGTTTTATATAAACTAACTTTGAATTACTTTCACAAATATATGCATCGAAAAATCTAGACTGGTATTGAGAGAGGAAGAGAGGGAATGTTAAAAAAAAAATAGGTGAACCCTTCCAGAATATACATTTAATTATATTAAATGCATTCACTATACTGTCAGCCCTGAAATAATATTTTTAATTTTAAATGTATCATTATTATTTCTTAAAACATGATTTTCTAAGATTCTTTATAGTTAACTAATAAAAAAAAAAGGTCAAATTACATCCTCTCAGGTCCTACTCCTCCTAACTAATCACTTTAATGCCAATAATTGGTTTACTACCAAGAACTATTTTTTATTTATTTATAGATATTTACAACTGTATTACAATAATACATCAAGTTAATAGGCTAAGTGATACATAATGACATGTAAAAATGGCAAGTAGAGAAACTACCCACTTGTAGTACTCAAATCACAAGTTCAACTAAGAAGGTCATGTGGCTATCTTCTTTTCAGCCGCCTCAGAGGATTATCGGGAATTGAAGAGGAAGCTAGGTTTGAGTGGAAATGAAGTTTGTTATGAAAGGATAGATAGCGGGTTCGGGGTAAATCAGCAACAAATGGGACATTAAGGTCATTATGGATGACTTTATTCTTAACAAAATAAGGAGCATTGAGGATTTTATGAAGGATTTTGGATTGTAGGAATTGGATACGAGAGGAATTCGATGGCTTAGTGGAGCCCCAAAGCTCTACTCCGTAAGTCCAAATAGCTCGTATGATGGTCATTTAGATAAGTCTTTTGTAATTAATTGGGAGCTTAGAGCGTTTGTCTAGTAAGTGTTGAAGTAGCCTGAAACGTCTAGCGGTTTCTTGTCTTTTCAGTCTTGTATGAGGATTCCAGGTTAATCGTTTGTCGAGATACAACCCTAAGTATCGGATCTGTGGTACAGGCATAAGTGGGATATTATTAAACGATACTGAAGGGCAGGAAGTAATTGGTTTACGACGTAAGGTAAAAGTGATTTGATGGGATTTTTGAGGATTTATTTTAATTCTCCAGTTTTGACACCATTCTTCAAGATCAGTGATGTGGGATTGGAGGCTTTGGGATACAATAACTGGATTGGTGTTGACTGATAATACACATGTATCATCAGGATACGTGGTAAGGATAGTATTAGGATGAGTTGGGATGTTAGCTGTATAAACTGTAAAAAGGATTGGGCCAAGGATACTACCTTGAGGAACACCAGCCAATTGGGAAAAGAGGGATGAATAGACATTATTATGGTTTACTTGGAAAGTTCTGTTTGTGAGATAGGATTGAAGGATAAGAAAGTAGGTAGGCGGTAGGAATTTACGGAGTTTCTAGAGCAATCCCGGATGCCAGACTCACCAAGAACTAAAAACTTTAAAAATGATTTTTCCATATTCATCAAATTAAAAATGCAATGTAGAATGTTCCAACAATTATCAAGTTTAAAAATATATACCTAAGAATTTATCCATACTTAAAAAAAATACCAGGTTAACTTAATTAACTATACTTAATTGATGACAAGCACAAATGTTAGAATCTATTTTCATATCTATTTGCATTTATCCTTCATGCTAATTTTTTTACAATAAATATTTTAAATGAGAACTAAGTAGAAATGTTATTTAGTACAAAAATTATTGTTTAGTTATTTAGTTCAAAATTGTTTAACAGAAAGAAATGATTTCTATTGACAATGCTTTAACAAAAGTTGAACCTTTAATGATTCAACTCATCAATGATAATACACAGGGCTTTTTTAAAAAAAATTCTATCTGGTAATTACTGTTAGGCTATTTTAATTGTTCGTAAGTTTTACTCCCTTTGTTGTTATATCTTATTAGCATCAATATTATTCGTCTCATAAAAGCAATTTTTATAAGATATTTATGAGTTTTATGATATTTTTTTATACAATTATAACTAAGATTGACATTATGAAATGTTTAAGGTTGGCTGTATTTCTTCTGAGTGGGCTTTGCAGTGGTCAGGATTATGAAGAAGACAGGCTACCGATAAGAGCCAGAAATCCCCGGGGACCAATAGTTCCTTCTAGAGCAGTTAAAGCACAAGCTGTGAGTATTAAAAGATAGCACTTAATAGAAAATTATTTAAAAAATATAAACTATTTTATAATAGAGAGCCAGGTTGATCTTGGTAGCTCAGTAAGTACCGCAATACTGATCTCTAGATCCTAGGCTGTATACCTTCTGTGGCAAATGTTAGATATTCTATTTATCAGTGATGAATCAAATGTGTAGAAACAAGAGACCCTCCGAGGGCTCACCCAATCTCTATAGAGTAATATTAATTGGAGGAGAGATCTTGCAGCTAATTGTGATCTTGGAAAAACAGTAAGAACAGTTAGAAACAGTAGGATTCTCATTAAGTAATAAATAAAAACAATTAATTTTTAATAACAATAAAAGTGATAATAATCACAGAAAGCTATTTATGGTTAAAACAATCAAAGAAAGTTATTTTTACCATTGCGACAACTTCTAAGAAAGTAAGAAGTCTAAGAAAAATACATTCCATCTGAGATAATCAAGAAAATATATATTTTGCCACTGTGAGTTTATTTTGAACATGAATATTTCTTGTGGTTTTAAAATTATTTGGAAAATTAAGAACTTTTGTGGTTAATGTATGTAAAATACTATAAAAATGATCGAAGGCTAGAACTGTCTGAAGCAAATGTTATCAACCTTTAATGGGGACCCCTTAGGATTAAGAGATTATCCCTTTTCAGACTGCACTACCTAATCAAAATATGTTCATTGTTTATAACTTTAGATTTTAGCAACTATAGTTTGAATTTTCAAATTTTAAACTATAGGATTATTGGCATATCCATGTTTAATAACAATACATGCTTATGGTTTGTATGCATTGGTTTTCAAACTTTAAGTTTTTTGTTTATTTATTTACAAAAATGAGAAACAAAAAATTAATTAATGTACTGAATATTATAATTTCCTAATTTATAATATTACTCACATTAACAAAATAAAAATAAAATCAATTAAGAAGATGGATTGTTCATTGAAATCACAGAAGAATAAGCATTTTTATTAATATTAACTCATTATTATGTAATATTAATTTGTATAACCCATTCAAAAAAATCCAAAATTATTATTGCTATAACTTTTTTTAACTAACAGACCACTTAAAATATCTAATAATACAAGTAGAATATTGTTTACACCTTTTTTGACCGATTTTCAGATACAAAAAACTAGCACAACTGAGGCGCCTCCACTAGAACCAGAAGGAGAAGAATATGAAGATGAACTGATTGAAGAGGAACCCACAACAACAACAACCGAGGCGCCAAGGAAAGGGGGATTGAGAGGTAAAAATAAACTTATACGTGAGACAGTAGTAAAAAACAAAATTAATCCATAAATTAAAAAAATTTTAACTAATAGATGTACTGATTGATAGCAACCATTATAGTATAAAATATACCTAACTACAATTTTCCTTGAAGGGCTCTGTGATAAAAAGGCTTTTTATTTCTGAACTTGTAGCAGGTTGTTTTTTAGTTCAACACCCATTTATGATCTAACAAAAAGATAACAGCATGCTATCTTAAAGGGATCTAAAGTTGTAATTCAAGTTTTATTCAAGGGGGCAGGCTGAAACAAAAAAGGTCAAATTTCCCTGGGTAGCAACAGTAACAAAAAATGTGGTTCTAGCTGGAATCTAATCTGTAAATAATCTGGCTAGTGTGATTGTTGAAATGCCAACAAACTCAATTAGTGATCACTACTCTGGTTTTAAAAGCTGTTCTCAGAATAATTGTCTAACCATGAAAAAACAATTAAACTTTGTTTATTAATTATTTATTTCTTGAAATCAATCTATGACCTTCAATAGTATATATTATGATATGCCTACTTCTCTAAATAAATCTATGATCTTCAATGGTATATATTATGATATGCTGATTCACACCACATTATTATACTCGACCACTTTTTTTTTAAATTTGCAGATTTTTAGACTTATAATTTTTTTAAAGCTATGTATAATTGTTTTATCGATGCAGAAAACTTATTTTTAAAAGATTGATAATGACATATAGTTGTCGAAATGTTTTAAGGAATTATATAAATTAAGAAGTTGATATGACTGGGTAATGGTTTTTCCCAATGTATAAAAAAACAAACACTTTTTTAAAAATAGAGTTCTTCCCTCATTTATTTTTAAATTTAAAAACTTGGCTATTGATTTTCATTAGTACTGCTATGAATTCCATTCCTCTTTTTAAATTTTATCGATAAAAGAATATATACAAGAACTATTTCAATTACAAGAAAAATCAATGACAAATTAAGATATTGATTATCAAACTTCTAGGGATTTGTATTGTTAAGTAGAACACTACAAGGTGATGGACAAACTTTTTTCTTTTTTTTTTTAAGAATACATCTCCTATTTATTAAAATGCTTTTCTTTCTTACTTCTTCCTTATTTATTATTGTTTAATAGCCGTTGTTCTATTGTTGTTGGTTTTTAATTTTATTTCACAACAATTATTTTTCCTTTGAATTTTGTTATTGAAATTTAAGGTTACAGATATCCAGCATTACTAATATGAATAGGATGATACATTTAATCAAAGTGAAAGATTCATAAACCTATTGTAAACTTTGTATTAAAAAATGAATGGACAAACAATTTTTAGGTCTTGCTATCATATTTTGTCTTAATAAGATTTGTTAATGAGGTTGATATTTTTAAAGGAGCCCATCAGTTAATCCTTGCAGGTCTTTTTAAAATACAAATTAATTCTATATTACAAACATGTATTAAGTTCAGAAAAGTAATGGTTCATTAATCAAGCTATTTTTTTAGTAAAATGAGAACTATTTACTTTTCTAAAGTTTGTTTCCTGTATTTAAACTTTGAGGATTGGTCTCCTAATTGTATTTATTAATTTAATTAAATTATTTTTAAAAAATCATTGTACTTTATTATATGCAAATGTAGTTATTGATTAAGATTCAAATGAGTTTCTAAATTTTAATTTAATTTACAAATAATTGTTATTAATTTGGATTATACAAACAATTAATATAAAATTGCTATAAGATACATGAAGTATTAAAAGAACTGTTTAAGATTACAATTTTTATAAAAAATGTATAGGTTACAGTAGATTTAAAAGCTTCTTAATATAGATAACATATAACCATTTTCATGTTGATGCAGACTTTTTAAAATATAGATCTGCGTATGACAATAATCTTATCTTTTAGTTTCACAATATTTTTTCATTTCGTTTCCAGGAGGTGTTCTTCGGCCATTCAGAAGCAATACAGATTTAATCGAAGCCCTTAAAAGAAGAAGGGCCCAAGCTCAAGGCGGCGGCTCAAGTTATAGCTCGGCATCCAGCACTTCCACTACTACCACCACAACCGAGTCCACTCGCCAAAGCCGCAAATCAAAGGGCAAATTTTCCAGAGGAGGATCTCAAAGAGATTCCTCAACCACTGAGGAGCCAATTGAAGAACAGCCACCACGCGCTAGGGCTTTTGGCGGAAGAGGAAGACGCTTCTAAGTCACTCAACTTAACTCCAACTAATGGAGCTATAAACAAATGAAATATAATTTAAAGGCCATCTGTCATCCTTTGCCTTATTGGAATCGTCAAGTTTTCTCTAAATTTATTAAACCTACTTAGCCTGACAAATATTGATTCCAAATTTATACAAAATAATAAACAATACCAATATTTACTCAAAATAACTGCCACAAAAATTTGTTTATCCTTTCTTGAAATTAATGTTTGTAAATATTTGTGTAGCAAAGTCCAATATCATCATTATACACACAAATATATGTGATTTATTTTAAGAGGCTGTTTACTATAAAATGTATACTACATAGTTCTTGTAATTATAAAATTACTGTTATCTATTGTGATCAATTAAGTTATAAAATAATCGAAACAAAAATGTGTTACTTGTGATTTAGCATTGCCATTTTACATTTTATGATACCAATCAATTTTCTCTCAGAAGAAATTTAGTAGATACATTATTTTACATTTTTCTTGTGGCATTATAATAACGGCATATATGTCATATATTATTTGTTCGCCTTATTTTTCTAATTAACAAAGTATATATATTGAATACAGTAATACTTACTGTATTATACCAATAACTGTGAACTATATTACTATAGTACATTTAAAACCCTTTGTGTTGGAAGAAAAAATATCTACATAACTTGTTAAATTCAAAATCACCAAGTTCTCTAATCTATATGAAAACAAATCATCTATTACTAAATTGTAATATTGAGTAAAGTTTTTAGATTGTTTTTCAAACCATAAAAAATCAAAATGTTTAATAATATCATGTTAAATTTCTGTTACCCAGAAATAAATTATGTAAATAATTATATATGTATAAATACAAGAGTTTTCATAAACAGTGTTTGCATATATCCTTACTATCCCAAAAGTAATCATTAGTCTAAATTTGAATGAAACAGATTAATAGGTCAACATTTTACTTATTTTTTATTTTAATTATATTATTTTTTAATGAAACAGCATCTATGATTGTCATGTAAACTGTTTTACTTATTATATACTTATTAAATAATAGCATTTGTCTAAGGAGTATGCATGAAATCTTAATTTGTTTTATATACTAACAAACACGGTAATACTTCAATATGCTCTTAAAATCCATGCTAACAACGGCATTTATACCTCTAAAATTTAATTTAACAAGATTTTTAATTTATTAATTTCACCAAATATAATGGTGTTAGTATGAATCATTCAGTTTATGTTATCTAGACTAGACTGGTTTAACATTATATTATTGAGTAAACTATAATATAATTTTAATTTATTTTATTTTACTTTTAATTAATTGTTATAATTTTTAAATATTTTTATTTGAAAAGAAAAGATATGTCCATGGCCGAGTTATGAACCAGGATAAATCAGGTGGTAGAGCACCATGACGGAAACATGGGAGACCCGGGTTTGAATCCTGGCCAGAAAATGAGAATACAGGAAGTGAGAGTCAGGGTAAGGTTGAAGAATTTCTGAGTTTACAGTGCCTCTCTGACTTTATCCGTGTTTTCTGGATTGTCTACTGCAAATAATGTACCCAGGAGGAAGAGTACATTTATTTGCAATAATGAGCTGTATGTGTAAAGTATGTATACTGAAGTTAAGGTCACGGAATACGACGGAACAGAGTGATTTCAATGAATATTAAAATGATCCTTTAGCTCACACTGATAAGCAGTCATGAACTCATTATTCAGCAACTGACATTTCATTGTCCTGAGCTATGAGCCTACATAGATTGGTCACTGAAAGCGGATTGCCATGAATATCCTTTCTCCAATGCTCAATTAATACTATCACCTTCTCTTTAGATCCTCTAAATCAGTTATCAAAGGGAATGAGGAAAGCAGTTCTTGATTTCCAACCAATAAACAAAAGGTTATGCATGCTAATGGTTCATGGAAAAAAGTTTAATATTTCTCTGATAAATGTTCATGCCCCAACATAAGAAAAAGAGGAAGATGAAAAGAATCTTTTCTATGAAGATTTAGAATGGGCTATATCTGCTTCCCCTTCTATATGATCGATATGAAAATAGTGTTGGGTGATTTTAATGCTCAGGTTGGTAAACAACCAGTATTTGCTCCTACTATAGGCTGGCAAGGGAGCGGAATGGCTCAGTGGTTGAGGACTGAGTTGCCATGCCGGAAATCCTGGTTCAAATCCCTCTGCGGGCAGTTACTTTTATTTAGTCTGTTTGAAGCCGGAGATGGATCATATAGGATCTAGGACCCTCCTGGGGCTCACCCAGCCTCTATAATATATTATAAAAATAGGGTACCCATAATAAGGGGGAAAAACCGGGCGGTTGAGCGTGGTCTAGGACAAGTCACCTCCTTGCAGAACCGTTGTCCATGAAAGAGTACAGTCTCAACCATGTACTGAACCCCCAGACTCGTTCACGGGTGATAGTAGTACAGGTTTTTTTTTTATAGGCTGGCATAGCTTGCATGTGAAGACCAATGAAAATGGGGAACGAATGATTGAGTTTGCTGTATCTAGATCACTAGTTGTTATGAGTACTATATTTACTCACAAAAAAAACACAAACAAGCGTGGATTTCACCAAATAGAGCGGCAACGCAGATCGATCACGTTCTGGTTTCTAGTAGGCGTTTTAATGTAGTTAAAGATGTGAGATCTTATAAAGGACCAGACACCAATTCTGATCATTTTCTGGTAGTTGCGAAGATCAACCATACATATAAAATAAGGATGTTTGAAAGGAGCAAACTGCAGATCACCTGGGAAAGAGAAAAGTTAAAGAAGGAGGAAATAAGGTATGCTTTCCTGAGAGAGATTGAAAGAAAGTGTAGGTGACATCCCAGCTATAATCGGAGGAAGAGATGTGAATGAGGAATGGGATTATCTAAGGAAAACTATATCTGATGCAGCCAACCAACATTGTAAAAGGGATGGAAACAGCAAGGTTAAAGATCTGTGGTTTGACCTGGAGTGTGAAGTAGCGGTTAATCTGCGTAACGAAAAGAGAAAAAACTTCTAAATAGAGATACTAGACAAAACAGAAAGGAGTACCAAGAAGCCAGAGCTAATGCAAAAAAGGTTCTAAGACAAAAGAAAAGAAATGCATTACATGCCAACTTGCGTAAAATAGAAGAATACAGCAGGAATAATGAGGCCCGGAAGTTTTTGGGTGAAGTGGGTAAAATAAAATTAGACATTACGAATGACTATCCGATGATAAAGCGTTCAGGTGGTAAAATGATCTTCCTGGATCAGGATGTGCAATGTAGATGGAAGGAGCATTTTCAGGAATTACTAAACCCCAGGGAAGACGAGGAGTACCCTGATGTGGAATTTCAAGAAAATGAAAATGACCATGAAGTGAGCCCATCAGATTCGGAAGAGGTTGGTCTGGTTTTGGACAACTTCAAGAATAACAAGGCTCCAGGCTTAGATGGCATCCCAGCGGAGTTTTTGAAGATAGGTGGGTCAACACTGGCTGAGGAACTGACTCATCTGATAGTTAATATCTGGGAGACCGAAAAAATACCGGATAGCTGGAAGGATTCAGTCATCAAACCGTTATTCAAGAAGAGAGGTGTTTCCACAGACTGCAAGAATTGCCGAGGAATCAGCCTCCTGAACACGTCTTACAAGATATTCTCCGCTATCTTATACAACCGAATTGTTGAAGTTGTGGAACCTCGGTTGGGCGATTATCAGGGAGGTTTCAGAAAGAACAGATCAACTATTGACCAGATATTCAGCCTAAAGCAAATAATGGAAAAATCAAAAGGAATTTAACAAGATTATATGAATTCTGTTTATCGATTTTAAAGCAGCTTATGATTCCATTATCAGAAAAGAACTGTTCCTGGCAATGGAAGAGATGGGAATCCCACCGAACCTAATCCGACTTACAGCTTGTACTCTGGGAGGGAGCGTAAGTCGAGTGAAAATAAATGGGGAGCTGGGCCAACCTTTTGCGGTGAAATCAGGAGTTAGACAGGGTGACCCCCTGTCCCCTCTTCTATTTAATATTGCCCTCCAAGCGATGGTGAACAGAGCCGAGCTTAATCAGTCAGGCACAATTTTCAGTAAGACAACCCAAGTGCTTGGTTATGCAGATGATGTGGCACTGATTGGACTGTCTCTCAAAGCGACTGTCATATTCCTAATACAGTCAGCACTGGGAGTACCCATGGCAACCAGCCCTGGCCAGAAGAGTCCAGCAGTTGTTGTTAGGCTCATACTCTAACTTAACCTTACTTAATGTTTAATGTTCAATTATAAGTGTTATTAATTTAATATAATGGTCAAACATATAAAGTGCTTTTTTATTTCATAATAGTTGGCGACGAGGTAAAAAAGTAAAAGTTTTTTTGTCATAATTTCATTCAAGTCCTGCTGATAAATACGATACAAGATGGATCCAAATCAATTCAAGGAATTTATGAAGAACTTCAATGCCACCATGTCAAATCTGATTTCATCTATCCAGCAATCTACACAGGAAAGTAACACTAGTTCTAGTCTAAATCCTTTTGAACGTTTTGATGCAGAGAGAGAAAAATTTACAAATTATTTGGAGAGATTTCAAAATTATTGCTCTCTGAAAAATGTTACGACTGAGAAAAAAGCACAACTCCTGTGCGCATCCATTGGGTCAGAACATTATAATAATCTGGCAGCACTATTGGGCCCACATAAGCCGGTCAACAAACTGCCATACACTGATTTGGTCTCGTCTCTTAAACAAATGTTGTTACCAAAAAAGAGCACGGTAGTATCACAACATTATTTCCTTAACATATATCAAAATGATAATGAGAATATTCCACAGTATGTTGCATCTCTACAACGTGACATTATCGACTGTGAATTCAATGTTACCTGTCCTTGTGAGAAATCTCTCTCCATTGCTGATATTTTCCTTCGTGCACAATTTATTAGAGGGCTTAAAGATAATTGGATCCGAGAACAACTACTACAATCAAATGAAACATCATTTAACAAAATTGTGGAAAAAGCAACATCTCTTGAAGCTTCCCGGACCGAATGTAAGGAATTAGCAACAGCGTCAACCAGCAGAACAACTTCTAGTCCTCAGTTCGAAACCCTGGATATTCACAAAACGTCCAGCCGCCCTACCTACCGCAACAGCCCAAGGTCACGTGAGTCTTATAAATTGTACAATAAGTCTAACTCAGGAACTAGAAACTCACATTATGTCAATTTAAAATCATTAGGTTTAGATAATTGTTGCTTACGTTGTGGAAGAAATGACCACATATCACCTGATTGTCGTCTTGATAGACTTAAATTAAAATGTAATTTTTGCAACAAAACTGGTCATATTTCTAAAGTTTGTATTCAAACTAAGATAAATAAAAATACAAATTCAATTCAAAATGAAAATCAAAATTCAAATGTTCAACACGAACCTTCTTCTTCTTCATTTACATATGGTATTGACAAAATTGATTTGGTACATATTCAAAATTGTGAAATTATTGACCTGTATGAAATTAATACCGACAGTGATAAATACACGATTACTGTTCTCTTGAATGGGTCACAAAAAAACATTTGAGGTGGATTCAGGTGCCAAGTATTCACTTCTTTCTGAGAATGAATTTAATATGCTCAACCTAAACATTCCTATTCAACCATCATCCTTAGCTTTCAGATCATACACTGGGAACATTGTCAAACCACTTGGGAAAGTTACTCTAAATATTCAATATGAAGGTAAACAAATAACAGGTGACTTACATATCGTACCTGACGGTCATGATGCACTACTTGGTAGAGAATGGATACGAGGACTTGGAATTGAACTTCAACGCATCGATAAGAAAACTGCGAGTAACCTTACTCGTTCTTATTCTACACATCAAATTCATTCTATTCAAGATATTTTTGAAAAATTTCCAAAAGTTTTTGAGGAAAAAATTGGTTGTGTTCCGGATTTCCAAATACATTTGCAATTGCGCACTAACGTGAAACCAGTATTTACTAAAGAACGAACTATTCCTTATGCTCTTCAGGAAAAAGTAGATAAAGAGCTTGATTCATTGGAAGCTCAAGGTATAATTACACTTGTACCTACCAGTGACTGGGGATCACCCCTTGTTTGTATTCCAAAACCTGATGGCCAAAACCTTCGCCTATGCGTTGATTACAAATGTGGGGTTAATGAAAGATTAGTTCAAGCTAACCACCCTATACGTAAGATAGATGATGTCATTCATAGTTTACGAGGTTCTAAATATTTTTGTAAACTTGACCTTTACAAGGCCTACCTGCACCTTAAAGTAGACGATCAAAGTGCTCAAATTCAGACCATATCTACTCACAGAGGTACCTACCTAATGAACCGTTTAAGTTTTGGTATTAAAACTGCACCCTCTGAATTCAATAGAATCCTCAGTCAGATACTCAATGGCTTACGAAAAGTTGAGGCTTATTTTGATGACATTGTAATTCATGGTACGACAATTGAAGAATGTACTACTAACTTATTAGCTTGCTTACAGAGATTATCTGATTACGATTTACATGTTAATAAATCAAAATGTTCATTCTTTGTTAAAAAAAATTGATTATCTTGGTTATGTTATTGAACACAATAAAATTACAAAATCACCTGAAAAAGTACGTGCTATTCAGGACATGCCTAGACCCACAAATACTGACGAAGTAAGAAAGTATCTAGGTCTTGTTACTTATTATTCAAAATTTATACCTCATTTTTCTTCTATTTCATATCCCCTGCGCTGCCTCTTGAGGAAAAACAAACGTTGGCTCTGGACATCTGACTGTGAAGCGTCATTTCTCAAACTGAAGTCCATCATGTGCAGTGAGAAAGTTCTTGTACCATTTGACCCTCACTTACCCGTAGTCTTAACAACTGATGCAAGCCCTTATGGAATAGCTGCAGTTCTTAGTCACATTATTAACAACATTGAACACCCTATAGCTTATGCTTCACGCTCTCTTACATGTTCTGAACAAAATTATAGTCAATTAGATCGCGAGGCGCTTTCTTTAGTATTTGGGGTTACATATTTCTATAATTATCTATATGGGAAACATTTTACATTGATCACTGACAATCAGCCTCTTACCAGAATTTTTCACCCGAATAAATCTCTTCCCCAGATGACTTCCGCCAGACTACTTCGTTACGCTTCATTCCTGTCCGGATTCGACTACTCTGTACAGTTCAAAAAAGGAAAAGACAATGAAAACGTAGATTGTTTATCAAGGGCCCCTATTTCAAACCAGACATCAGTTGAACAAGAGATTGGAGACGAAATCAACAAACTCTACGGTGAAGTTATCTTACAAATTACTAGTAACAAAATTACATCTCAGATAATCAGGGAAGAAACTGGGAATGACAATGAATTAAAACAAATCATTCATGAATTGGAAAATAATTCAAATGAAACGGACTATACGTTAGTTGACGGAATTTTGTTTCGTAAAGATCGAGTTGTAATTCCGGCTTCATTGCAATCAATAATTTTAAATGAATTACATGAAACTCATCTGGGTATTACTAAGATGAAACAACTAGCAAGACGGTACGTTATTTGGCCTAAAATCGACCGTGACATTGAAAGATTGGTTAGAAGTTGTCAGACATGCGCCCAAATCAAATCTAACCCCCCTAAAGTTACTGTTCACCCTTGGGAATGTCCTCAAAATAATTGGGAAAGAGTTCATGTAGACTACGCGGGACCATTTCAAAATTCTTACTTCCTTGTCTGCGTGGACGCGAAGTCAAAATGGATTGAAGTACGAATCTCTAAAAACGCACCTACCAGCTCCAGTACCATCAGCCTACTAGAAAATATATTCTCTTCACATGGGTATCCAGTTGTTCTAGTTAGTGATAATCATTCTATTTTCCAGAGTGATGAATTCCATACCTACTGTACCGAGCGTGGTATTTTTCAAAAATATATTGCTCCATGGCATCCTGCGACCAACGGGCTGGCTGAAAGAAATATACAGACTCTAAAGAATCGTCTCAAAGCTCATCAAAATGACTCTACTCCATTACACCTTAAATTACAGCATATTTTACTCCGTTATCGTGCTACACCACTTGCTTGTGGTAACACACCTGCTGAATTGTACCTACATAGGAAGATGAGGATACGGCTTGACTCTTTGTTTCCTTATCATCCACAGCCCACAAGTAAACCATCACACATCCGTTCACTATTCGAGGGGGAGAGAGTCCAAGTAAGAGTATATGTCAATAATTCACCAATCTGGCACTTTGGTGAAATTCTCAAGAAACTGGGGACTCGTCATTATCTTGTCAAACTTGATTCTGGAAGAATTATCAAACGACATATTAATCAAATTCGTTCTTCGTTAGTTCAAAAGAAGACAGTGACATTTGATCCAGCTCCACCACAACTCTATAGTGTACCTCAAGTTCCTCAAGCTGAGACCAGTGCTCAATCTCCTGTTCAACCAAGTCCGCCTCCACTACATTTCTCTCGCCCTGTCCGCACTCATAGACCTATTGAACGTTATGGGGATCCGGTACTATACCGGGTATCTTGTGAGTGATTTCTTATTAGGAGGGGAGACTGTCATATTCCTAATACAGTCAGCACTGGGAGTATCCATGGCAACCAGCCCTGGCCAGAAGATTCCAGCAGTTGTTGTTAGGCTCATACTCTAACTTAACCTTACTTAATGTTTAATGTTCAATTATAAGTGTTATTAATTTAATATAATGGTCAAACATATAAAGTGCTTTTTTATTTCATAATAGCGACCTAGGAGGCCTGTGAACGATTGGAAAGGGAAGCTGGAAGAATGGGGCTATCCATAAATGAGGATAAAACGAAAATTATGGTGCTTAGGAAGAAGACACCTATAAATCCGCCGAAGCAATATGTTGTGGGACAGTATGCATTCCAATGCGTTTCTAGTTTTAAATATCTCGGCTCCATACTAAATAATCGGGTAGACGAAGAAAAAGAAATTCAAAATAGCATAATGGGGCCTAACTAAGCATTTTTTGCCCTAAGAAGTTTACTCTGTAGTAAACTACTAAGCCGGGGTTCCAAAATGAAGCTCTATAAAGCAATCATCCGACCTGTACTGACCTATCTCTGTGCAACCTGGACCCTACGAAAGATCCTGGCTGAAAAGATTGACAGCTTTGAAAGGAATGTGTTGAGGCGCATCATGGGGCCTGTTAGGGAGAATATTATATAGCGTTTAAGAAAGAACAAATAAACCTACGACTTATACGACGATCTCCGAGTGTCCCATTTCGTGCGAATTCAGCGCTTCAAATGGGTGGAACCTATTGTCAGAATGGATGACGGGAGAGCAGCAAAGCAATTATATTATGGAACCCCGGATGGACCCAGGCCGCGTGGAAGATCGAAAGGAAGATGGAAGGGCGCAGTGACTGAGGACTTGAGGATGATTGGAGTGTCCAGCGGACATGCTGCTGACCGAAATGAGTGGGATAAGGCAGTTGAGAGTTCCAAGGGCAGCTTCAGGCGCCTGTCGAGCCGATAATAATAATAATAATAATTAATTTTATTTTAGTTGTTACTAATTTTAAATATATTCATACAAGACTGAAAAGACAAGAAACTGCTCGACGTTTTCGCCTACTTCAACACTTACTGGACAAACGCTCTAAGCTACCAATTAATTACAAAAGACTTATTTACATGACAGTCATCAGACCTATTTGGGCATACGGAGTTGAGCTTTGGGGCTCTACTAAACCATCCAATTCATCTCGTATCCAATCCTTGCAATCCAAAATCCTTCGTAAAATCCTCAATGCTCCTTATTATGTCACAAACAAACTCATCCATCATGATCTTAATATCCCATATGTTACTGATTTGGCCCAAACTAGATACCTATCCTTCCATAACAAGCTCCATACGCACTTGAATCCGCTAGTCTCTCAGCTTGCTTCCCATACTATTCCTGATAACCCTCCGAGGCGTCTGAAAAGAAGATGGCCTCGAGATCATCTACTATAGAACTTTATTGGAGTGCTATCGATGGGTAGTTTCTCCACAAGTGTTTTCATGTCATATGCTACATTTTTGCACATTTACTTGATATAATAATGTATTATAGTTGTAAATATCATTGAATTAAATAAAAAAAAAAAAAAAAAAAAAAAAAACTATATTCATTTGAAAAGAAAAGATATGTCCAGGACCGGGTAGTTCTTTGAAGAGTCAAGTAGAAGAGAAAAGTAGAAGTAGTTCTTTGTAAAGTCAAGTAGTATTCATTCATCTCTTGCTCTAAAGTTTCATTAATAATCTTTACTCTTCGCAATAATAATAATAATCAAACTCAGAATGGCTTAGTCAATAAGCAATTCATAATGGATATCACATAAAAGATCCAAGTTTTCACACATAATGATTTTTAAAATCCTATTTTAAGACAATCATAATTCTAGACATAATTGTTTTGTTTTTGTTTTTTAAATTATGGTTTTTATGTCTAATTTAAAATATCGATTTATTTGTCCCACCTTGACTAAAGTATTAATATAAAGAAAATTACTAAAATGAAAACTAATTTCTATAACAATCATACAGTTACATACTTACATTATGTGAAAATTTAAAAACATCATGAATTAAACATTTTAATTTATTATTGCTAAAAATGATTGATGGCCTTGTAAATAAAAGTACATACAAAATTTATTATATATATATATATAGTATTTCAATCCACATTGCAGATCATCAGAGACCTAAGTCACTTAGGAGGGAAGTAGTTCTTTGTAAAGTCAAGTAGTATTCATTCATCTCTTGCTCTAAAGCTTCATTAATAATCTTTACTCTTCGCAAAACCGATTTCTCGTTTAAAATATCAGGATCTTCAATGCGTGGATTTAACATATATACAAAACAAAAAATAAATAGCATTACAAAGATCATGTTTTTTTTAATTCTCATTGATCACACACTATCACAGATATGTTTCTTAACATATTATTGATAGCTTTGAATAATATTAGTTGAGCTTATTTACATGAGGAAGGAAATAGTTTGGATGGAGTTGAAAATAAATTCTACCTATTTAAGAGAATTTTTTTTTCCTCCACTCAGACCACTCTTCCTCATATCTTTGTAGAATATTTTACAAAAAACACCCGGAATGTTGCATTTTTGTATCATGTACGCAGTAAGGTCCAAAAGTTTCCGGCCTGAGATAGAAGGAAAGGTGAAAGAAAAAAACTGGTCTTACTGTTTTTCAATATATTCTCCTCTAAGTTCAACACACTTAATACAACGCTTTGGCAACATTTCTACACCATGAAAAATATAATTTTCTTCTTTGTTAAAAAAATGTTCTTCCAGTGCTGCTTGGAGCTCTTCGTCGGTGTTAAATCGCCAAAATTCATTGCAGCAGTGAACTCGTTCCTGTTTTTGAGAAGCTGAAAGAATTTTTGGAACCCATCTTGCACTAACCTTGTTCATATGCAAATGTTCTTTGATGATCCTCAAAATACTTGTTTTTAAAGGCCCCAACCTCGCTGGTATTTCCTTGGTTTTCAGTCGCCGCTCAAACAACAAGTTGGATTGTTTCAGAAGTGACAGCTTCCAATGGGTGACCGGGACGCGGGTCATCTTCTAGACGTTCTCTCCCTAACTTAAATAATTTTGCACATTCTTTCACTGTGGAATATGAGGAGGAGGACTGTCCAATCCAAGCGCTCTTTAATTTGCGCAGGAGTAGACCCTCTTTACAAAATAATTTAATAACCGCACGGCACTCGAGTTTGAACATTGTAAAAATGGTGAGTTTCCTTAAAGGCTGGACACTGACTAACAGGACTGAGGAAGTGCGGGCGATGGGTATGGAGTGAGCAGGCATAGACCTGCATAGGCGTGCAGGTCCCGGCACGTTTGCAGGAGGGGAAGCAGGACAGGCCGGAAACTTATGGACCTTACTACGTATATTCATTCCTCTATTAAATAACTTACCATATGTACAAGAATGTTACAAATAATACAGATACAGGAGAATAAGATCATTTTAAGGTTGTAGGTAGTATAGTTTGATTATTGTAAGGGATCAATTGAAACAAAATTTGTTTAAATAAATAAAAGTATAATAATATCATGAATGATACCGAATAATTAATTATAATAAACTTCCTTCAAATCCTATTTAAAAAAATTAGGGAATGAATAATTAAGAAAACATTGAAGAGAAAATAACTCCCCCCCCCCTATATCGATTAACCTTTTCTTTTTTTTATATTAATTTCTGTTATTAGGGTTTAATGTTCTTTCCTACTTCTGTTTAGGTAAATAGAAGACGTTGTTACGACAGGTTAACAATTTTTAAAGAGAGTGGTAAGGTCCTTGATTCATTCTGTGGTTCCTCACAGAATAATGTTCACCTCACCCTGCCAGGATCGATCCGGCGCCGCAACAATTACGAGGTTGCTAAGGTAGACTCACAAACAAACCCGGGCACCGTACAGTTGCCATAATTAAAGATAGAATAAATTAAATCATTGATGTTAATGTGTAGCTCTCTCACTAACTAAAAATTGTTTGTACACACCCAACATGCTTCCATTGTTATGGAGTTGCCATGACGACGAGTGCGCAAGGTGGCCGGCACTTAATCATGCATTATCTGATAAATAATTCCTAAATCCTAAAGATCCCAGTCGAACTAATATTCCTTAAAATATAACTAATTGAACATACACTATTCAAATAAAAATGCATTTGACATAAAAATAAAATCTGTATTCTGGGATTAAAAAAGTCTACTCAGAACAAAACCAAGGAACGCTACTCAGTGATTACACTCTAGAAGTAAAATACGTGGGGTTACGTGGGAGACCCGGGTTTGTGTCCCGGTCCTGGTCATATCTTTTCTTTTCAAATAAAAATATTTAAAAATTATAACAATTAACAAAAAAATAAAAGAAATAAATTATAATAATATATAATGACGTATGTCAACAAGATCCAAACTAAAGCAATGTTCAATGAACATTCTTCCCCGTGTATACATCGCAAATTGAGAAAACACTGAGATATAGGATCAGTGAAAAGAAAGGATATGTCTGACCGAGAAGCGAACCAGGATGGCTGAGTTGGTTAAGTACCAGGACGGTTACGTGGGTGACCCGGGTTCGAGTCATCATTCGAGTCCGGTCCTGATCATATCTTTTCTTCTCAAATAAAAATATTTAGAAGTAAAATAGTTTCAGACTAAATAACTAATGCAACTATTTGACATTTCATAAATTTTAAGGAAACGAAAATGTAAGGGATGTTTGAAGGAAAGTATTAACAAGGTTTCGCAGACGGAAATGGGCAAAGAATTCCGAAGGGAGCTGGAAAGAGTTTTAAGGTTTTTGTCAAAGGAAGTAGTTAAGTGAGAAGGAGTAAAATATTGATTGGTTGGATTCAGGTATTCAAGGAATGGATGGGTGAAGGAAAGAGTGAAGTTAGGGGGTTTAGGAAGGTTTTTTGCTTCCTATAGATTGGAACAGGTAAGAACCAAGGAAGTACGAACGATGTGGATGTGGATGTGGATAGAACTAATTTAACTCGATGTAATAGCCTGAGGTTTAGTGTCTAGAAACTTAGAATATGAACTTTATAACACAATTCATAGGACGCTTTAATTTTGCTTCAAGTTACTGATAAGGCTCTCATTTACAAAGTAATTCACGTAAAAGTAGGAAAAGACAAGAGAGGAAACAAGCAGCTCACGGGTTTTTAAAGGCAAAGATTCACATAAAACTATTTAAAATATAATAATCGATTTTATTACTATTTTAGCTAAATACTACAGCAAGTACACACTACAGGAAGTGTTTCAATCAAAGGTGACTCAGAGGTAAGTAGAAGTGGAATCATAGGCGTAACGAGGGGGGTTATTAGGGATGTAATCCCCCCCCCATTGCTTAGAAAATATTTTTAAAAAAATTATAAGTAACAATTTTAAAAAAATTTGATGGATTTTGCTTTTTCAAAGTTATTATTGTGTGATTACAGAAGTAGGGGTCAATAATGGCAAAAACACAACAAAGAAAGTGCAAACATAATTATTTTAATGAATAAAAGGTACACTAAAATGACAAACCAAAACGTAATATTGTTTATTTACAGTTAATTATATTATTATAGCGGCAGTAGTGGTATCTAGCGGCAACAATAAGATCGCAAATGTGAGAAGAACAGTTTAGACAATTCTTAGAATCTAGAAGTAAAGTTTAATTTGAAGCTACATGATTATAGTATGATATATGTTATACCTATATAACGAGATATCTTTTTTGAAGGGAGTAATATGTTGGAGTGGTTGACTGGTGGGGGTAAACCCTCCCCATGAGTCAACTCTAGTTACGCCACTAAGTGGAATGGTAACGCAATGGCATAGGAAATGTAAACGGTAATAAGGAAAGGGAAGTAAAAGCGATATGGAATCGATGATAACAACTTTAGACTTCCCTACATTCTACTGAAGCTTATTTCTCCCATCACAATGAGATATTAGATTGGTGCTTTCTCCATTCAAAACTAAGAAATAGCCTTCAACAAAAAAAAAAATCGCATGAATACTTCAAGAGAATATTACTTCTAATAAATTGAAGCATACATCATATTTTAAAAATAAATTTTAAGCAGTCTAACAATTTTGTATCAGTCTTCTAGTAGGAGGATGTCGAGGGGAGTACGTCTCGAAAGTACTTGCATTGCCTTATGTGGCACTGACATGAACGCCTTGGTAACTCGTAGTGGCTGAAACAAATGCGACTTAATTGTCTGCGGCGAAGGCGAGCCATTCCAGTTCGAGACGGGGATGTTACTAGACGACATCCGAAATTGTAGATAGCGAGAAAGCGCCTCTTACATAACTGAATCCAATTATGATAAGTATAAAATCGTCGTAATTCTTACATTAAGCCAAGGTAGGTGGATCTATTCTTTCATTAGCTATACTTAGCGTGATGGGCTGTGTTTTGTCAGTATTGTCTCAAGAGAATTCAGAATCTCGGTAGCAACGATTTTATTTAATTTATTTTCTCTCTCCTCCCATGGTATGTCCCTACTACGCAAGAGCACAGTTCGGCGTCTGTCTTCATTAGAGCACGACTGAATCCCGATCGGCCAAATAGGCTGTTGCAGGGAACTGCTCTTCCAACAATCCAACAGGGCAGGGCCAAGAAAAGAAGTCTATGGACAAGATATCTCTAAATTGTCTTCTACTTTGAAGAAGCTACCTCGAATATTCAATATCCGAAGTAGGTCCGGGTCATATTTTAGAAACTACTTAAGCACGCTGTGCCGTTTCAGCCATCAAAGGTGAAATGAAGGATATATTCAATAGTAGAAGCATAACACACTCCTCCCTTCACCCTTCATCACGGTGCACGCAGTAGTCCGCCAGAATTTTAAGATTCGTCATCGCTGAGGATGGCTACATCTTCATAAGATCGGTCGACGGCCCGTGATCAGCACCTGTAGCCTATTCTTGAGCATTTCTTCGTCAATAGCATCTATAAACCCGGAGCTGCACAGTCTTCTGTCTGTTCACGACACTGCCTAGATCCCAGATGTTCCATAGAGCATAAAGATCTGCCCCAAACTGAGATACTGCGGTAGGTCTCATGAATGTTTCTTCCTCGTTATACTGTATTTTCTCTTCGGTTGTTTCTTCTATAAAAATCTCGTCTGCTTCTTCTAGAGTTTTTATCTGCTTTTTCGGCGCACAACCTCGTGGAATTATTGTTCTGGTGTTCTTCATCCACACACCTTGCCTAATTCAAGCTCTTCCAGCTATAAGAGGTGATTTAATTTTTTTTTAAAGTAGCATTTACGCCTCTAAGCAATACTTCAGTATTCTCCTCACAATCAATTAAGTGTCCCGCGCTCTTACCTACTCTTGCATTCCCTTTATTGCACATTATTTTTTATTCAAGTTGTTTATCAGGGAGTGTCTCAGTAGTAGATCACTGAGTTTCTGTGCCGAAGGTCCTGGGTTCACATCCCGCTGCTGTCAAAAAACAGTAAAGTCCCAATCATGTACTGAGCCTAAGACCCTTCATGGGTTGTAGTTTATCATTTAGAATCTTCCTCAATGACGCAGGAATTTGTTTGGCACCTTGGACTTGATTCTTCTAGTTCTTCATCCTCTGGATAAGGGGTTCCTTTGCGAGAATACCCATGTGATTTAGACATTTCAACAGTCTTTCGAGCTTCTGAGAAGTCTTTGGCTTGCAGTTGCCGTTCCTGTAGGTCGGTACTGCCCTACCGGATCACGGTAGGTACCTGAGGTTTCCGTGATCACATCAACTAATGTATTATCATGATCTTCCATATGATCCTCTTGGTCCATATTGAGTGAATTATTAAACTTCTTATTAACAAACTAGAAATAACTAATATCAATTACATATTTTCACCATTCTTGCCCTTGGCTAAATCTCGGATCGCACTAGTTTCCCTTGAGAGTCAACCTATTGTGCAGAGCGTCCAGCCAGATGAAACGGGATGCTGTTACAGCACAGAACACGTTACGTCCAGTTCACCCCACCGTACTGCAAGTGCTGAGCGAGATAACGTTTTTTCTCATGGACGATTGGCCCTACGGTAAGTTTAATGAGTACCATAAAATAATAATCTGTTTAATTGGTGTGATTAGAAACAGTTGTCAATAAAGAATTATTTTGCCATAAAACCGAGATAATTTACAAACTGTGTCTGAAATATGGAAATAATTACTGTAAGAGAAAACTTCAATGAATAAAAGTTTTGGGGCATCAAAATTTCCAATATTTAGACACATCATTTTTTTTTAAATTCAGTTATGTAAGCTCTTTGAAATTAGCAATCCCCTGGTTTCTGACCATTGTCATACTAGTCCGGAAGAGATATAATTAAAAAATATAAAATAATGAAATAGTTTTGATTTACATCTTTGGTTCATAGATTTTTACTATTCTAAAAAATATAGGTTTCTGACTAGGTGCCGAAAAACATGTAATTTTTTGCGGCCGACTCAAAAAACATGCATTTTTTAAACAATACTCCGTCCTTATGCTAAGTGTATGAACGACAAAAACCAACGGGAAAATGCTTTCCCGCATAATAAGGAGAGATCAAGAACTTTCTTTTCACATTACAATTTTTCACAAGATCAACCTTGTCTGCACATCAACATTATCTCAATTTTTGTAGCCAAAATGATATTTCTATAGTTATAGAATACAGTATATTTCAGTTATAGGGCATAATGAATTTAAAATGGTTTGTGTTCAATGGAGCAGCATTGAATGTTCTCCAACTTTCATTCAATGATTTGTTAGCTTACATAACTCATTTCAGACTCTTCTGTGCCCCTTTTTAGGTGATGATTATTAAATGTGGTTAATTGAACAAATGGGCAATTATTATTTAATTACATATTTTATGTTTGACTATTAATTAAAATACTTGATGTGGTTAATACTAGATAATTTTATTACTACAAAGATTCATAAAGAATAGTTTTGGACGATTTTGAGATAATGCTACGTTCGTCGTTAATAAGAGTTTCACATCACAGGAACTGTTAGACATACGTCAGAGCTTAAAGCTATTTAAATCTATTTTTTAGTAGTTGATAGTGATTTTTTTTTTTTTATAAAAGGGAGTTTTCATAATATTGACAATAATTAAGTCAACTAATATTTCATTTCTATCATCAAGATAAATAAATACTGTAATTTCTGGGGGATTTTCTAGTTTCCAAGATACTGTATAAGAAAGTGAATATTCAATTTCAATATTTTTTTGAGATGGTTGGTTCAGAGTAAGAGCTCTTCATTGTATGATTAAACAGAGAAAAACTGGCCTCAAGTGGCCTTACCGTTTCGTCTCTTTAATTTTAAATTTGTAAGATTTTTTTTTTTAAAGGATGTAAACTGGACTGAATTTATCTAATAATTCCTTCTCACAATGAAAACCTTTCTCCAGTCATTTATGATATATAATTTTATTATATAAAACGTTTCGACAACTACATGTCATTTTCAATCAACCTAACAACTTTCTGTATCATTTCATCTTTATCATCATCTTGAAAAGAGTTACAAGTCACAAATATCTTTTTATTATTTATTGTCATTTTTTTTTTAAGTTTTACTTGGAGGTCCACCATCCTCCATGGTCCTTTTAAACAAAACCAAGGACCATGGAGGATGGTGGACCTCCAAGTAAAACTTTAAAAAATAAAAAATAAAAATGACAATAAATAATAAAAAGATATTTGTGACTTGTAACTCTTTTCAAGATGATGATAAAGATGAAATAATACAGAAAGTTGTTAAGTTGATTGATAATGACATGTAGTTGTCGAAACGTTTTATATAATAAAATTATGTATCATAAATGACTGGAGAAAGGTTTTCATTGTGAGAAGGAATTATTTGTTAGAAGATTTTTATGCTAAATGTCTCAGTCGTTAGTGCGGTTTTTTTTAAATATTGACAACATTCTACAAATGCATACCTTTAATATGCTCGCTTGATTTTAGTATTTCCAAAAAAAAAATTTAAGTTTTCATTCAAAGTCTAAGAATTGTTTAAACTTTGATAATTTAAAAGTTATGAAAAAGGTAAAACATAGTAATTATATAATAAATTATAAAGATGATTCAGGTAAAGAAATACTATTTTTTTTCAAATTAAATATTCAAGAGCAGTTTAAAGACGAGAGAGAATTACCGAATTAGATAACGTATCATATCCTTCAGTCCATTTGTTTACTCCAAATATTGGAACAGTTGTGTAGAGTAGTGCATGAAAGTAGAAGCAGAGTGCGGTGCTGTTGATCCACTTTTACAAAAGGAAAGGTTTCTACTTCGTTTCGCGTTTTAGTTTCATCTTAACGCACGTCTGATTTCCCCCTTAGTGCACGTTTGTATTTCGCTTGTAGATGTTGATGCTTAAGTCGACGATTTCATTATTATCAATTGACTACAGCACGTCTTTTTGCTCAACAAGTGTCGTACGTGTTTTCCAGTGATGATATCTGAAGCTTGGATATAAGTCTTCAATTCTTTTCACCTGTTTCTGACGTCACCCAGCCTCTACACTTCAATTAATCCCAATCTGTGTGATTAAAAGCGATGTCATAGACGGTTTTCGATTAATTAAAAATGCCTGTCTTTCAACTTATGTGACATCAGCCACAATCTTAAAAGGTAAGCTTTCGTCATGCCTGAACAAGTTTCAGTCATTTAACCTACTTGCTATATAGAGCACTTAACTGTGGGAAACTAGACAACTTTCCCTGAATTTTATTACTTCTGTTAGTCTTCCCTGAAATAACATATTGAAGTAACCTGCCCACTTGTCATGCTCCAAGTGCATTTCAACCTTGTATTATGTAAATTTTGAAAGTAAAGGAATTTTACTTTTTAATCTATAATGTTATGAACAATAATTTTCGTTTTATTTCATTGATATCATTAGCTCACTCCTGCATGTTCTAAATTCCAAGGTCTTTATTAAGGACATGATAAATTTACTATCTCTGAAAGTAATTCAAAGGTTACATTTTAGAAAGGTCTTGAATGAAATATGTTACTTATTTTTTACTGAAATAATCTTGATAAATAAAGCAATTAAAACGGATATTGATGAATGTGAAACAAATTGTTTTCTTGGCATTACTATTATTGTTCTAATTTTCAGGCCAATGATATATAAGCAGTATATGACATTACAGCCATGGGTCTCCTATTATCGAAGTTATGGAGTCTATTTGGAAATGAAGGTACCTATATTATCCATTAATTTATTTATTTTTCAAACATTTTTTTTTATTCAGTAGAAATAGCATTATTTCAATATGTATTAAGAATTGTCTTAATTTAATTACTCCTGTTACATCATTCCACTCACACCTTCTTAATTTATTGAGTGGAATTAATTAGATTAGTGCCGCCTACATTTATGTAAGCTTATAAGAATTCTGCATCTTGATTGCTAGATTTGAGAATTTGGTAGAATTATCACTGTTACATTCATTGGGATGAATATCCTGCAGTATCATAAATTGGACTGTCATTGCATGTACAATGGTACTTCCAGGTTATAAAAATAGCCATATAATTTTATAGTTCTACACAATGTTTATACCTGAATTAATATTCAGAATAAAGACAGTTGTGAACCATAAAGGATTGTATGGCTGTATGGAATTTACCAATGACATCCATTTATGGTGAGAAAAAAATAAACCAGGAAGTATATGGATGACTACAGTGTATGTAGTCTCCCATGAGTAATGAGATAAAAAAAATGAAAGTGACCTGGTGATGGGGAGACCCCCAAGATGTAGACAGATTTTTAAGATCAAATTAAATGAACAAAATAAGCATTCTTTAACATTGGAAGGTCTAGTTTTTAATACCATTATATTCAATGAAATTTTCCCAATAAATTGGAAAATATTTAAACATGACCATTTCAATAGCATGTTAAAATGATTTGTATTAACTTTCTCTTAATGTTACAAGATTGATGTTGTATGAATTATTTTTAGATGCTTTATTGGTTATTTGCTTTAATTTTTCATTTATAATGCAAAAAAGTGAATTTTGTGTTGCTTGAATTAGAGGCAGTAAGAAGCCAAAGGGTATAATTAATTTTTTTTTAAAGATAAGAGTAAAGTGAAATTTCTTTTCTCGTCCTCTTATTTTACAAACTCAGGTCTGTAAAGTTATTTAATCTTGAATAGTTTATATTTGGCAGGGAATATTATTTTTTTATCCTTTCATATATTTTGTCCTATGCTTTATTAATTAATCAATAAATTTAGATGATGTTTTTTACTGTAATTGATATCTAAAAAAAAATTTAGATCTTATGTTACTTAATCAAAATTGAGACCTATTTTACTCTTGTGCCTAATATAGGCAAACTATTTTTTTTAGCTTAAGCAAAAATGTTGATCACCTTTATCATGACAATATTGTATAGAGAGTCTATTATAGTAGACCATTTTGATTTGTTTAATTGGTTACGGGTCATTATCTTTTTTTTTTCTTTGCTTTTGTTTTTTATTATCCTTTTAGATTTTTTTAGTTAGTTGTTAACTGGTTTATTTTGGTTCAAAAATATCAATTTTTATTATATTTTATTATTTGTCTTTATTATAGTCACATAGATAATTTGACTGTACAAAATAAATGATGCATTAAGTAAGGTAAAAATGATGTATTATGTTCGATATTAAATTTATTTAATTGTCTTGATAAATCTCTACCTTGTGAATCAATGCCTTTATGACTTAGGGTTCAATTCAAAAGATCATTTAATTCAAATCATTTTGAAATTTAATGATCTTTTCATTGCTTACCGTCATCTTTGTTATAATTTCTTATTACTGAAGAAACTGTGTGATGATACTTTTTGTAATAATTAATTTAAAAATTTATTTTATATTTAAAAAATAATTAATGATTATTTCTGATATTTTCAGAACATAAAATCGTGATAGTAGGCCTTGACAATGCTGGGAAGACTACAATACTCTATCAGTTCCTAATGAATGAGGTGGTTACCACCTCGCCTACGATTGGCTCCAATGTTGAAGAAGTTGTATGGAAAAATGTCCACTTTATTATGTGGGATTTAGGAGGCCAGCAATCACTGAGAGCTGCTTGGGCAACATATTATACAAATACAGAAGTAAGAATATTTGATGTCTCCGCTTTGGAAAATAATACTATTTGTTGACAGTTCTATCCCATGATTGTGAAATTTTCTTTGGGAAGAATTAACTGGTCTAGAGTTAATGGCTTTACGAGATTATCATTCTTTTCTAATTTAATTTATGGATTCTCGAAAAAATTCCTGTTGCTAAGAACCTACGCCCTTCTAAAGTACTGTAAACTACCCTTTGAGAGGTCTCAGGCATAGTACTTATTAATCCTTAAAGAGCTATTGACGCATATATATGCCCGGTGAAAGCAAGCAGTGGGTACTATGAGCACATATATGCATCTGTTAGAAGTCATCAACAGGGATTGTGTGTGTGCGAAAATTCTCGATTGTGGTAGCTATAAGAGGTTGCAAGGATAAAATATGTCGATTTGATGATTCTCAAAAATTTATTACTAACTGGGTTTTTTTTGTTAATTCTCAAGATAATTATCTAAATTATTTCAAAAAATATTTGTCCTACAAAATGTATGGTTTGATCAAAGAGCCCCCTCCTTCCAATATGTATCGATAACGAAGTCAAAAAAACAGCTTGATCCAAAAAGGGAAACCATCAGACTAAAAAAATTAAGCATATAATAGCATTATCTGTTAATTAAAAAAAAGAAGCTTGAAATAATTATTAGAATGTCATCGGATAACTCCATGAAAAAATTCCTTAAATCTATAAAATACTAGTAAACAATTAATCAGTAAATGTTTCACTAATTCAAGCATCATCAGGACGACTTACTAAAAAAAAAACAATAACACATCAATCATCATCATCATAATCAATCCTCTTTACCGTCTAAGCAGTGTGAGGAGGAATTCTGCACAACCAGTCTTCCACCAACTGTGCTCTTCTGCCCCAATGGAGTCCCCTCTTCTCAAAGTCCTTCCTCACCTCTTCTTCCCACTTCCTCCTAGACTCTACTCTACCTCGTTTTCCCTCCACTTTGGCTCGGTAGGTTTGGCTAGCAATTCTGCTAGGATCCATCCGCAGGAAGTGCCCAAGCCATCTCAGTCTGTTTTCCTCTATTAACTCGTTGGATGGTTTAACATTCAGGTTCGACCTTTTAGTGGTTTTCCGGACTCGGTCTCTTTTTGTTTTGCCCTCTACCTTACTGAGAAATCTCATTTCTGCTGCTTGTATTCTGGATTAGTGTTTCTTTGTCAGTGTCCATGATTGTGAAGAGTACGTGAGGATAGGTAAAAATGTTTACTTAAATACAGCCACTTTCGTTTCCTTTTCTACTTCTCTTCGGTTAAGAAATCCTCTCTTAACCGCTTCAAACATCCTGCCCTCGGCACCGATTCTCTCGGTCACAATCGATGCATCCGTTTTCCTTTAGGTGCGCTCCCAGGTATTTGAAGTTCTCCACTTGTTCCAGGACTTTATCTTCAACTCTAATGACCCTATTATTTTCCTTGGCTTCTTTCCTATCCTCATCATTTTTGTTTTATTTCGGGTTTATGACCATGTTTATAGCCAGCAACTCTTCTTTTAATCTGCTAACATTGTGCTGGAGGTAACACAACAATAACAATAACTCATCAATGAACATTAAATACAGCACATCTCACATCAACAGTCCAATTAGGCTTATCAATCAGCCTATATTATAACTTCATATATGGAGTGTATCACTCCATGATGTTCAATAAAATACACATATTTAATTGAGTATTTTATTCAACGGCTTGTTGTGAAGTTAATGGGATTTTCTGGATTTAATCTTTGTTGACGACAACCAAATAGACATTGCTTTACTTACTGAAACACACTTCACTCACCGCACGCATTTCTACATACGAGACTATATCACTTACAGATCAGATCATCCTGACGATACAGCACATGCCGGTTCTTGTATCCTTATCCATAAATCTATACCACATTCTCTTATTCCTTCTACTCCAACTGACGCCATTCAATCAACATCAGTAACCATTTCAACTAGTCCTTTCCATATAACATTCTCAGCTGTATACTGTCCTCCTGGTATCCCCCTTTCTTATAACATCCTCGAATCCTTATTCCAATCCTTCGGACCGCGGTTTATTGCCGGAGGAGATTACAACGCCAAACATCAACGATGGGGTTGTCGAACATCCAATTCCCGTGGTAGCATCTTATCCCAAATTTCAACCTCTAATAGTTTCTCTATCCTCGCACCCATAAACCCTACTTATTGGCCTACCTCCCTCAAAAAACGTCCAGATATTCTAGATATATTTGTTTCCTCACAGATTTCCTGCAATCAAACTGCTATAAAATCCCTGGATGACCTTTCCTCTGATCACAGTCCAGTTCTGCTTCAAGTGCATTCGATTCCCATTCCTAAGCCCTCTCTTCCCCGACTGATTACAGGACGTGTAGACTGGGATAAATTCCGATCAAATCTAGAAAATAATTTAGACCTCAAAATTCCGCTTAAAACAAAAGGAGACATTAATTCTGCAATAGACAAACTAACAGAAGCAATACAAGTCAATATAAAATATAACACTTTTCCAAGTAAAAATCATTATCAACAGAATAACTGGCCACTTCATATTCGCGAGTTATTAAAAGAAAAACGACGGGCAAGAGCAAAGTGGCACCGCACGAGATATCCATCGGACAAGAGTCATTATACCAAACTGACCAACAAATTAAAATCAGAGATCAGAACATTCAAAATTCAAAATTTGTATTACCGTACAGAAAATCTCAGTACTACTGACAAATCCTTATGGAATACCACTAGAAAACTCCTAAACTATAAAAAATTCAACCATCCACTTTTAACCGAATCCCAAACCTGGTCAAGATCTGATGAAGAAAAATCACAAATTTTCGGCCAGCACCTATTCAAAACATTTAACCCTCATCCAGATATCCTTAATCAAACCCACTCTGAATGCATTGGAGCAGAATTAAGTATTCCTCTTCAGTTGTCCCCTCCTCCTAAAGCATTCCATCCTTCCGAAATATCAAACATTATTCATAGATTACCCGCCAACAAAGCCCCTGGACACGACCTAATCACATCCCAGATTCTAAAACGCCTTCCTCGGAAAGCAATCCTACTCCTTACATATATATACAATGCCGTACTCCGCACCACATATTTTCCTGATTCCTGGAAATTATCCATAATTAAGATGATTCCAAAACCTAAAAAACCACCAGAACTCCCATCCTCTTATCGTCCTATATCTCTCTTGCCCATAATGGGGAAAATACTTGAAAAAATCATTCTGAAACGTCTTCATCCTATCATAGAATCCAATCAAATAATCCCAGATCACCAATTTGGTTTCCGAACATCACACTCCACCATCCAGCAATGCCATCGTGTGGTGGACGTTGTCTCATCTGCATTAGAGCGCGGAATGTACTGCACGGGAGCTTTTCTCGATGTAGAGCAGGCTTTTGATCGAGTCTGGCATCCAGGACTGCTGTACAAACTCCGTAAATTCTTACCTTCAACTTACTTCCTTATTATCAGTTCCTACCTCAGTAATAGAACCTTTAAAGTAAACCATAATTGTTCCTACTCTTCCCTCTTCACCCAGTCTGCCGGTGTTCCTCAAGGTAGTATCCTGGGGCCCATCCTATACACGATATATACAGCTGACATCCCAACCCATCCAAGCACTGTCCTCACTACTTACGCTGATGACACATGTGTGTTATCAGTTACTAAGGATCCATTTGTTGCATCCCAATCTCTTCAATCCCATATCTCACACCTACAAGAATGGTGTCAAAATTGGAGGATTAAAATAAATCCTAACAAATCCCATCAAATTACCTTCACCCTTCGTCGTAAACCTACGAATTCCTGTCCTACTGTATCGTTTAATAATACACCACTGAACCCTGTCGAACAGATACGTTACCTAGGACTCCATCTGGATAAACGTCTCACTTGGAATCCTCATACAAGACTGAAAAGACAAGAAACTGCTCGACGTTTTCGCCTACTTCAACACTTACTGGACAAACGCTCTAAGCTACCAATTAATTACAAAAGACTTATTTACATGACAGTCATCAGACCTATTTGGGCATACGGAGTTGAGCTTTGGGGCTCTACTAAACCATCCAATTCATCTCGTATCCAATCCTTGCAATCCAAAATCCTTCGTAAAATCCTCAATGCTCCTTATTATGTCACAAACAAACTCATCCATCATGATCTTAATATCCCATATGTTACTGATTTGGCCCAAACTAGATACCTATCCTTCCATAACAAGCTCCATACGCACTTGAATCCGCTAGTCTCTCAGCTTGCTTCCCATACTATTCCTGATAACCCTCCGAGGCGTCTGAAAAGAAGATGGCCTCGAGATCATCTACTATAGAACTTTATTGGAGTGCTATCGATGGGTAGTTTCTCCACAAGTGTTTTCATGTCATATTATACATTTTTGCACATTTACTTGATATAATACCATTATAGTTGTAAATATCATTGAATTAAATAAATAAAATAAAAAAAAAAATCTTTGTTGATTAAAGCTTTTTTATTTATATATTATTATGTATGTCCTGGTGATGCCTGGATTAGCAAAATATTGAGTTTAGTTATTTTCCTGTATTTTAGAAATTTAAGGAATTGTTTTTTTGAGTTTTCCAATTGTATTCTGATAATTATCATCAAATCACTGAAAGAAAATTAAGGACGATATATATTTTATTCATTCACCATTGGTCTGGAGATAATAGTACATCTCTTGGGTGATTTATGGTATCTTTACTACTTCTTATTTGTTTGTCTTTCCCGAAAGAAAAAATAAACATCTGTGATTTATCTAAAGCTTTAATAATTTCAACTACCATAAATAATGAAAATAGATGAAGTAGTCTCATTCAGTAACAGTTACTTATTGTAACTATATATAAATATAGGAATAAAGGAAAATATAGCTTACCGAAAATAAAAGTGAATTGGTAATAAAAATAATACTTTGCTTACATGAATAAATAATCTTCAATAATTGTTACTTTTTTTTTGTTTTAGTTTGTAATTCTTGTGATAGACTCAACTGATAGAGAAAGATTGTCTGTAACAAGAGAAGAACTGTACCGTATGTTAGGTCACGAAGATCTTTCCAAAGCGGGAGTTCTAGTTTATGCAAATAAACAAGATGTTAAGGTAACATTATATTTATCTCTATTTTTTATCATTTATGATATAGAATTTGTAATTGTATAAAATGTTCATTACCCTTTAGTGGAGATAACTTATGTTATGTTATTATATCGCTGTAAATTTATTTACAAGAAAACATTTAATTCACTCAATGTTTTGATTTTTAAATTTAATATGTTTATTATTTAATAGGTTATTTAATAAATAACCTTTCAACACCCAGAATATTGGCTCATAATATATTTTTGCAATGTTTCATAATTCTTTAGGGTTTCTCCTTTCATTTTTGAGATTTGATGATTATAATTAATTTCTATTAAGCATATATATTCTTTAAAAGTGCACACGCCATTTTAGTTTTTAAAGTAACCATCTGTTGTTTGAACTTAGTCTTATTAAATTCTTATATCATTTTACATTGATTACCCAATTCTAAGTTTTTTTAATCAGTAGAGTAAATTACGAATAATTTGCAAGTACTATAATTAAGTGTCAATAATTTCGTTTAGAAATTCATTCATTAAATTAAGAAAAATTGTTGTTAATATATCAATCACTATTTATTGATGTCATTCAGTAGAAATTTTCTGTAATGCAAAAGTTGGGGTAGAAGGCTTTTATTTTTTATCTTGTCCATGTCGGAAGAATAAATGGATGTAAAAACAAAAAAAATGCTAACAAGACTGACTGGTTAAAATACTTGTGGCAGCCAAAAAATGTCAACATTTTTAAAGGCCATCTGTTTTAGCATTGTTGTTGTTTTTTTTACATATATAGAATTTATAAAAAATAAAATCGTCTACCCAACGATTGCTTAGTATAATCCTGCCTCTACTGACTATGCTATGTCAAAATCAATTGATCCTATAATCTTCACCCATGGCCCTTCTTGAACATTTTTCTGGCCCGCGAGATTCATCAAATACAAAATAGTATTTTGTACAGCAGTGATGAATCTCAAGTTTGTATAATTTGACATTATTTTATAATATCAAATTAGTGATAACCAATGTATTTAAAATCATGTTGTTGTTTTTTTAACTATGACTATGACAACTGTTGAAATCATGAGATAATCTATAAAAAATCACTATCTTTACATATTATAAAACAAAGTCCTCAGCCGCGTATGTTTGTCTGTTTGCGGTAAACTCAATAACTACTGCACGGATTTTCATGCAAGTTTTCACCAATAGGTAGAATGATTCACCAGGAAGATTTAGGTATATAATTTGTCGTGGTTTTGTGTAAATGGGTTGGAATATATCGATAATTGTTGGAAAAAGTATAGCCGCTTGGGAGGTTTAATGCCTTTGTCATATAAGGAAACAATGCTTCGTGAAATATTCCTCTTTTATAGATCTACAAAAAAGTCAGTGATAGGATATATATCTATCTTTTAAGGATAGCTTACTATACCTATTTTATCTTCTAAAAAATTGATAACATACAATGCGGTATTTGGAAAGCTGTTTAGACGAGTACAGTATTAATACTTATCAACTTATGTACTTATTATTTCATGCGCATTATTAGAATATTTTATACCATATAATTTAAATCAGTATCTTATGGGTTATCGCAAAAACTTAACGGGCAAGAAAATAAATTTGTATATTAAGGAATATTTTGTTTTGTTTTATGTTTATAATATCTACATAATAAAATACATTAGACAGACAAAACATGTGGGAATACTATGTCTTACAACCCGTGCAAAGCCGGGCGTGTCGCTAGTAATAATTATAGTGTTGGTTTAATAAATTTTTTTGTTTCATTATCTCTATTGCATGTATAAAACAATTGTAATAATAATTTTTCATTCCGTAAGTTTCTATAGTGGGTCTAAATCTAATGTGGAGACAAATAATTTTATATTTATTCCACAGCTCACCTAGCTATGAAGCATTTCAAAAGTGCCCCACAAGATAATTTGGGTGGGGCACCCCTGATTTGTAATATATTTAGCTAGATGACAATAATCAACTCTTTCCTAAAAAAATAAACCACTTATGTAATCCTAACTTGAGCTATGACGTTTTGTTCTGCTTATTATAAATTATTTATTTCTTACTTATTAGAGTCTTACAGATTTTAGTTTCATTTTTTCATATTTAATAATTAAAAAGCTTTTATTTTATTTTTTCTCTTATTTTCAGGGTGCTATGTCAGCAGCTGAGATAAGCAGACAACTTGACCTTACTAGTATTAAAAAACACCAGTGGCATATCCAGGCTTGTTGTGCACTGTCTGGAGAAGGGTGAGCATTTTGTATTTTTAAAATATTATTTTCCATGTATTAAAAAAAGTAAATTTGTTGTTCAACTGTTGGGTATTAGAAAATATCAACTTTAATAGGCTAACATTCTTGTTACCATGAGATTTTCGTTACCTTAAATTTAAGAATCATAACTATTTTTATAACTATGATCATATAACTAAAGAGTTTTAAGTTTTCTTTATTAATTTTATTATTTTATATATGCCTCATTCACTTATAATTTCCAATATTTATGAACTATGGTTGGATGTAATATCTTTCAGCTATTCATTATCTCTTAGTGTTCTCACTAAGATAATAAATAAATAAATAATAATCTCTAATAATTATTTAAACTTATCAAAGAACCCTTTGGCATCTGAATATTAGCTGGTATAGGCACAATTTTAATAAGCAGATTAATGTCTTCCAGTGTCAGATTAAAAAAATGTATTATTTTTCTGAAAGACAGCTATCACCCAGAATTAGCTACTTTGCATCATCAGAAAAAAAAAATTTAACAAGTCCTCTCAAACTGCCTAAGTAAATATTAAGGAATAAACAATTATACACTAATCACAAAGCCTATATATTATTATATAAACATTTATATATTTTTTATTTCTTTGATCTCAGAATCTTTTCACTATTGACACTGGTCTGTCCTTGACTAAACTAACTCGGACTCGGGAAATAGTGTTATTGAACTGTTCATTATGATTTTACTCTATTTTTTAATTTCTTTTGTATAGGCTATGGTTTGTCTTTATCATTAATTTTAACCTGGTACCAGGTAGATTTGCTGATTGAGTAAGTTAATGATGAATAATTCTTAACAGTTTCAATTTTTCTTATAGTTTATACCAAGGGCTGGAGTGGATTTGCTCTCGACTGAAGAGAAAATGATGTATGGCTCAATGAATCTACTCTTGTGTAAATAGACTGTCATTTTCTTTCATATTGTATATATGTTTCTTTCGACGAGTTTATATTAAGCTATGAAATCACCATGTATTTATATGTATTAAAGTAAATAAAGTATATAATTGTTTTGTTTTTCCGTTATTTTATTTTATCTAATATAAAATCTACCTCCAGCTTTTTAATCATTCTTCTTCTTAGGGTGTCATCTCCCTTCGGAGTGTCGTATTTATGATAAGTGCTTGAGGGAAAGTCAGCGTTAAAATTTATTTGCTTGTTTTTGTTCCGAAAATTTTAATGTTAATGATGATGAACCTCGCCGGGCGATGGTTGGAAAAATTTAGGTAGACCTACAAATGTACTTCATCTCTTGACGTCACTAAACATCGACCATTTAACAGTTTTGGACCATTTACAGAAGACAGGATACCAAAAGAAGCTTGACACTCGGGTTCCACATGAACCAACAGTGAAAAATTGAATAGGCCGGGTTTCCATTTGTGAATCTTGCGAGAAGATTGCGCCTAAACCTAAAGCCCAGACAAACTTTGTAAGTTTGTTCAAATGGTTGTAAAGCATGTATTGATACCAAGGAAGGTAATGCTGAGTGTTAGGTGGGGTTGGAAAGGGATTGACATCATAAACCGCTTGAACCTTGCCAAAACATTAATTCGACTCTCTACTGCAAAGAGTCATCTACATAAATAATTTGGTCAGTTACCTTCTGCCCTAGCAGCCACTCCTATTGGCCCTGAAGATGACCTACACAGTAGGTCGAAACGTCGGCACATAAAATACAATAGTTTCACCTATTTTTGCGTGTTTTCTTGACTGCACCCCCAACTAATTACATCCTATTACATAAATAATCTTGCGATCCACTTTGGAATGCATTATAACTTTGTGAGCCACGTATAAAATTATTATCTCTATATTTGATTTAGACTCACTATAGACATTTTTATGGAGTTATTATTATGTTTACTACTTTCCTACATGTAAACAGATAATATAATAACTATTATACTAAACTATTGTATTGATTTGATTATAATTTTCGAAATATAAGAGTACGCAAATAATGTACATTTTAACACATTGGTTTTCACTGCTTTGACAATCTTAATATAAATATATATACTTATTTATTTGTACTTAAAAATCCTAATTAATACTACCTATTATTTATACTCTTTCATTTTATAATTAAAATATTCAACCATAATATAACACTAATAAATGTTACTGAAACTTTATATTTTTCTTATTCTTATAGGACTAGGTGTCCCAAAATACAAATTAACTTTCATTCATATAGATTCTCATATTAATTTGTGTTCTTTTAATTCTTAATAAGTCATCATTGATATTAGTTGAAATTAGTTTTACAGCAGTCATCATTATACACAATTATTTATTTACAAAATATATACAAATGTTTCATTTTTAATATAAATCTATTACAAAACTACAAAAACTTGGTTTGTTGTTGAAAGATTCAGACCACAGCTTGTGATTTAGGTTTAGAGATGTAATCTTCATAAGACTTAAGAGTTAACATCAGATCAGGCTTCTGGGAATAGAATTCAATAATAAATGCCTAAAACATAAAAAATTATTTTATAAACTATAGTGAATAAAGGAAAATATATTAAAATAAAAACTTTCATCATGTTACAATAAACAATGTAACTGACTAATCATACAAAAGATAATCTTTATTAAATGTAAACCGAAATATATTTCTTTAAAAATTGCCAAATATGATACAAATTGTAAATCAGCTGGAATTTTCATAAATTCAATCAAGATGATAGACAAACTATACAAGAATACTTAACTTGTGGAAAATACAATTCTAAAGAGCACAATCGATAAATATTTTCACATGGTTGGGCTCAGCTTAAGAATAAATGTCAAGATCTGTCTGAAAAAGCTTTATGGGACTTATTGCATAATCTTTCCACTACCACCGGAAGTAATAAACATGTATTTTTTATCTGCTTCCTTTGATACTTCACAAACTTCTCACCACATTCATTTAACTGCATGAAACCACTATTGTGATTTGAGGCTGATGTGGCTCTACTAGTGTGCAAAACTATTATTGTGGTTTATGGTTTCTGTACCCCAGGTGTGTGAAACCTCTATAATGGTTCAGGCTTTTTCTCACACAATTGCACTAAACTCTTTCAGTGGCTTGATAGATGAAGATGAGGCCTCTGTTGGGTACGAGACGCACTAACAGCAGGAATGCAGCAGTCTGTCTTGGCACATAGTTAATTTCTGACATATTTTACATTTTCTTGTGAAAATTAATTTGAAACATTTTACACTTGAAGAAGTGAAGTGCGTAATGTCCTTATGGGAAATGACTTTAAAGATGATGAAGGATCTTCCAGTTTAGAAGTCCGAATATTGGAGTCATGATAAATTTATATATACTCCAGTATACGGGGAAACTAATTTGAGAAACAGATATTTATTGCTCTCTAAGTAACTCCATTTTTGTACAATTCTAAAACTTCCGATGACTACCTTGTCAAAATTAGAAAAATAATTGAGCACCTCAGTTAATGTTTTGGGAAGTTAATGAGACTCTATAAAAATTTATGGATAGACAAAAGCCTAATGCTTTTCAAAGGGCGTCTATCACTTTAACAATATATTCCAAACAAATGATGCAGATTAAAATTATATATTCTTTGTGATAACAAGACGGGGTTGATATTAGATTTTATTTTATACACTGAAGTATCAACCAACATTATGGATTTTGTTCTTGATATTTCAGATAATACTGTGGCTACTCTAATGGAGCCTTATTTGAATCAAGGCAGATGCATTTAAGTAAGTAATTGGTAGAGAAGTCCTCCATTATTCATGTGGCTCTATGACCGTTTCAGTAGTGCTTGTGACACAGCTATGGAAACCAGAAAAGATGGCTGAAGAATTGAAAAGAGTGCAATACATCTACAGAACAGAAACAGGAAAAATTATCGCTTTCAAATGGAAGAAGAATGTGTGATTGTTACACCCACGAAGAAGACAGACAAAAAAATCATGAAACCCACAATAGTTACGGGCCCATATGAAAATATGGGTATTGTCGACAAAACTAACAGGATACTAACTCCACTCACAATAAGAAAAAGCTTAAAGTGGTATAAAAAGTTTTTTTTCCACTTATTAGATTTGAGGATTTATAATAACCACATACATATTAGAGAATTTGGAAGAAAGCAGGTGCAATATCCCAACATTAACTTGGACTTAATAAAAGCTCTTATTGATAAATACAAGCCTGAAGCACATTATCAGATTAGTGGTACAGGAAATCTACACTCAAAGCCCCTTAAGGATTGACCATGATAACCTTTATTTTTCCAACTTCTCTCTTGCCAATCTTATTCCCTCTATCTCATCCTAGCACAACAGGTTTTGAAGAAATTCCCTATAAAATTGGTAAAATTAGCCCTTACAGAAATCCTACTGCTTCTCTTAATATGTATAAAATATAAAAACTTGAAAAACATATTGCAAAGGAAAAATCTAGAGCCAATACCAGGGAAGGGAACTAGCTTTAAATATAGAAGAGAAAAATAGATAATTATTTCTCGGTTATAATCAAGAACATTCTAGTATTTAGTGCCACTATCTCAAATGATGTTGAAAAAGTATTTGAAACTTACAAAACTAATTTAAGTGGGACTAAGAATGATAAGAAAGAAAATACCTTAACCAGACTAAATTCTTCACCAGGTGTAAACTCAACAGAACAAATTTTGTCAGGACGAATTATTCCATGAAGTTTTATCACATTCACAACATCATCTAATCTGAAACATAGAATTAATTTGTTACTTACATAGAAAATTATGTACATTACATTTAAACATAAAATAATTCTACAAACCTGTCTGAATTTAGATAATAAATAAATAGGGATGACAAATTTTCTTTTTCCGTCAAGTGGTAAATTAAGGGCCCATAATGTCTAGTTGATTCCAGCTCTTTGAAATTTCCATTTTCAGCTATTTTATCATAAGTTGTCTGTGTTATGTGAATATAAAGAGGATCATCTGGCTCAAACTGGGCACAGGCCCGATCAAGAATAAACTCGTACCATCCTTTCGAAAGAACTTCCTGTAGGTAAACCATTGATTAAAAAAAAAACTATAATAACAACTAATAGCTTCATATTGAATTAGAAAAATTAAATAGTTGAAGTTGCAAAAATCTTAGAAAACTAACTTAAGAATTGAGAAGAATTTAATAAAGGGGTATAAGACATATTCTTAAATACTGCCCAAATATATTATAATACCAAGCTATTTTATAAAAAAGAAGCAAAATGGCTAAAGAAAATAAATATAAATTATTTCATTATAGTAACATTAAAATATAATTAAAAACAATTTACTTCAAAATATTCTGTCTGAAACATCTTTGGAATTGGTAATTTCCTTCCATTCCTAGGAAAATAAATCTGATTAACATTTTCTCTTTCTTCCCATGTAGCTTTCCTTAGTGTTCCATCGACATCCCTTAGAACTACATGTCTGTTCTGTAAGTAAAGAATAATAAAACATTTAATACTATAATCTCTTAATTCATCCATTGATAAAATAAAATTCTTATAATTTAATGTCTTACACGATCATTTTTTCCAAAAGTAATATCAGTGAAAAGATACTTTGCAGTAGAATATCCTTCCAATTTTTTGTCAACTAGATAGACATGATTAATTTGTTTACGAGGAGGAAGAATAGGTGGCATCTGTAATTTCTCTAGAGCTTTATATTCTGCTTTTTTTCGAGCCTAAACATATAATATATGTTTAATGAATATAATATGTAAACAACCCTAAACATGTAATTATCAAGATAAATCAAATTAAAATAAACATCAGTCAACAGTAGAATTGTTACTTTAATTCTCCAATAGTAATAGATTAATGCTATAGATAAGATAAGATAAGTTGCTCTTCACAATTCTTACAATTGATTTTAAATTAGATTCCTTAAAATATGTTTTTTTTAAAAACTACCAATAAAAAATAAGAATACTCTGGGGTTCAATACTTAGCAAGAGTCACATTGTTTCTTAGGCAAAAGTTGCAAAAGGAGGTGATTCTTGCTAATAAACCAAAGTCAGCAACAATATCTATTTTAAATAATACTAAGTTAAAGCGGTTATAATTTTAATAATTCCAATGAATATAAATAGTTCAGTAGATTGAAAAGTAGTTATTTACTAAAATGTCAGCTATCTAGCAACAGCACAGGACCGCTAACTTAAAAAGTGGTAAATATTATAAAACACTTGATAGCTCTTGATAAGGAAGAACTAATATTTAATAAATAGTCTTTTAAGATTCCACGACCAATTTTTATACAAAAGGTATCAGTGGTTTTTCGCCAACGTTTCACCAGACATGCTGCTGGATTTCTCAGGGCTTGAATTGAGAGCCAGCAGCATGTCTGGTGAAACATTGGCGAGAAATTTAGATACACGGTCAAAACCACTGAAACCTTTTGTATAATATTTAATAGTTTAAATTTTCAAGACAGGATCAATACACTCACTAAACTTACATAATTCGTTTAATCTATAATCTTTACATTTCAAAAAAAGTAATTTCATAGGGAAGATACCTTTTCAAGTTCTTCATCAGTCATAAATTTGAACTCAGGGGTAGCAAGGCGCTTTTCAAATTTCTTTGCTCTAAAGATTTTGTCATAATCAAGTTTGGTTAATTTCTTTAACAGCTCTTGAACATTCTCATTGAAAAACAGAGGGGTAGTTTCTTGACTTTCAGCACCTATACACTATAATTTTCAGCTTCCGATTTAAAAAAAAAAATCATTATACAATTCTAAAATAAGATTACCTGCATTTTTACAGTAGTTACATAAATGGAGCTCGTTCAGAAATATCTTTTTGTTGTAAGAACGTAAACCGAACACACTATCACTTATAGCTCTCAAGTTTTTCCAAACCCGCATTATACCAGTTTTATGAAAGATTATTTATACAATGCTATTGCTGACAATTCAAAGTTTATAGAAAACGACCAAATTAATACCCCTACAGCTTATAAACTTAAAATAAATTCCATATAATCATAAATTTGCCGTTTTCAAATTTCTTAGATACCTTCCTAGAAGGTAATCAAGATTGTAACCTTCCTAAATCACGTGCGTAAGTTGCACTCACCCTAACTGATATAAAAATTATATTTTTTATTAAAAAATAATTTAAATTTTTAAAAGATTGGATTGTTTATATATGACAACAGCGTTGGAAATTATAACCTCCTTTCTTAAGTGTGGCTTACTGTTTGACGTGACAGGAACTGCACCTTCACTTATTAGTTACACGATTCATGTCTTTGTTGTTAAACTGCTTATGGAAGGTCAGTAAGATAAGAGAAAGTCGAGATTCACTCCTGAGGTTGGTACCATCATTTTTCAGTGAAAGGAAAAGTAGTTGGGGTTCTAAGAAGCAGCATAGAAAAGTCAAGCTTCCTCTTTTCTTTAATAAAATGTCAGATCCTAAAACTGAAGAAATTCTTGCTCCTCTGAGAGCAGCTGTCAAAGAACAGGTATTGGCATTATCTATTATTATCTTGTCATTACTCATTAATATTGATATCATTGAAAAATTTATCATTGCCAATATTCTTTGGTTTAGGGTGACTTGGTTAGATCTTTAAAAGCAGCAGGCGCACCAGAATTAGATGTTAAGAAAGCAGTCGCAGAGCTAAAAACCAGGAAGAAAGTTTTGGAAGATAAGGAGTTGGCTTTGGCTCCAGCCACATTTGATAGGGCTCTAATGGAAGACCTTTTAAAAAGGAGATTTTTTTATGATCAGTCATTTGCCATTTATGGAGGTATAGTCCCTTATTATATCCTTAATTGTTATCATTCTTTTGAAACATATCATATTTATGATAAAAATTATATGGATATCTGAATTTCTATCTCATTTAAACTATATACCTTATTTTATATTTGAAAATTATTGACTGAAGCTGTAATAATTATGTAAAAATTGGTTGGGATGCAGTCAGTGAAAAATCAACACAATAATAACTCGCCTCTGCTTGTATTTTCCTGGAATATGCTCAAGATATACTTGATTCATCAAATAAATTCTAGTGTTCACGACTTTATTAAAAATCTGTTCTTAGGTATTACTGGTCAGTTCGACTATGGCCCAATGGGATGTGCTTTAAAAGCAAATATGCTTCACTTGTGGAGGAACTTTTTCGTTTTGGAGGATAACATGCTAGAAGTAGATTGTTCGATTCTTACACCTGAGCCAGTTCTGAAGTGAGTAATAATTTTTTTTTGTTTCGTCTTCATAATGAAAAATCACACATATGTATGTATGTGTATTTTTATGTATATGTGTGTGTGTGTGTCTCTGTAAAAGGACATAAAACATGCAATTAAAAAAAAAGTAATCGGAAGTTTAAAGCCCTTTCCTACTCCTGTTAAGGCAAACAGGGTGGATTCACATCCTCTGTAACTGATGTGGAAAAGTTGAGATTCTTCACCAAATAGGTTACTTTTGGCCCTTTTTATTATCTGTGATTTAGGGTTTTTGGGTCTCGAGAGTGTTTTTTTCTTTGAAGAATGAACTTAGATTTTCTACTCTTACCCTTCAAATATGCTCAATATTGCATGAAATTTAAATCTGTACTATTTAAGTCCAAAAAGTTATTTTGGAACTGTAGTATCTTCTAGAATCTCCCTTCCATCACTTGCATTTTTGAAAGGCAGTGACACTATTTTGTTTGATAAAGATCCACTTCTAGGTTCGAAGGCAAGGCTCAAATATTACACCAGATGGTGTTAATATATCACATCATTATTGATCATTACATCATTGATTATTTATGACATGGTCATTATGTGTTAAAACTCAGTAGACTTATACCTGTGTCAACTATGTCAAAAATGTTTAATAAAAGCATGATTTTATTTAGGAAAACTTAAATTAATAACATTAACTTATAATTTAATAATTATATTTAAAATTGTTTAATTTTTAATATAATTATTTTAGCTCTCAGTCCATACTAAATATATTAGACTTGAAAACTTATAAGAAATGAGAAATAATAATTTTAAAATAATTATAAATACTTTCAGTAGTGTGCCCTTCCTTTGGCTTATCCGGAGAAAACATTTTTAAAAAGTAATTTTACCAAGCAGAAATAATTAAGAAATTAAATGCTCTGATTCTGTCTTCTTCATATTATGCGAGAGATGAAGCTGGCTAGAAGTGAATAAAATATGATACTACTGACGAGGTATTGCTGTACTCGAATGGTATAGCTTTCACTTTCTAACCAGTTGTGTAAGGATAAACCTTGGTATTCTAGTCTAACAAAGATTCAACTCAGTCCCGCAAATATGATATAAAGAAAAACATGGTTGAAACCACTTGGAGACTTTTTTCTTCACTGAGACTGTTTGATTGTGTAGTGTATTAAGAACTTTTGAAAAATAAATTAAAACTTTTTTGTGAAAAAAATTGGATTGGGCTAGTTTGAAAACTAATTGCCTCAATTATCCATCACTTAACATTGTATATAAAATTAGTATCAACCAAGTTAAATTATTAAATAGTTTTAATAAAGTTATATATATGTGTGTTATTACCATATAAAAAAATAATAATAACATGTTGGACTAATCAGCTGTTTTATTTTTTATATTAGAAAGTTATATTACATAGACAAAATGATCAGTTCAAGAGCCACGTGATTCGTCTCTTATGTTTTTCAAGAAGTCATCTGCTAGTTTCTGAATTGACCTTTCTTGGAGCACATGCTCTACTGCAACTTGTGCCATCTAAATTATGAATAAAATGAACAAAAAATTAAATGCTATTTTAGAAATCTCATTTCCAGTTATTTCACCTCGATAATAACAAATTTTATAATAAAAAAAAAACTTATCGACCATGTGTTAACTTGCTGGCCTACTATTAAGTTAGGAAGATATATAAGTACATGTAAATAAATAATATATTTGAAACTTGATGGATTCAAAAGTTTTCCAGTTAGCATATTTTTTTCAAAAACTTAATTTTCCTACAGAGTAATAAATCACGGGTTCACAAACACACACCTAATGTATTGATACTAGAAATAAATTAACACTTAGGATGCCAGATAAAACAATTACAATTATTAATAATAAATACATCATATGAATCACTTCATGCTCATAGAGTTTTAGCAGACAAAATCTTTTTGCATGAAGTAGTTCATATAATATGAAAAATTCTGTACTGTAATTTTATTTATTTTTTTCATACCTTTTTAATTCTAAAATCGACGTTATCTTCGTTATTCACCAAATCTATGCATACCAAATCATTGGGATCTCTAGCAGTTTGTATGTAATTAATGGTCTGTGAAATGTGAATACTCAAAAAATTAATGAATGAGGTAAACACTATGGTTATTGTTAAATCAAATTTGTATTATTGGTTCTATTATACCTTACTGATAAGCTCTTTTAGTTCTGCATTTAGTTGGTCCCGTGCTCTCTGTCTTTTCAATCTCCTATCTCTCGTTAATTTAGACGAAGAACTGCGTTTCTTGATAATATTTGACATTTCTTAATTTTAATTTTCTTATTTAATCTCTTACATTTAAACAAAACTAATGGTTTGATTTTTAGAATATCAGCTGTTTACTGTCTACAAAGTATATTCATCCTAACCTGAAGATATCATCTGTAAATTTTATTTATATCTTTGAACTTTTGATGTAGTTACTTAGTAATGTTACAAATTTAAATATTTTCATAGGTGATCGTTAATGTTTATTTTTTCAGTCACTTGTATATGCTTGATTATATTTATAACACAGTTGTTGATGTTGATTACTTTATTTTATAGATAGTCAGCATAATTATAATACTCTTGTAATCCAAATCATATGATTCTTATAATAGTGTAATTTTATAATTACTCTATACAGAAAGTGAAATTTTTTATTTCATATCAAATAAATTTATAAATTAATTTTTTTTTATGATTACATATTTTTTTTGGTTTATGGTATTACGTGTTTGACGATTTATACAATGTACAGTGTTCCCTAGAGATTTATGGATCAATAATAATAATAATAACAACAATCAATTTTTATTTTCACAAAATGATTATAAATGAAGTTTCAAGTAAACAGTTCTCTCTAAAAAAAAATTTTATTGCTTTAATTTTAAGTCCCTGGCTGCTGGCCTTGTCAGCCACAACTGATCTTAAATTGATTTAACTATCTTCCTAAATTTGTGGTACATTAGTGTCTTCTGTATTTTATCATTATTGTTGTGTAACAGAGAAGCTTTGATATTTGTGGCCATTCTTTCTTTTCAATATTTTTTACGTTGTAAACAGATAATGTTGGACTGTTGTATATTGGGACATTGCTTGGTGTAGCCATAAATTTAGATTGTGATGAGTCTTTTGTGGTTTGTTCATTTTAATTTACAGTCCAATAAAAAATTTACAATTTGAATTTTCTTATAGAATTTAATCTCACTTTTAAATTTTAAACAGGTATCTCTTTATCTAGAAATCTATTTCATTATCTGCTGTGTGAGGCTTCTTAAAGACCTAAAAAAATAAATATTTTCCTCGGAGGATAACGCGATCAGAGACATCTATAAAAGCAATATGAGAAAAGAGTACATTGTATGAATAATAATGAAATTTTAATTTCTATCCTGACCAATTGAGCTCACTTTCCCAATATTATTTTAGATGGTTTAAAAGTTTTAAGGTTTAAAGATTTTTTATTTTATTTAGTATAATAAAGTTAACTGAACCAATAGTTGTTTTACATATATGGAAATTTGATTTAGAATAAAAATGAATTAGTTATAAAATTCCATGAGTTTTACTGTACCTCATCCATTTTAAAAATAATCATTCTCAATTTCTACTGGAAAAAAATATGGTAAACGATAGAAAAAAATATAAAATGATTATTTTACTTCTTTTTTTTTTTAACTTTGGATTAAGATGAGAGTTTCTGACTAGAAAATAAGTTCAGTAATGTAGGTAGGTAAGTATAGTTATCAAGTTGTTAAAAAGTGTTGGTTCAGCCATGCTATTAAGAAATACAATAGTTTTGTGGACACAAAACACAGAAACACAAAAATTGATAATAGAATAGTTTTGTTTCTTCAGTGTTATTTACTTTTTTATAATCACTTTAAATTTATATGTATGTAGATCTTGCCTTTTATAAATTGTCTTCTGAAATTATCTGACTCTGATAAGCTTCCAATTAAAAATAAATAATTCAGGAGACCAAAATAGTTATTGGTTACATTCATCGTTATAAGTTCTCATTTAAAAAATAAAAACATTTTATTTCAGAGCTTCTGGGCACGTAGAACGGTTTGCAGATTTGATGGTGAAGGACATGAAATCTGGTGAATGTTTTAGGCTTGATCATTTAATTAAATCAGCATTAGAAAAACAATCAGCTGATCCAAAAATGTCAGTCGATTTAAAAAATGAAATTGCGGATATCATTGTTAAAGTAGGTTGTTTTTTGTCTTGTTTGAAAGTGTTTTAATTACTTAATCTTATATCAGAGTTCTCTCTCATCACTCAAATAAATTTTCATTGCTACATAAAACAATTCTTGTTAAGGAGATTAAACATTAGACATTTTGATGTTTTTAATGTAAATTTATTTAAATTAAATACCATTTATTATTTATTTCACATTGAATTTCTTTTTTTCAGCTTGATGGAATGACTAAAGATGAAATGGCAGCCTTATTGAAAAGATTTAATATTAAGTCTCCTCTTACTGGTAATGATCTCTCGGAACCTATGGAGTTCAATCTTATGTTTTCCACACAGATTGGACCTTCAGGCCTTGTTAAAGGGTTAGTTTTTTTTAGTTTTTTATTGCTATCATTATAATTTTTTAGTTAAACTGAATTAAGATTATGTTGAATTAGTTCAGAAGATCTTGTTTTTGACTTAACTCCTTTATCTGGTAAAAATACTTTAGGATCTTTGAACCCAATCTGTGATTAACAAATAATTATTATACAAAACATTAATTTCTGATCTATTTCCTGTCAAGAATTAAATGCTTCTCGCTGAGAATCAGTCTATTCATTGATTGCTCCATAATATAAATTATGCATAAATCAACCTAAAGCTTTAAAAATGTTTAAATAACCTAATATTGATGAATATCCCTCTTATTAATGAGCATCAAATAACTGATATTTCTCAGAAGAATATAGCAGATTTTCTAAATCTCTCTGAATCTTCATGATTTATTAAAATTTCATAAGTTGTATATTATTCATGTCATTCATATGTTTAGTTTCAGGTACATCGTTCATATATATGAATTGTTTAAGTATTATCTTATTATTTTTGAAGGTATTTGAGGCCTGAGACAGCACAAGGTATGTTTGTCAACTTTAAGCGACTATTGGAATTCAATCAGGGAAAGCTTCCTTTTTCCGCCGCACAAATAGGGAATGCTTTCCGTAATGAAATATCTCCTAGATCTGGTCTCATCAGAGTAAGGTTAGTTTATGTCTCTGCATCAATAATTTTCATTTCATATAATTATGATTAATTCTTTCCATTCTTGGCTTAATCTTTTTTTAAATATGTTCTTCTTTTTCTTTCAAAGTTTTGACCATCTATTGTTGAGGCCAAATGGTCCTAGCCTGTTCAAGCAGCTTGATTTGATATGATTTTTTTTTCATTGATTGATTTAGTTGTTTCAGCCAATGAAAAAAAAAAATTATATAATTAAAACAAAATTATTATAATTCCGAAACAAGAGTCATGCCATTGATGAGTGTTCTTTTACCTTGAAAGGGGAAAATTGAATATTGATATGCTACTGAAAAACAGTTCACTTGGGTAGAGTTACCTAAACAACATAATCACTCTGGTCGAAATGAAATTCCACAAATAGAAAATATCAATCAATAAGCGGTAATAAAAAATATTGAAGTAATCAACTATGAAATCACGAAAAATAATAAAAAATATTTATTATTTATAGGACAAAAATTATTATTTATACCCATCTTGGCATTAGTAATTCATTTATTTAATTTTCAATTTAATGAAGTCAATGTTTATACATTTTTCTTTTGCAGAGAATTCACATTAGCTGAAATTGAACATTTCTGTGATCCCTCTAACAAAAGTCACCCTAAATTCAAAAGTCTCCAAGATACGAAAATGTTACTGTACTCAGCCTGTGATCAAATGGACGGAAAATCTCCTTCTATTAAAACAATAGGAGAAGCTGTTGGTTCGGTAATAATTTGATATTTTACCTATCCTATTCATTACCTCAAAAATGTTTCATCAAACAATGAATGACATTTTACATTATTTTTCCTAAAGACATTTTAAAATTTGACTAAGTTTATAGAGCAAATCAGTGGGACTGAATTTTTATGGTTCAAGTTTTTTCATATCAGCGGCATTTCTAGTAAGTTTGTCATGAGTTATATTGGTGCTGTCTTATAAACACCTTTTTTGATCTCATGCTGTACCTGTTAAAGTAAGTTTTTTGAGATGGTGACAACTTTAATAAATATGTATAAATTTGATTGTACAAAATTACTTTATTAGTCATTCATTTACGGAAAGATTGCATTAACTGCTACTTCAAGTGTTAATTAATCATCAGGACTATATTTAATTTTTGTATTTATTTAAGTTAATATATTTGGTTGTTTTTATTTTCTAGGGTCTTGTTGCAAATGAAACACTAGGTTATTTTATGGCACGGATATATTTATATTTATTAAATGTCGGGGTTGATCCTGAGAGATTAAGATTTAGGCAACATATGTCTCAGGAAATGGCACATTATGCATCTGACTGTTGGGATGCTGAAGCTCTTACCTCCTATGTGAGTATTATACTCTCGATGACATTTTTTAAATTTAAGTAGTTAAATAAAAACTATATTATTTTTCTTGATTATATAATTTTTATTATTGATTATGTACACTGAGAAAACAAATTTGGAGTTTGATGTTTCCACTCGACTTCTGTAAAAATAAACTCAACAGCAAAAAAAACAGGACACTTCATATTTTTCGTATTAAAAGCTAATTTTCAGCAATGTGTAAGTCCATTGAACTAATCCCTTCTGGATTAGTAAACAATTAGATAAAACTCAGATTTGATTTATTTGTTTTGAAGTTGATTTACCTGTCGGACCTATTCTAAACTGTAAATAGTTTTTCGCACATTTAAACATCTTTAATTTATTTACCAAGCCTTTTCTGTGATTAATAGACATGTTTTTTTTTGTTTTTTTGATCCAGAATAATGGTTCTTTCAAATGTTGACATAGCCTGAGCTGATGCCTTGGCCAGAGAAGGTCGGAGCTTACGGCACATTGCCGAAACGCTTAGGGTAGCGAAGTCTACCATTCACGATGCACTCCGGTGTTTCCGGGAGACTGGTAGCTACGATAGGCAGTGGGCGACCAAGGGCTACAACGGCAGTAGACGATCAATTTATTACACTGTCGGTATTGAGAGACCGACTTTTAACGGCTCCTGAGGTTCGGGAAAGGCTTGAAGTGGCTCGAAATAGACGTCTAAGTGCAGACACAGTGTGGCGGAGACTGAGGGAGCATGAACTCATATCAAGGCGACCCGCGACAGGGCCCCAACTCTTGGAAAGGGATTGAAGAAAAAGGCGATTATTTGCCGATCAGTATTCTCATTGGACACTGGAGCAATGGGGAACTGTTTTATTCACGGATGAGTCTCGATTTGGTCTATACCACTCAGATGGTCGAGACAGAGTGTGGAGACGACCAGGGGAGCGATTTGCTCAATCTACCATTCGTGAATCACGGCCTTTTGGAAGGGAGATCAGTTATGGTTTGGGGTGGAATTAATTTCCATGCCCGGACTGAACTGATTTTCATAAATAATGGGGCTCTGACTGCTCCGAGATATGTCGAGGAAGTCCTCCTAGAGGCTGTGATCCCATTTGCTCCATTTATTGGTGAGCAATTCATTTTAATGCAGGATAATGCTCGTCCACATACCGCCAGAACTGTTACCGAATACTTGGAGCAAGTGGGAATCACAGTTCTGGACTGGCCTGCACGATCTCCCGATATGAATCCCATAGAGCATTTGTGGGATAATTTAGGGAGGCGCGTTCCTAATCATATTCACTTAAATCTGCTCCAAATTCCTCTTCGAGAAGAATGGGATGCTATGCCGGTGGAGTATGTCCAGAATTTAATTTCTTCGATGCCTGACAGGGTTAGAGCCCTTCGCCGTAGCAGAGGGAGTAATACCCGCTATTAGAATTACATAAATTGTTAGAAAACCTAATAAAAATGAAGAATCACGTTTTTTAATAAATGTGTTCATTTATCATTTTTTCTTTATTTTGTATTTTTTTGTAAATAATCAATAAAAATTATTCACTTTTGGCAGATTTTGTTTAAATAACCTATAAATTAACCAATTCTTACCATAAATTAAAAAGATTAATACATATAAATATGTATTTAACAAAATTATAAGACCAAATCTAAGTGTCCGGTTTTTTTTGCTGTTGAGTGTATAACAGTAAATTGTGAATTGTGTTATAAGTGTGATTTTAGTCATTTTCTGAATGATCACAGGTATGATTTCTTATTTATGTTGGTCCATTTGCAATTTTGGTTTATCAATAGGTTAGTACAGAAATGATCTGGATCTTTGATTTTTGGGAATAAGAGAGTGGCCATATACAATTTTAATCAATAACAATTTGTTTCTACTCAGTGAGTTTTGTATCTCATTATTCTAGGATAAAATCTGGTTTACTGTTGATTTATATAATGTTGACAGTATTATGATGTTTATCATTTTAAAACTTATTTATTAATAATATATTTTTTTTTAATTCAAGGAGTCTTCTCAGATTTTTTTTATAATTTCGGATATATTTTTTATAAAGATATGCTTTATTTAAATAAAGGATAACATTTATTTTTAAATATGGTTTTCTTTTGATTTTCTTTACTACCTCAATACATTTCTTTCATGCTGTAGACACTCGGTACTCCATGTCAGCGATCACTAAATGACCAAACTATTAAATTGCACTTGTTGACGGATCCAACATTGTTATTCTTCAATCAAATTGTTCTATTACTAATCATTGCAAATGGTCACAAGGCCTGAAATTTGTTTTTTTATTCTTTACACTAGTCGTTTATCATAGTAAGGTAGTTATTTGTCATAATATTATCTTTATAATATAATATTCATTATAATGAAATAAATACAAGATATATTAATTATTAACTTTTCAATTTCTTCTAGGGGTGGATAGAGATAGTAGGATGTGCGGATAGATCAGCTTATGATTTAACACAACATGCTCGTGCAACTGGGATCAGGCTTGTTGCAGAAAAAAAGCTCTCTCAACCTAAACAAGTTCAAGTTACAAGTAAGAACCCGACTGTCTTTATAATATAATTAAAAGTAGTTTTATTTTCTTAATATAATTATTTATTCTATTCAGAGCATAATGACTTATAGAGCAGAAATTTCTGGTCATAGAATTCGGCATCTTTTCCTGTCTATAAATATTTCCAAAAACATATCCAGCTGAATGTCTTTTAATGTTGTCCGCTTGATGGATTGATCAGTATATCAGTAGATTACCAACCCAACTACTTAATTCTACCGAATCTTATTAAATATTTATATTTTTTTGTGAATATATATTTTTAACAAATCTTTTCTTTACTTTTCTCAGGAGCAGTAGCAAACAAAGGTGTACTTGGAAAGGAATTCAAGAAAGAAGCTAAAGGAATAATCGATTATTTAGAAAAACTTTCACTGGAAGATGTTGATACATTAGAGAAGGAACTACAAGAAAAAGGGTCAATATACCATTCTTTCCTATTTTATGTGGATTATTGATTTCACTCGTTTAATATTTTTGTATATAAGTCTACTGTGGCATAAATAATTAAGGTGCAGCAAGTGTAATATTTGTTATTGTGAAAGCCATTGGTAATATTTTTTATCGTGAAAGCTATTGGTAATATTTTTTATTTTGAATAAAGAATATTACCATTAACTATTTATTCAACCATTTTTCCCATCTTGGGTTTTTATCCTAGGACCCATTCATCCTAGGGAATAAATTTTCTCATAAAAAAATTGAACTGTTTTATTGTGAAGTTCTTTGTGTAAATTAAAAACTGTATTTATAATTTATAGAGCATCTGAGTTGAATATAGATGGCCAAAGCCGAAAAGTAACAAATGATATGGTACAAGTAAAAAGAGAACAGAAAACTGTGCACGTTGAAGAAATAACTCCTGCAGTTGTTGAGCCTGCGTTTGGAATCGGAAGAATTTTGTATTCTGTTCTAGAACATTCCTTCAGGAGCAGAGAGAATGATCAACAAAGAAATGTAATATGATTCTGTTATTATTTGATCCTTGTTTGCATTCAAGAATAATGAACTACTTTGTGAATTGTTTCAGTATTTCTCATTTCCTGCATCAATTGCTCCCTTGAAATGTTGTGTTTTTCCACTTAGCGGAAATGCAGAGTTCCAGCCTTTCGTCCAACTTATTTGTAAGTTTTATGATAAAATTTACTTTCACTCTAAGATGAATAATAATAATAATAAATTTTATTCCTTCAAACTGTAAAAATCTAAATTTAATTTGAACATATTTTTATAACCCTTGAATTAGCTGGTGTCTTATTAGATTTTTTTTCTTATGATAAGCCAAATTGAAAAGGATATGTACTATTATCTCATAATTTTAATTGTCAATCATTATCACATATTTAAATTCAAGTTAAGTATTCAGTTATTAAATAAAATTAAAATAATTGAAATGATCTTCATTGATTTATCATGACAATGTTCAAACTCACAATATTAAATGATTTATCCAAATTAAAAATTTACCATCCTGGCAGACAAAAGTTCAAATAAGGTATGTAATAGTGTAAAATAAATTCTGTACTGATTAGAAATATATTGAAATTATTATTGCTTACATTATTTTTTGTTTCTTGGTATTTGAAACTAACTTTTCTTATTGAATAATGTAATTTGAGGTTTAATTCATCTTTTTGTTTAGGTGCTGGCTTAAGGAGTGAAGATGTAAGCCATCGTGTTGATGATTCCAGTGGTTCCATAGGTAAAAAGAATATTATTTCTGGAGATTAATTAGTTGTAAAATAATACTTGTCCACGGCGTCTGTTATTTAAAAAAATGTAGCATTGTGCACAGGTTCTGACTTTTTATTATTTATTTATTGATATTTACAACTATATTACAATAATATCACAAGTAAATAGGCTAACTGATACATAATGACAAGTAGAGAAACGACCAGCTGGTAGTACTCAAATCTCAAGTTCAACTAAGAAGGTCACATGCCCATCTTCTTTTCAGATGCCTCGGAGGATTATCGGGAATTGAAGAGGAAGCTAGGTTTGAAACTAGAGGGTTTGAGTGGAAATGAAGTTTGTTATGAAAGGATAGATAGCGGGTTCGGGCCAAATCAGCAACAAATGGGACATTAAGGTCATTATGGATGACTTTATTCTTAACAAAATAAGGAGCATTAAGGATTTTACGAAGGATTTTGGATTGTAGGGATTGGATACGAGAGGAATTCGATGGTTAGTGGAGCCCCAAAGCTGTACTCCGTAAGTCCAAATAGGTCATATGATGGTCATGTATATGAGTCTTTTGTAATTAATTGGGAGCTTAGAGCGTTTGTCTAGTAAGTGTTGAAGTAGCCTGAAACGTCGAGCGGTTTCTTGTCTTTTCAGTCTTGTATGAGGATTCCAGGTTAATCGTTTGTCGAGATGCAAGTATCGGATCTGTTCTACAGGCAAAAGAGAGAAAGGACGGTAAGAGGATGGGTATTCAGGTTTTTTTTTAGGTTTAGGTATCATTTTTACAATGGATAATTTCCAGAGGTCAGGAAAATATGCGGAGCGGAGTACAGCATTATATATATATATAGGTAAGGAATAGAATGGCTTTTCTAGGAAGGTGTTTTAAGATATGAATTTTGATGAGGATATTTCTGTAGGGTGGAAGGTAAATTTGGAGGGGAACATCTAACGCTGCTTTTATATATTCAATGTGAGTTGGGCTAATGATATCAAGGTGTGAAATTTTGGTGAAAAGGTGAAAAATTTTGGAAAGGTATTGACCAAATAACTGTGATTTTTCTTCGTCAGATCTTGTCCAGTTATTTGATTCAGTAAGGAGTGGATGATTAAATTCTTTAAACTTTAAGAGTTTTTTGGTGGCCATCCATAATGTTTTGTCAGTGGTATTATTATTATTATTTTTATAGTATTAGTCACTTTCATAAATATTTAAAGAAGTTTTATATTAATTGAATAATCCGGTGAATTCCTTGGGGTTTAATAATCATCAGTGACTGTTTTAATGAAATTATAAACTTTAACAATACCAATTAAAAGATCTATTTGTAAATACGCGGTCTTGTTGCAAAGCTAACAACTAAGGTGAACCACCTCAAAAAAATCAGCTTAATGGATATTGTCATTTTTGAGATATGACGATAAATGCTAAATTGCATTTATACATAGATAACTGATTGACAATAACAGTATTCAAAATTGTTAATTTTATTTATTTTTTATGTTGATATTACTCATTAATGAACCTTACTTGTTAGCTGGTGTTAACTTTATTGCCGGCCATTTTGTTATTTATTGATTTATATTGGTAATAATTCCAGGTAGGCGATATGCAAGAACTGATGAAGTAGGTGTTCCTTATGGTGTAACTGTTGATTTTGACACACTTTCTTCAGACACAGCTACCCTGAGAGAGCGTGACTCGATGAAGCAGATCAGATTGAAGGTAAAATTCTATTTAATTGAATAGAAGTTAAATTTAACAGATTAATTAAATTTAACATTTATATTAATATTTGTTATTTACTTAAAATATTCTGTTATAAATTTTCTTGAAAGTCTATGCATAATTAGCCTAAATTCCTTTTGAACCTTACATAATAGTTGAGCAATATGTAGTGCATGTCCTATAAGCATTAATATGGATGATACAAAAAATAAGTAAAATTAAAAAAAAATTGCAAAAACTATGATTTGAGATCCTTAATGCTTTTTATTTTTATCTTTTTAGATATCTGAAATTCCAACTGTAGTGAAAAACCTATCATCTGGAAAAATGACTTGGGCACAAGCAGAAGAAATATATCCTAAGTTCGAGCAACAAGAAGCATCGAAAGAATCTTAGTGTTAATTTTTATTTATGCTTTTATTATTTTTAATTTTTTTTTAAATGGTTTGTTATTGATTTTTACTTTATATAATTTATGAATAAAAAAGTAATTTATAATTGAAAATTCTCTTCTTTAACCTCTGATGCATATTTCTGCCCTCTTGAGATGATAGTAAAATGGTTCAATGTACTGGGAATTTCGAAACAAATATGATTTGGTTATTCCTAACCTCTTAGCTTTATATAATTTGGACTATAAGAGGAATTGTGCCGATTTTAATGCTGATTTACATGTAAATAATTATCAGCAAAAATTATTATTTTTATTAACAGTGCTATGATACTAATGGTAAGTGATTTTGCTTTTAGTTATGGCGTGCAATTTTTTTTTAACTTAACATTCTCAAGTCTGTACATATATACGAAAGCTTTAAACTTTTAAAAATATGCTGAAACATACAAAAGTTTTTTTTTTAATTATTATTTCATCCATCAATAAAACACAATGTTTTTTTAAAAATATATATTGATAAGAGTTAACATATGTTTATCAATTTTTAAAACTTTTATTGTAGTTTTATGTTATGAAACAAGTAGTTTTACTTCATTAATACATTTCTTGTCAAGAATTAATTCCTTGCACCACTCCACATTTATTCTGTATTGTGATCTGATTAAAATTGTAGTTTCATTTTTTTCCACTGAACTTCAAGGGGAAGATTTTAAATGTCGAAGACTTGTTCATTAAATGATGATGATGATGTGAAGCATTTCTTAATAAATAATTCCTCAACTGTTCACAGCTATCAGATGTAAAAAATGAGATTTAATCCTGTGAAACTATTATAAAATAAGTAAGAGAATATTATTAATCACAAAATTTTATTTATATTTTAAATTAAGATCATTGTACTATGTAAATGCACTTTTAATAATTATTTTACAAAATTTCCTATCTTAACTCAAAATTCTGTTGAAAGTATTATTAATCTCTAATTATAAACAGTTAATTTCTATTTGTTGACCGGTTCGTAACCCGGCAGGTGATCCTAGGATTTTTTTAAGGGATTAAAAAATCCTTAGTTACGCCTTCCTTCGGAAGGGACGTTAAACGGGGGTCCCGAGCCTGTATGATGTCAGCTACTCCTTAAAAATCCCTATCCTAATTAAACCTGGGTAGGCAAAATTTAGAGCTCCCTCTTTAGCATCGTCCGATTAGCCAAAGCACCATAATGTGGCGTTAAATGAAGAAACAAACAAACAATTAATTTTAATGACCCTTGTTAAAATATTGATTTTTCTCAAAATTAGTTGGCAAGTGATAATAATCAAAAATAAAAGCAGTGGAAGGTTAAAGGGATTATATTTAATACAACTCGACATAGTCTCAAGCACGTTATGATGTATTATAGGTAAGTAATATTGTAATAGGGAATGGAGTGGCTCAGTAGTAGAGTGCTGGGTCACCGTGCTGAAGGTCCTGTGTTCAAATCCTGCTGCTGGCCAGACTTTTATTTAATCTGTTAGCAGCTGGAGATGAATCAAGGGATCTTGGGCCCCCCTGGGGCTCACCCAGCCTCTATGAAGTGAGGGGGGAAATCTGGCGGTTGAGTGTGATCTAGGTCAGATCACCTATCTGCACAACCGTTGTCCAAGAAACAGTAGTATCTGCCACATTCTGAACCCCAGACCCGTTCTGTAAATCTGTTTTAGTAGGTTTAAAACAATATAAAGGCTTTTCCTTTAATTTTTTTTTCTGTTTAATTGTAGTTGATATCATCATCACTCGAGATAGATCACAGCTGTTCTTCTACTAGCTCATGTAATATAATCATCCAATTCAATATAAACCAAAATCCAATGGGTTCTTAATTTAAGTGTAGTCTTACTTGGCAAATGACTAATACACCCATAAGGGTCTCATTGAAGGGAAGCTGTATAAATAATGAAAACAGTTTAATTTAAAAAACAACAGAAAATATCAAAAATGGTTATGTTTATCTTTTCAATACTTTCATAATATTACCAATATTAGCCAAACATCACTGCTTAACTTTTTCATTATATCAATTACACTTTAAGATAAAAATTAATTTGTAGGACGTGTAACTTTTAAAAATTAGCTGTAGATTATTTTTCTTATTAAAAGATTAATTTTTTCATTCAAGGAAAAATGTTGATGGACAAAGCAAACAATGATATTAGCAAAAATGAGACAAAACCAATTCTACTGATAGAAGGACCGCCTGCAGTTGATCCATTACTAAATCGTTTTATGAACTTGAAAGTTGACAATTCGATTCAACAGGATTTAAATTTAGATGTAATTAATGAATTTTCGTATAAATATTTTCTTACTGGACGCTCTTGATCTTTTTGAGACCAGCAAATATTATTTTTTTAGGATCAGGATCACTTTGAAACAGCTTCTACCACGACAATTTTCGGATCTGTTTTTTCCAATGATTCTCAACTGAAGCGTCCTAATTCTGAATCTGATGAAGAAAATATAAATAAATCGGTATCTGACTTAAGAAAAAAATGTGTAAGTATATATAACAGTCCTCTATGTACCAATTGGATTGGTTAAGTATTGTCTCTTCTTGGGGAAAAAGCTTATTATAATGATATAATATAATATAAATGAGCTTAACTATTATAATATGATCAGCATAATTAGTTTAAAGCTTGTTATAATCTTCTTGTCATTCACTAAGGCATAGCAACTATTAAAATACACCTAACCTAAAGACTTAGATAGACCTATACACTTCTCGGTTCCATTTTTATTTGTTAAAATTTAACTTTACTATAATTTTTTTCAAGCCTGTCATTATTCTTCAAGAAGATCCTTTTGTCATTAGGGACTATTTGAAATAAGTTAAACGATTCCTCTGAAGAATAGAAAAAATATGGCAATTCAACTCAGTAGTTTGAATTGTGTTCCTTTCATTTTACTTTTCCAATAAAAGGAGGTAAAAGATTAGATTTGTCCTTATTTTACAAAATTATCAAATAAAAAAATTTTATTAGAGATTTATTTTTCACCTATGACAATAATTTAGAAAATCCTTATAACGATAATGAAACTAGGCAACTGAATTACCATGTAAAAAAAAAAGCTTTTTATTTGTTAAGAGTAAATAGTAAATGAGGATTGAAAAATAAATTTACTTTCATTTTTACTGATCGGCCTGTTGTATTAAATTTTTGTTCAAAATTTCCTAAATAATAGAAAAATGTTTCAGTGGATAGTTAAAAATATTTCACATGATAATCATTAAAAGAAAAGTAGGTAGCACTCGCACCCAGTGCTGCAAGCTCAACATTATCTTCTTGTGACTATATTGCAAAATTCTTCTTGACTAAAGCAGATCATTAGAAAAATAAAATGTAATTAACATTTGCTAATGGTATATAAGCTCCGAATAGTTACTGTTTGCAAAAATTCGCATACATTTTTTTTTAAATCAATGTTTAAAGTATTCCTGGTAAATTATCTTGTAAAGTCTGTTTCAAAAGATGGAAAGTTTACCGATCCGATATCTAAAAATAATTTATGCTTTAATTATTTTTTTTCATATCTCTTAAGTTGGAGATAGTATGGATAAACATAAATATGTATATTTTTTAGTTGGAAGATGAAAGAAAATGGCTTCGATATAAAATTGATTCAGTAACGAAAGAACAAGCAATTATATTTTGTATTTTAGGTCAAGTAAGTTCTATCAATATTAATAGTATGGAAGTTAAACTATTTGGTTACATCAAATTATCTATAATTTAATATATTTATTTTGTTCATTTATTAAATTAACAATTTGTTCCTAATCAGTTAATGTGTTTGTTTTTTTAATTTGTATTGCTTCTTACAAAAATAACTGTCATAAAATACTTTTGTAATAACATCCAAACGTTTTTATGAATAAATTCTTGTTTGTTAACCAAATCCATTGTAGGAAAAAAAAAAAAATATTAATATCGATTAAATCATTTAGAAAAGTTTACATTTTATTTCAACTACTGATTTTTTATGTATAAATATTTTTTTAAGCTGATGTTACCTCAAGAAGATATAAAGGGATCTCGGAAAGAAATACCATTACCAGAGGATGCAAAGCAAATATTGTTATTCATGACTTATGGGGATCATTGGTTATTACGCGATTTATCTTATGTTTTGGGATATGTCGATAAAGTTAACGTAAGTACCATAATATGACTTCAAAAAAAAAGTAATGTAGCTTATAAAATTATAAAGCCACTTTTTTAAAATTAATCAAATAACCATAATTATAAGAAGCTGGAAATGTCTCAAATATATCTGTTATTAATTATAAATTACAAAATACCAAAGAAATATAGATTGTTTTAACCTATCAATGTGGTAATATGTAAAATATTTTCTATTTTTTTAATGTAATGTAAATAATTATTTAGTATGTATTCATCTGTCATAATAAATGAATGCCTTGCACTTTGTTATTTAACCATTAGTTATCCGAAGTTCAATATACCAAATTAGAAATTATAGAGACTCAACTATATTTCATTTGAACTAAGAAGAGGTTTAATAAAATGAACAAGTTCTTTTAACTTATTTTCTTGCCTTTCCCAGCTCGTCAATATTTTTGAAAGTCCAAAAACTCAATTTGATTAAAATTTAATTTTTGAACCATGTTTCCACTCTTGTAATTTGACTGATCAATTTTTTTTCCAGCCATATTAAATCCAACTTCCATAAGTTGATTAGAATTTGCAAATGTAGACATATATTGATTTAATTGAAAAAAACAAGAAAATATTTAATTCACTATAATCATGAATAATTTTTGTTAGCATAAAATAAAGTAACTGTTACAAAATTAGTATAATTCTTAATTAATTTTTATTAATAATTTACACTACCTTACATAACAAAATAAAATTTTGTTATAGAGTCTTATAATGTCATTCGAAAGTCTTGTAGACTTGAGGAGCTCAAGCAGGTCATACTTAGAAGCACTTATAATTAATCAGTTTGGAATTCCTAAGAATGAAATTCGCTACGAATCGGATGGTTAAATGTACTGGTAAATTGTCTTCACTTCACCAACATTGTAAATTAATAAATTTCAGTTATTCATGGATGCATCATTTCTTATTAGGATCTAATACATAATCATATTATCTTCAAGTATTAAATTAATACATTTTCAATATCATAAAGAAAAAAGTGTGCACAGGGATATCAGAGATGTTAGGCAATATTCAATAGAAAAGGGATAAAAACACTACCTTGCAGTACACCTGTGTAATGGGAAAAGAGGGAGGAAATGATTAATCAACAGAAGTACAGAATAGTCTATCAAGGAAAAATATATAATGTATACAATATTGTAAAATATATAATTAAGACGTATTAAAAACATACATAGCAGTGTAACATGCACAAAAAGAGTGATTTTATTTTTATTTTGGGGCTCGTTTAAGTATTTGTAGGGTGGTTTGCTGAAGTTGTTTCCGATTAGTAATTAATTTATGAAATAGTTACATTATAATTTTATTTCATACTAACTGTGCAAGAAAAACAAAAAACACATGCACGAATCTAGTTAATTACAAAAATACATAAATTCACACATTTTTGATACAAAGAAGAATCTTTATTTGATAAACTAACATATGGTTCTTCCTGAAGAAAAAGATCGGATTCTTTTTATAGTTCTGGTTGAACACAAGTTCTATATACAGAGATTCTATTGTTTGAATATATCATTGCTTTCTATCTTGCCAAGAGTAAATATCAACGTTTTTATATCTTCTTTTCCTTTTGTTTAGTATATGTTTTTTTATATATATTAATAAGTTTAGTACGCTTCATTCACCAATATATATGCCATATTTAAGTATGTACTTCAATTTAAGTGACCATCATTTAATTGAGTTATATACAAATCTTTTTCTTTACAGCATTACCAATATTTTTAAAGTTAGCTTCTACTTGGGGAAAAAAATTAAAGATATTAGATATTCAGCAATTTTAAATAATTAAATCAATGTTTTACTTACCATCAATAAATCCCATACACATTATTGTGTTGTATTTTCATTTATTCGGTAAAAATAATTGAAAAGTATTCCTGTATCATTTCTGTTATTATTTCTAAGCAGGAAATTAAAAAAATCAATAATAATACAAAAACTTATTACCCAATCATTCATACTTTAGTTTCCTGAAACAGTTATACTCAGGAAAGTACAATTAAAAATTAGTAATTTCTTCAGAAGACTTTTATAAAAAAAAATTAATTTTGTCATGACAACCGATTTATAAATCCAGCTATATGTATAGAGTATGTATCCATTTGCTGATTTAGCAATAAAGAAAATAAAACATCAACAGCCGTTAAAAAAAAAAATTCATTATTGTTTTATGGAAACATTCCTGTATTGTTTAGAGGGTTTAGTTATTGTATGAAATAACAATTTATCCCCCTTATAATAGACCAAAAGAGGATCAACCTCCATAAGTAAACAAGGATAACCAAAAGTAAACAGAGAAAAAAAAATAGCAATAGTGGAATTCGAGTAGAAGACGATTGGAAGGAAAAAGAACTTAAATTTAATTCAAATTATGGTTTCTGAATGGAACTGAAACGCTCATAGCAGAAGAGTTCGATTAGAGAAAAACACTTATTGAACTGCAATAAATAAAACCACTTATATTTATTGTACATTAACAATCAAAAAAATCTTTTGAATCATACAATGTTAACAAAATTTACAGTACAAGTAAGAACCTATAAAACAAATTTAAGTAAGTATAATCTCTAATAACACAGTTATTACAAAATCTAAGTATTCACTAATTAATAATAACTAAATATTTATGAGATCTGATTTTTTTTTAAATTCGTAATAACAGTCGATAAAATAATCAGATATATCGTTTTTTTATTATTATATAATCTTAAATTCATTTCATTTTCATTAAGATTAGTAATTAACTCATTCAGACCTGTTAAAGTTTTGTCAGCCTACCTCCTTCAGGTATTTGTTTTACAAATTATATATCACTAGAGTACTTCTATCAAATGGCAGCAATGAGATCTCAAATAGCCTCCGAGAGGTTCTACTTTAGACCAATCAATCTATTTTTTTTTGTAAGTATGACACCTTCTCCGTTATAATGATCCTTGACAATTTCTAACGATTTGGTATTATCTTATGCCAAGGCCAATAGCCATAAACAATGTTAAATTAAAACTATGCGCTAGTTGTGTAAAGCAATATGAAGAAAACAGCCGGATTTATGGAAAAATATGGCTGTTCCATCACAATAATGCCCCTACTCACAAATTGTTGCTAGTTCACATTATTTTGGCAAAAACAAAACAATTATCATGCTCCAGCCTCCAAATTCAGAACATTTAGCACCGTTTTAATTAGATTTAGCATAATTTTAATTTAACATTGTTTATTTTCTCAATTTTTAAACAATGACAAATTGCCACATGTGTGAAGATAGTTCTCTTTGTGTCTGCTGTAAACAACACAATTATGCAAGATGGCTGATATTGCCAACTTATGTCCAGGGGCATGTTTACCAACACATAAAAAAAAAATCAAATCAAATGTATTTAAAAATTAGTCTTATTTATTGAACAAGAGAGCGGAGTGGCTTTTAATTTGCTATGCCGAAAGTCCTGGATTTAAATCCCGCTCACAGTCAGACTTTTGTTAAATCTGTTAGCGCCCGGAGATGGATCCTATGGTATCTAGGATAAACATAGAAATGGGATAAACTGTCCAATTTAAAGATTAATTACACAATCATGGTCAGTCTTAAGTATACAGACTAAATCGATTACAGGAAAATAATTAGTGATGAAATAAATAAAATCAGTTCAATTTTCAATTATTACTAATGAGCAAAATTAATACAAGGTAAAAAACCTTCAATCAGAGAATATCCCATTGACCATATACCTAGGTTCACCTATCTATAATATAATTAATAGGCTTCCTAATTTAAATGAAGTTTGATTTGTAAACACTAAAATTATTATATTAACTATAAATATCAACCCTTTAGCTGATATATGAGACAATCCCTGCGGCTAGTGGACTGGCTAATCATCTGGTCCTGTACAGGACCAGAAGACTGTATACACTGATAATTGCTTGATAAAGTCCTTTGAGCCAAAAAAGTAGTTTTCAAGGCATATTTTAGTGTGTTTCCATGCCAAGAGAATTCGTAATAATGCAATTTTTTTATATATATATCTTAGTCCAAATATAGAGAACTTAATTAGACCTTGCAACTCACAGATATAGCCTCAAGCCTGTTTTTTTGTCTTAAACAGTAAAATCGTTTGCTGTGTTTCTGTCAACAGATGTCATTATTTTTTAATAAAGATTTTGATTTTTTTTTTAAATTATTTAAACACAAACAATTTTAAAAATCTAACATTTTTATTTTTATGGAAAATATGGCAGGAAATTTCTAAGTACAAATAAACAACATAAAAAAAATAATAATGCCCAAATAGGAATCAATCAAGTGGGAAGTCAGCTGGTCTCGATTCAGTTCCCTGGACTCGTAAATGGGTTGATTAACTAAAATCTGAACAGGTTTGTATCGATTATTTCAGTCGACTAACATTATAAATTACTGTTACTCTTATATACTTGACACTGATAAAACTAGATTCTTATTTCTATTTATAAGAATTTATGTAATAGAATGAAAAAATACATTTCAGTATTAAAATTTCTTTTACAAAAACAAAATTAATAATAAAGTATTGAAGATAATATCATATTATGTAAAACACTTTTATATTTTGATTATTAAAATTATTTTATATTTTGATTATCATAATTTAATTTTGTGTAATGATAATGTCATTTTCAATTTCAGGTACTTTTTCGATCGAATATAATTTTTCAAACATTGTAAATAAAAATATAAAAAGAAACCATACTTATTAAAGGGAAAATACAGCTTTCAACTACTAAATTAATAACGTTTTACATATAATATTCTAATCAAAACATACTTTGAACCCATTAATAATTTTATTTCCTTTGTATTTTCCTCTATTAACTTACATAACTGTTTTTTAAATAATAAATAAATAAAATAATATACATACATTATAGTAAGTACATAAAATGAAATAATTATTGCTAAAATATAATATTAACATATTAATATAAAATATTTAATTGCTTTTTGGCTATTAATAAGGGCAATAATAACCATCAGCAGGTTTTTACCCTTAAAACAAAAACCAAAAGTACTTTTCCATCATTTTAAACAACTACCATAGAGTAATACAATTTTAAAAGATTTAATTATTTTTAGGTAGTTTTATTTAAATTTACACAATTAACAAAAATGTTAAAATAAAATTATTTACTCTTTGACACAAGGCAAAGAAAAAACACAACAATAGTATAATATAACTCATACAATTAAAATAATTCATTTGATACCAATTATTTATTATGTATTAATTTTTAGTCGATAAAGACTAAATCTTTTCCTAAACAAGTATAGTTACTAGTACAAACCATTGGCTTTGTAAGTGTAATCTTTTCCATTTATCTAAATACATCAGCAGACAAAATAATCTACAATTACTGTTTCTTATAAAAGACAGGAAAGTAATCAGTATACATTGATTACTGTTGATCGCAACCAATAAGTTGAACGAGAAGATACATAAACATTTTCAGACTTTTTATTGGATCAAACATTTAGATTGATGATACAAATGGGTTAAAAAAAATTTTAAGAAAAATTAAATGAGTCGATTAAATAACAGCTTCATATGAGCTGGACTTGAATTAAAATAAAGTAGGACATTAATAATAACATTGGGAATCCCATAAATACCTACTCTTTAAAAAAAAAAACAATCACAGCTTAAGAAATTTTTTTCCCTAAATAACTTATCTTTTCTAGTTTGATATTAAATTATATTTAAGAAATTTGTTGAACCAGTGAGATGGAATAACAAAAGAAATCACAAGATGGTGCACTGTAAACAACAAATCAGAGAAGCGGTAATTTAACAAAGTTATTTAAAAAGTACTTGAATCAACGAGGGTGCAACAATACTCTATTAGACAAAATAACCTGATTAACATATTTAAATATGTTATAAAAGAAATAAAAACTCAAAAATTTAATTTAAAAGAAAAACACGTTTTTGGCTAAATTAGGAAGGAATACAAATAAAAATATAAAAATTTAAGTTAAATAATTGTAATTCAGTCTTCATACAAACAAACCTCATACATTATATGGAAGAAAAAATAAATTAAAGCTTCAAACTATACAACAAAACATTTTATGTTCAAGTGAGGTCTGTCTAAAGTCATTAAAAAAAGTCAACAGTTAAAGTCTTAGAAAAAATTGAGTCACAATAATAATCATAGTACCACCTATGACAAATCAAATGACAACTCAATAATCGTTGAGCCTCGTTTCGTCAAACTATCAATTAGAATTACTGTCTATATTAACACTAGACCTCCATTGCTCCATAGTACTGTAGCCAGTATCCTGGCTTCCACTGATTATTGTCGATGTGAATATACCTTCGTTCTCAACCCCTGAAAAAAATAAATAAATAAAAGATCATCTTTATTAGGGACTAAAAAAGAAAAAACTAAATGGGGAGGAGGGTATTAGAAGGTAACGATTCCTTCGGATATATTATAAATTTTAAAATAACGTTAATGTTTAAAGACCTATAAAGCTACCAATGAAAATTGAAACATTTATTAAATCCGAGGCCATATTTTATAGAATCTCAGCTAAAGGAAAATTATATGCAAATATTGTTTTTAATAAATAAACAAAAAAATGTTGTTTTGGAAGAAAAAGAAAAATATTCATCTTTTCTCCTTTAAAAAAATGTTTATAAATTGATGGTACCATTTCTTAGTGCAATATAGTGAGGTAATCAACCTCTTCAACCAGGCAAGATTGCATGTAAGTATAATTAAAAAAAAAAAAAAAAGTAGAAGTATACAGATTAAGTACAATGCAATAACAATAACAATTTTGTTGTTATAAAATTTGTTAATTTTTTATTACCATCTATCATATATGAGGAAGAAAATGGTCCGGGTAGAGGTCAAGGAAATTCTCTTATATAGGGAGAACTTTTTATTGGTAAGCCGTTTCGACCCACATTGCAGGTCTTCTTCAGGGCTAGTTGATGGGCAGGGGGTTACCACTTCTTCAGTCCAGTGGTAACCCCCTGCCCATTCTCTATCATATAATATACTAAGCAGGAGATAACAGTAAAATAAAATAATTTAATTGTATTTTATTTAAAATAACTTTCAAATAAAATTTGATTCATTTCAAACTTATATTTACTACAACTAATACAAAAATACATGACAATTGAAAATAAAATTATACCTGAAACACCCATAGGCTCAGGTTGAAATTTAATGGGCGAAATATCAGGTGAAGATAGAGCTTCGGATTGATTATTCATGGTCCAGTCCTAAAAAATATATTAACATTTAATTTTAAAAATTATCTTACACAGAATGAATACGTAAAGAAGATAAGGAAATGTTGAATGTTCTGTTCCCCAACGTCAACTATTTCAATTTAATTAAACAACTTATAAGTCTTTTTTTAAGAGCATATTCATTGGGAATAAGAAAAAATCTCCATATACCTATGGTTTTACTTTGCAGCATGTTGCTCTATGGTGTCCATTACCTTGATATATTCTGACTACAAACATGGTAATAGGCATTTCCTCCATAGCCTCCAGCCAACAAAATTAACGGTTCTGCAGAAACGCACTTATGACCTTAAGATTAATTTTATCTTTAATGTTATTATTCAAGCAGTGGTTTGGAAGAACATACTATATAGATCCTTGCAAGTTCTAACCCTAATGCAAGGAGTATAAAAGCAGTTTACCCTTAGGAGTAAATATAAGATTATTGTGAGTTTCAGGGCTACTGGCTTTTAAGAAATTTGGTTAAAATCACAATGTAGATAGTGCCACAAATAGATTAGCCACAATTACAGAAAATTATGATAAATATAGAACAGATAATAATGACATTTATTACGGAAAATAATGTCAAATATGACAGAATGAAACTATATAATTCAATTTCCCAGATTTAAGTCCAAATTTTATCATTTTGACTAAACACAATTCTTTGGTTTCATATTTATTAATTCTTTTTGATATTTAGTATATTTGCCAACTAGGGTGTCATGACAATTCTAGTTCCATAAAGATATTAAATATTTATGGAATATAAATATCAGGAGATCCTCCTTGGGCTCCACCCATCTACTATAAAGCAGACATCCTTAATAAACCCTGGCAGTTGAACATGATCTTGACCAAGTCACGTCCTTGCACAACTATTAGACAGTATGGTCCCTACCATTAACTAAACCCAAATAGATCGTAATAGTACAGATGATGGATTGAATTGGTCAGGGGGCAAGTAAAAATAAGCAAAACTTAATTTTTATTAATCGTGCCAACGTTTCTGCCTAGGTTGCAGGTTATCTTCAGTGGGAGCGGTGACTTGTCACAACACCCACTATTTGCCCTGAAGATGGCCTACAATGTTGGCACGATTAATAAAAATTAAGTTTTGGTTTTTATTGTGTTATCATTGACTGCACCCCCTGACCAATTCAATCCATCATTTGAATTATCCAGTCAACTATTTTCCACTCAAAGTAATAGTACAGGTTTTTTTGTAATATCTTAAATATGCCATCCCATGTAGCTTAAATTATCATTTGTGAGTCTTTCTTTTCAAATCTATCCTTCTAATTTCCTAGGTATAGGGTAGGTATCATGGTCATATAAAAGAAGTTATTCATACACCCTTAACTTAAGCCCTAAAGCCATTTCAACATACATTATATCTGCAGAGTACTTTTTGATTATTTTAAAGTAAAATATGTTTTATACATTTCATGATTCCATACAGTACTTTCTTATTCATATATCCTATTGGATGATGTTAAGGAGATGTTGACCAGAATGAATAAAATTTACAGAATAAGGACTTCAATATAAACGAAGAGCTTGGGATATGAAACAATATTTAACTAATAAATCTTTTGCAAGAAATACTATCTTCTTCCCTTTAGAGTTCTTTTAATTTTAGTTAGGGTACATCCTATTATTAGATAGTCCTTTTATCTTATGGAAATTAACATAATAATAGCTATAGTAAGAAAAATATGTTCATTAACTTCTAAATAGTGGTTTTCCACTTTCTTGCCACAAGCTCTTTGAATGTATCTACCATCTAAGGATATAAATATTATATAAAATTTAAATAGAAAAAAAACTCACCAGCCTAGTTACTTTCATGTTAATATCACTTTCTGAACCAAAATCGTAACAAACTTTCCTAAAAAAAAAAAAAGAAATTTATTTATGTATGTGCATAAGCCGCATAATACTCTATCTATTACTATAAGATACGGACATTATTGCTTAAATATCAAAATTAGTTATAATATTTGTTAATGTTCAATAAATTAAGAAGAAAAAATTATTATTCTCCATGGTTTTGAATTCAAAACCCATTACTCTGAGTAGTTAATTTTTCTCTAATAAAACAAGTAAAAGTCAAAAAGCTGTTTCATCCCAACCCCACAAAAAGGACCAGTGATTTCTACCCACAACCTCCTCGGGTTATAGAGTGAAATTATTACGAAAAAACTGTCTAGGCAATCAGTAAACCCAGAACAACAGGGAGCTGAAGTAGGAAGGGAGAGTGCACAGGGTTCCACAACTGTGGTATGGTCCTCAAGGCAAATAAGCTCCTCAACTAAAATTCAAATATTACAGGAAGGAAAAAAATGCACACTTTGCTACAGTGGTAGACAGGAGTACGAGGAAAACAAGATGATTATTATGTGCCAATTATTGTTATTAGAGTTTGGGCCAAACCTTTTGTCTCTAAGTGAGCTAATTGAAGTTCCCAAAATAATTTTTTAGGCATTGGTAATGATTGTTTAGATTATTTGGAGAACTCTACTACAACAGTTTTCAAAATAAATTTATCATAAACCATTCTAGAGAAGGCAGTCCAACACTTAATTTATATGGACATTCTAATGACTCCTTACAAACTTATGATAATCTAAAGTTATAAGTAATAAATTATACTTAATAAGTATATATATCGCATGCATATTAATTTCCAAATTTATTCATCTGGAGACCAATGACTCGAAATCATTCACATGGGCAAGTTTAAAATTGATTTTGCACATGTACTATGACTTGCTTGAGCACAAGTCATTAATTTAACAGAGAACAAGTGAAATAAGTAGTCATGAATTTCTTCTCCGTGTTCTAAATAATGTGAAACTAATTAGCTAAAACTATTATTAATTAATAGAAACAAAATTATCATAAAAAGCACGTTCTGATATAAGCCAAATTTGTGCTTAATAATTTTTAAATGAGAGAGAAAAGAATTGAAGTAACTCAGTGGTATAGCTCTGAGTTTCCGTGCCAGTGTTACTAATCCCGCTCGCTGGCAGAATTTAATTTAATCTGTTAGCACCCGGAGATGGATCCTATGGGATCTAGGATCCTTCTGAGGCACATCCAGCTTCTATTAAGTGGGTACCCAAATGAGGGGAAAAATCTTTCGATTAAGTGTGACAAATCACCTCCCTGCACAGCAGTAGTCCAAGAAACAGTACAGTCTCACCATGTAGTGAACCCATGACCCTTCATTGCTCATTTTGTGTCAGTTCTTTCATAAACCAAAAACACCATCAAACTCATACACAGGGTCATGAAAAGCTATAGACTTATTAGTGATTGACAAGGCGGTGGAACAACACGAGAAGGTTACTTTACCCTTTTTATGACCTAATGTAAAAATATCTTTAAGATTTTATTAATTTATTTAAAATGGAAAAGGATTTTCATACTTCACTGGTGAAAGAGATTCTTCTTCTTTATTGAAGAATAGTTTTCTTCTTAATGTTGAATTACTTAAGTTACATTCATCAGAAATATCAGCTTCATCCTGTCAGACAATAAAACTGGTAATATAACTCCTCAAAATATACTTTAATGCATTTTTTAAATTATTCCTTTTATTACTGTGTTCTATAGAATTACATTCAAGACTTATTATTCATTCTTCCTTGAATCACAAGCAACTTCTAAAATTTTCTATCAAAATTATTACAAATAATATTAAAATAAGAATGTACTCACATCATTTCTGAAATAAGGCTTCAATATAGCCTCCACTTCGGGCGGAAGATTAGGTGGTAATGATAACTTAGTTTGGGCACAAGCTAAAATGAAAAAAAAAAGTTTATATATGCCAGTTCATGGAATTACTACAGAAACTTATTTAAATAAAAATGATTAATAAAACATAGTTATCCTAATAATTAGTAGGGTTCAACCAATACCAATATTTCAAAGACCAATATACCAAACACGTTGGCCTGTCAGGTGCAGGTGTTTCCTTTGTCTAACTTCAGTCCAAAAAGAAAAAAATATTAAGTTCTTAAAAACAAATCCTGAATAGACTTTTCCAATGTGATAATTAGGAGAAATAATTAGTATGTTTTAAAAAAAATCAGTATGTATAATTGGAATGTTAGTGAGAGAAAATGAGAAAATAAAAGTATTTATTTTTACCTGTAACACATAATATGTTTTAAAGAATAATCAAAAACAATCCACAATATGTTTAAAGAGACAGAAAGAGAGAAAAAAATAATTTAAATAAATAAATTCTATCTATAACCTTTTTTAGGGAACAAAAAATAAAAATCTGTGAAGGGCTTATAATTGCATCAGGGAGTTTTTATAATGGCTGACACTAATAATCAGCCAATGAGCCCAATATTACAAATAGGCTAATTTCAATATCAGCTAAATCCCTAATAATCATAAAATAAAAATTACATTCAGTTTCTGTTATATAATACAAAATTGTGAATGATTCAGCCGGAATACTGTTAAATATGTACATATTTATTACAAAAACAGAGACAATTTCCTATTTTTGATCTAGGCTTCAAAGTACCCAGATAAAGCATATTATTTGATAAAATTACATACGTTTATTAAATTTCAACTTTAAAGTAAGTATACTATAAAGAGCCAATCTTATATTACTATAAATTGTCATAATCAATAATAAATAGTAAAAAAATATCATAAATAATAATAAACAGTAAAATAAATAAAAGTTTACAAACCATCTACAAGTTTGTGCGACCTGCTATTACAAGGGGTCGAAGAAGAAGCAGGTGTACCAGGTGCAGGTGAGCACCATTGTCCTGGAGCTCCTAGGGGTGAGACGATATCATGTTTAAAAGAAAAATACCTGGGGAATTGGAAAACAATGAAATTATTATTTTCTGCCGAGAGGATTGACTAAATAAATAAAATTAAACTTTTTTCACAATTTTATTGATCATCAAAAGTTTTTAAATATTTCTATCAATTCTATCTATGTTAATAATATTCAGCAAAGGGTAACAAAGAGATTCAATCAGCTAGTAAGAGTATGCTGGTTCATAACAATTTTATACATTCTATATTGGTATTTCTTTTGGAAAGAATAAATGAGTCTCATTAAGGTTTAAAATGAGGGTTCTTAAGTTTTTTTTATTTGCCTACTAGATCCTATAAAGAAAGGATTTATTTTCATGAGAGACTATTACTATACCCATCATAAGGAGGGGGCATTTTTCCTACCTTTCAATTGCTTGTTGAGCCTTTATTTCCATTTTCTCGTCAAATTGTTCTTCAGGTAGTTCTATAGGGGATCCAATAGGAGCTGGATTTATTCGGGATATATCATCAATAGACCATGTGAAATCACCATTCTATAGAGAAAAAAAAATGAATTTAGGTAGCAATAGTATTATTTTACATTAATAATAAAAAAGTAAGTTTTGAAACGACTTTGTTTAAAACAGTGCCTCCCAACCTGGGAGGTGTGAAGACAAGAAGTTAGGGGAGGCGGGTGATCCAGATGAAAATGAAAAACATTCTCATTTAATTTCAGTTATTTTTCTCTTGCCAGTACTTTTTTTTATCTTACATTGTAACTTAGAATCTTGCATCAAGCAACAGGGAAACTAGATGTTTTGTTTTCAATGCAATACTTGTTTTTTTCTTCATATTTACAATTTATTGTGCAAGAGGGAGGGGGGTGTGGAAGGCATATTGAACAGAGGGCTTGTTTATTTTAAATACCACTGGTTGAAAACATGCAAGAAAATAATGATTTTAAATTACCTCTGGTGAATCAGTCTTTTTAAAAACCGTAGGGCTGCATGTATGGCCTTCAAGCAGATCAACATTAGTTTTAAATGGATTGTAAATCTTCCGACCAGGTGTTAATGAATTACTGTACATTGGCAATAGGGAAAATCCGCAAGGTGATTTTGTGTGTTTCTCAAACATTCCTCTCTGGGCAGCATAGAGAAGTGTTTTTCGAGGATCTTTATATCGTGTTGGAGTCTCTTTGCTGAAGCTATAAAAATAAAGAGTGATTTAATACAGCACATGACTGTATGTTTAGATAAAAGGGAAAAAATCATTGTTTGCGACAATGAAATTGAAATTATATCTTGTTCTTTTTAATGAGCTTTGAGAAAGAGCAAATAAGCCAATGAAACAGTGTTCATAATCTGTGAAAAAGTGTTTCTCAAATGTAAGGTTAAACATTATGATGTCAAAGTATAATTTAACCCCATTGTTACAACAAAAACCACTAGGTAAGTAAATCAAAAAAGCTATGATTAAGATCAGAAAGGTTCAATGCTTATAACAGCAATCTCTGTTTTAAAAGCTCAAAAAGTAGAGGGGCAAAACTGTGAATTGTTATGGAATAATTCACAAAAAGTAGGTGTAGATCCATATTTGTAAAATATGGGGCAAAGCTTCATTAATTTACTGATGCACTTTGGCGTCTACAGCTATACTTCATGAATAATTAAATATAAGTGAGTTCATTTCTCCCTACTATGTTTGAGTGACACATCAATAGGACCATTCAACTTTTAAATCACTCTATGGTTATAAAAACTTCAACAACAGAAACGTTATAGACTATAATACTATACAGGTTACAAGAACATTCCAATCACTTGTTGATAGGAAAAGATTAACAACCAAACATTAGAATTATATATTAAAAAACTGTTAATATTTATCATATAATTATAAGTGGGAGTTCAACATTTAAAACTCTATGGATCCAATATAATTAGAGAAAGCTACAACAATTGAAGAATCACAAATAATTAAAACACAAAAACCCTTTCATTTAAATTATAATCAATTCAGTTAATATGAATCTTCTTGAATTTGTAAATTCAATTTGATATTTAATTGATCATCAGTTTGAAAATTTCAGCACTATATAATAACTCACCAAAATCTTTATTATAAACCTAAGGCCTGAACTATTGTTTACTATCTGTAACATCACTATTTTAGGACACTATAAATAGCAAAAAAAATACCTTGTTACAACGGATTCATCAACGCTCATGTCCATTGTTTTTAAGAGTATAGTCAAAAGTCAATAAGAATTATAACTGCCCAAATTATTTTTTTCTCCTCGATATTTCACAGCCCACAATATTATACGTCACTACAATATAAACGTCCAACAACTCTTAAAAACTTGACTACCTTACTTTAAAGTCATCTTGCCATTTAAACTGAAAGGCTCACAAATTCCAGTGTTGCCGTACTTTCTGTGTTTCATACTCGTGGAATTATTTAAATATAATTGTATCATCTTACAAAAATTAACAATGTTTTATTAATTTTAAAAAAGAGAAATAATATTATATTGATATTAAATAATTTTAAAATACTTAAATGCGAACCTTTAATAAAAAAAGTAAATATTTAGTTCCACGTCTAATTAAAAGGTATCAGTGCATTCGATTTTAAAATAAACCTAAAAAATATATTGCCAAGTTTTTTTTTATTTCTTGCTAATAGAACTTAATACTTTATGTTCAGAAAAACTGATGATATGATGCTGGTTTATTATGGTATTTTGTTTTTTTAACAATTGTTCTCTCCCCCTTCCCAAATATAACAATTTTATCAGAAAAAGCTAGAAATAAACTATTATGCATTATACTCCATTTACAATGGAGAAATGTCGAAAAGAAAAAATCATTACGTTTCATAAGAAAAGCCTTTAAAATGTGTATATTTATGCCGCTAAAAATACATATTACTAATACAAATTCTAGGATTGATTCTACTTGTGCGAAGCACCCGAGGCATCAGCTATTTGAAAGCTTGTTATTCTCATTTGGGGAAGAAGGTGGGTAGGGAGCTCGATTATGGATATAACAATACAATAATGTTACTTCCTTCTTTTTAGGAACCCTCAGAGGCTATTGGCCAATGAATCCAAGGGTAGTTTTGGGAAAAATTATTTAAACTTCTTCTCTCCCCTCCTCTTTACATTAGTTCTTAAGCTAATGTATTTACAGGGTGTTTCAGGGCTTAGTAGCCAAACTGTAAATTTGAACTAAAGACCTCAAAATAAGAAAAAAATTTCCTGTGGAGGTAGGTCCGCAAACGCTTTGCTTAAGAGATATTACCCCCAAAAGATTTTCATTGAATATTTAATTACTATTTTCGGTCCTATGGAAGAAAAGCATCCCATTCCTAATCATAAATCCAGAATCAAATAATATTTATCGCTCCCAACATATCTAATAATGTACTTCCCTAAAGGAACTCTCCCATGGTTAGCGAGCCTCACTTGGCGCTACGTTATCTTAAATTTATTTTTAATTCGTGTGCCAGCAACTTTGAAATATCTTCGGTACTTAAACTTTTTAAGTTTCGTTTTTCTATAACTATCTCTTTATTTTCCAACTTTCGCCATGAATCCTCTGAAGCAGCCCTTCCGAACGGAGAGCTAGTTTTCCTACGGATTAATGGGTTTTTAAGTCACAAAGATCCATGACTATTTTATGAACTAAAATAATATTTGAATAGGGTGTTTAAATTTACGTCACCCAGTAAGCACTTTAATTCCTGTTAAGCGAGTTAATAATACAATCCTCGCGTCTTCCATTTGGTAATGAGATTCGAGCCAGAAAATGCTCCAGTTATATGGGTATTAAATTTTTGGCTATCATTTTGAACGGTCAGGCACATAGTAATGCCGAGTCCTGAGGATATTTCTATGACAACAGCACCAAATTTCGAGAAATTTGGTTCAGTGATTTCATAACCGCGGATAGGCGGACGGGAGAATTTTTCGCACGAATGGATTCTACGTATCTTGAAACGTAAAACCTACAATAACAACAAAAGCAGGTCGGAAGCAATGATTATATCATTTTATTATAATTACATGTGTGTATTACATCAAATATACTAAAAGTAATTAAAACATCTTATGTTTAAATAATTGTATTAGTCATTAAGTCATTTTATAATAGGTCCTATTATGGTGTATATAAATGGTCTATTATTTTTAATTTAACGAATAATGATTTTTTTAAAATATCATACTTGATTATGTATGTAGGAACTAGGCCAAAGTTCGAAACCGAGAATATAAATACAATACATATACCTTTTAATCCAGTGTTTTCAGTCCACGATTGAGAATCTGAGTAACATTGTAATTCATTTGTGAGTGAATGAATCACTTTAATTCAAAAATGTCCTGCTCAAAACCAGGTATACTGTTCGTATTAAAAAACTATTATTGTATTTTTATAAATTCTTGTGGTGGAGATTTATGAACATAAATTTGTATTATCAATTTTGCGCATAATTCAACAAACTATTTCTTTATAATTAATTATACTGTATTGAAAGCTTCCCTTATAAATTAGTAAAACTTGCTAAAAACTCATTTTATTACAAATATTTTTCATTTTTCGGTTTTATTTTTTCGGCATGGCTATTAGCAGCAATTTAAAGACGATACTTGTATTGAAAAAGAAGAAACATCAGGATGCCGAAAAAATTGTTCCAGGACCGTTAAAAATTATCAACTCACCTACTTCAGATACTAAACCTTTTGTATGATTCTAAAACAATAACTAATTTATAAAGTGGCCACCAATTGTAGACAAAAAATTACAATTTGTTTGTATTCTATTGTAAAATTTCATTTGGATTGGTTTTGATTCAATATTATTTGCAATTATTGTTGTTTTATATTTTCTTTGGGATGAGAAAGTTGTACCCAGAGCAGTAATTATTCAAACCAAGGGCAGATTTAAGGGAGGGGGCGGTTTTTTGGGTACTGTGAGGAATCCATAATAGTAAATACTTAAAGGCAAATCACATCATTATAGTTGTTAAAATATTTGAATAAAATAACAGAAAGAACATGAAGGAAACTATTGTTTTGATATTTTAATAAACCATTCTATAAATACTGCAAGTTTATTTCTAAGTTACTGTTGATTTTTTTGCCCGTCTGACTGTTGTGCCCTCCTCCAGAAAAAAATCCTGGATCCCCCCTTGATTCAAACTATGACTTTATTCGGGCCTTTACTGGAAAGGACGTGTGAGAAGTTTGTAATCTTTTGCAGGGGTGGCAGTCAACGGTCGTGATCTATTTAAAGCAGTAATAAATAAAATCGGGACGTCTTCAATCCGAAGTAAAAAGGATTTGGTGTGATTTTGATAATGACTTGGGAGAGTGGAGGTAGACATTGAATACAAAGCAGTTAGAAGAAATTGCTCTAGATACCGCTACCACTATTAGTAACCTTAATAAAATAAAGAAAATCTCTGATTGACTTTTTGCCATCTTGAAAAGAAATGGTGAATCAACATGTCAAGTTCTGTATTTTCATTGCCAAATACAGGAACCCACGGTGCTGTTGCTGTAATTTATTAAAATAAAGTATGATCAGATTTTATTTATTTAAAAAAACAATATATTTATCTATACAAATTATTTCTAACAAGAGATAATTTACAAACATTGAAGATGCTATAAAATATATTAAACTTTTTGAGTATATATACAAATAAAATTAGACTGCTAATTTATTCTAGTTTTCATACATAATTTTTTTAATCTCTTCCCAAGACAACCTAAAAATAGCACTTTCTGGCTTGCTCCCTAAAAATATAAATAAAATAAGCAAAGCACATATCTTTCCATGGATCCAATACATTAACAATTAATGGTATTCGTATTAATAGTGTTAGGGAGAGGAGTGGCTCAGTGGTAGAGTACTGAGTTACCATGCTGGAAATCCTGGTTCAATTCCCGCTGCAGGTCATGATTTTTATTTAGTCTGTTTGCAGCGGGAGATGGATCATATAGGATCTAGGACCCTCCTGGGGCCCACCCAGCCTCTATAAAATATTATAAAAATAGGGTACCCAAAATAAGGGGGAAAAATCTGGCGGTCGAGCGTGACCTAGGACAAGTCACATCCTTGCAGAACCGTTGTCCATGAAACAGTACAGTCTCTACCATGCACTGAACCCCAGACCCTTCATGGGTTGTAGTGGTTGGTACAGGTTTTTTTTTATTAATAGTGTTGCTATTGCATATACAATGAAATTTGACCTTTGCATTAAAAAATAAAGCACGAATTGAAATTCTTTTTAAACTGAAAACTTTTGTATGTATTAGCATACACCTTTTTTTTTACTCCATTATAAAATTACTAATGCTAGTATCTCAGTAGAAATAATAATCAGATGTATTCATTTTATGGACAATTAAAAAACGAACAAGACAATAAGAAAGAACATTTTACTATAATTAATTATGTGTAATTTTATTTTTCTGTTTATAGGCAATCCATGCCAAGTGAACCCTGCCCAAATGAGTGTGCTGATCTAGCCAAGTATTGCCTCTTGGAACTGGGAATAATGGACACAGTATATTCTTTAAACTAAAGTTTAGATACTTTAGTTCAAAAATATCACTTTACACCATGTTGAAAGTGAATATACATCAGTTTCTTTTATAATGATGGTAAAGTATTTCTTAATGAAATACAGCATTTAAGTGCCTTATGTTATGATACTGTTCTATATACTAATTTTTTTTAGTAGGAAAAATACCTTATTAGAATTAGAAACTAAAAATGGCTTATATAGATAATGGGATTTTTAAAAATATCTATAGAACACAAAATGCAGCCTTTACTGAGCAATCTTACTTCTGGTTCCAACACAAAAAAAAAAACAGTAATTGGATCAATACTGTAATAAAATCCAGCAGTTAAAACTATAAGTAAGGGAACATAAACAATTTATATAATGTGAAAGAGTTAAGCCAAAACACCATATAAAAACAGTTTTTTATTAATACAATATAAACAAAGTTACAATGAATGTACAGTGCAAAATATATGTAACATCATTGTGGTAGAAAAAACATAGGTTATTCCACAATTGCACTCATAATGACTAAATAAAACATATTAGCAGTAATAAATTACTACTGTTTATGAACTGGTAATAAACACACCTAACATAGTAATAATCATAATATGAGGCTTGGGTACTCCTTGGGGTGAAAGCGTTACAACTTTCTGAAGATGGGATTTTTAAATTCTCCCTCTTATCTTCTGGATGTGTAACTTATTTTGTTTATTAACAACAAAGGAGTTTGCTTTGCTTAATGCGTAAATTCATAGATAAACAATCTCCACCAACAGTTTGTTCCACTCAATGGTTCAGTTAGTTGACAGCAGAATTGTGAAGCTCTATATCTCTGATATAACACAGTATTCCAGGAACTTAATTCACTTCTTCCAAGTCATGTGTCTTTTGGTTCCTAAGTACTTCTTTAAGTTGGGTCTAGCGCCAAACATCCTTGGGATTACTTCTAAAACATTACCTCAATGTGTCTAAAAACCTTGCAAAAATGTCTGGGACATTATTTGAAAATTATTAGCATCCTGGTGAATTATTATTAGTGAAATGATGTATTAACAGCAGACTCGGGTACCTTTTCTTTCCTGGTAATAAGTCCTCGCAAGCTAAACTCATAAGAAATCATTCTTACCTTCAAGACTGTTTTCACTATTCATTATATGGTTAGCGATTAATGTTCCCCCATGAACAAGGGGATACACATTTGCGGGCTTTTTCCCTGAATTTAAAATGATAATAGCACATACAGTCGGAGTAATCTTTGTTAATTAGGATTCCTTTTCCAATGCTGTAACTGCAGTACCTACTTTGGTTAAATTTTAATTTCGAATTCACCAAGGCAATCTGTCGTGAAAGATCGTTGATCTCAGCTTCTAAGTTTGCTGTTAAACTCTCATCTATGAAATCTTCTTCTTGGGGACAACAGAATGAAGATTCATGATTTTCTGCACCAATCCTTCCTGATGGAAGGACCTCATGAAGTTTATCAGCAAACTCGGCCAACTTGTTAATATTCTCTAAGCCTGAAATCATGAGTACAGAATGGATATTTCGGGGAAGAGAGTTAATCCATAAAGTTTTAACAACCCCAGATGCTGTCCTATATCCCTCTAACTCAATCATTAGCTTCAGAAGTTGGGATGGCTTTTTGTCATAAAGTTGTTTTCCCTCAAGGAGTAGTTGAATTCTCTTTGATTCTGACTCTAAATAGGTGCTAACTAATCTTGACTTAAGGTTCTCATATGGTTTATCACCTGGACACCTGATTACATCTCTTGCAGGTACTAAAACATCAATCTGTACATTGGAGATGATGATTTGAAATTTAACCTGACTGCTAGTAATGTTCTCACCTTTAAATACGTTTTCGACATGATAAAACCACAATTCAGGATCTCGTATCCAAAACGGTGGTATTTTATCAGCAGCTGCTAAAATGCTGGCTGAGCTGTTCTTTTCAGTTGTACCGTTAGTCATAGTCATCCTGATGTTTCTAATATTACCCTGCAGCAGTAAAATTACAAATATTCTTGTAACTATTACCAAGAATTATAACCAATACTTGATATTTAATTGGTATATTTCACTTGAAATCGTTTCTGATTATATCGGGTGAAACACTTTATTTCGACTCTACAATGCTAACGATAAAAATACAAAGAAATAAAAACGTTATTTACTTGTAAAACCAAAGCTTCGAGTTCGTTACAAACAGCGTCACGCTTTGATAACAACGCGGGAATCAATCAAAATCGATTAAGTATAGCATCATAGAGGATCACATAACTCGATACAGTTATCTTCTAAAATGTAGGAAGATATAACTAAGAGATACAAGAGCTTTTGTGATTGCTTAAAGACGTGACAGCTATTTCTTTTATAACTCCCAACAAGAGTATTAATATTCGGCTTCGGGTAGTTCTCACTCTCAGATGATGGTGAATAAAAGGACGCAATTGCGGCTGAAATAGAACAATAACGATGATTGTGTGGAGACTTTCATTCTCATTAGAAATTAGTTTCTGCTCGATAAGTTGATTATCCTTCGATTAACCATAATAAAAAGTAAGGTGTGAAAATTTAGGTCTGTTGCATTAAATCCATTTCTCAGAAATAATAACTTATTTACTATTCATAACATGGGATTTTTTTTATCGGAATAGGAAATAAAAACATTCATAATTTAAAATCGTCGTAATTGAACTTTTAGAATAAGTAATTTAGTTTTCTATATATTTTTCTTCTTCTTTCTCTAACTGCTGTGTGCTGTAAAGCAAAATCCACACAGCCTGAGTCCACTCAGCCCACTGATTTCTGTCCATTGCAAGTCTTCATATCTACTTACTGCTCTTTCCAATGCAATACAAATAATCCTCCTGGTCAGCCTTTCAGGCATCATTTATTCTGATAAACGTTGTATGTTCTAAGCTTAGCCTCTCTACTTACTTCCTGCTTGCCTTTCATTGTTTTTTATATCTTGTAGTATGGGGCATTGGCTTTCCTCATAAGATTTAAAACTTCACCATCTTGTTTTATAACTGTCCCTGGTTGACTTCCATACTATTTTTTTTCTGAAAGAACTGCCTGAATTTCTAGCTCTTTCTTTCCCTCGGTTACCGATTTTTCAAGTGGATCTTTAATTTCTTGCTATGATTTTTTGATTCTAAGAGCTTTGGCAAATTTGATTAATCTTTCGGCCTCATTCCTCTTCCTAACATACTCATCCCAATGAATAGGTAGTTTAATTCTACTGTATATTTTCTAGACCTTCATCATTTCTTCCTTTAGTTTTCCTGAAGATAGTGCTTATTTTCTATGTGGTAAACATTTCACATAAAGTTCTTAATTTTTTAGCACAGAATTCCATTGTCCCCATTTAATTGCTGAAGGTGCCTCTTAATTAGTGATGTCCTTTAATTTGTCTTCTGTTTTTAGTTTGCTGACATTCATCCGCTTATTGCATCGTGCGTGTTAACAAGGAACACCAATTGTGAGTTCTAACTTTTTTGTGATTTTAAATGGATAATTTTTTTATAATTTATTTTTTATTTATTATTCTTATGATGGTGAAGTATTTATTTTTAAATACTTTTATTTTGAAGAGAAAATATTTTTCAAGGCCGGGATTCAAACCCGGGTCTTCTGCATCTCAAGCGCAGTGCTCTAACCAACTGACCTAACTGGCTCGTAACACGGCCATACAAATAAATCTCTTCAAAATAAAAAGGATAATTCTTTGTTTTAATCATTTTTAACCATGGTGGATAATTTAAGAAAAAAAGGAATTTAAGGAATATATAACAAACAAAAAATCATCATAATTTTTAAAATCAATTTAATAAAACAGTGTTAACAAAAACATCTGTACAATAGGTATATAAAAGGATGTCATATAATAACATAATAACAATAAACACTTTACAGTTAATAAATTACAACATTTAAACAAGATGAGGCAAAACCCAAAAATGGATGTATTTCCCTTTAATTTATAATACAGTCTTTAGTTGTTGGCATATTATTTTATTTCTTCGACATATGTGGCAGGGAAAATTCCTACAACTCCATTTAATTCACCAAGCCACCATCCATCAGGCTGCTTGTCATGAATATTAATTATGTCCCCTGAAACAAATACAAATATTTAAAACATTCAACCTATCAGTGTAAAATAATAAATTCATACAATGCAAATTAATTTATTATTGACCTAGAACAAGTTTGAAAATATGAGATTAATAAAAACATTAATCAATAAAAAAATTAACAGTTGATCAAATTCTCCTTTCTAAAATTCCCTAAAAAATTAAAACAGTTTTATAATTAATTTCTTCACATGAACATTAAAGGATTTTTAAATATATTGTTATTTTTAACAGATTTCAAATCCGGGAATGTCAAAAATAACTTTCTTTAGCTACCCCCATGCTTTCATGATTATTGTCTTGGGTTTTCCTCCCTGCTAAAGATAGCCTGCTTCTCTTCCTGATGATGCTATATCAATGTTTTAAATCTCTGTTCCAGCATTATAGAGTGTAATTTTGTAGTATGCCAGGGTTTTATTCAATCTATTCATTCTCCATGCTTCTTTATTATGTTATACTGCCTCTTGTACTTCCTCATTCCACCATCTATTGCTTTGTTAAGGGCTTGATTTTTTCAAAGTTTAGGGCTGTTATAGAAAAGTTGACAGATTCTCTTGAAAGCAATATTTTTTACTAGGCCTACAGTAATTTTCATCAAGATCTGAGCTGCTCTATAAGGCTGCTAAGCTTCCTTTCCTCCAATAATGCCTCGTAGCTGTAGAGTGTTTAAAGACTAAATTATAGCTAACTGAGAAACACTTAGCTGGGAATGTTTAGGTTTGAAAGAGAAATATGATAACATTTTCATTAAATTAATCTTGACATGATATATTAGTCAAGATGTGTTTATTACCAGATAACAGATTGCCATTTATAATTCATAATTGTAAGTGTACAAAAGAACTGTTAATCAATTATTGTGTTTCTATGTATGCTTTAATTTATATTTATAATTTGATAGTATGTACAATCGAACCTAATAAAGTTATTTTTTTGTTACCAACATTTCGATTAATTAACCCTTGCACTTAATGAAAATATATATTTTAGAATAAAAAACATAAGTCTTGCATTAGTACAGTAAATAAAACAGCTTAAGTAAGTCTAACGGATTTGAACCAATTAAACAGAATTCAATGAAACCTATTGAAAGATTAAAAACCATGTTGTTAAATAATAACAAGATAGATGTCAATCTGTTCTGAAAATATAGTTAAGAAAAAATAGAATTGCAGTTATAGAGTGATAAAAAGAAATTAAAAAATGTTTACAAATACCTGGGTTGAGACTCAGTTCATCATAGAGGTTGGCTGTGTAGTTATACAGGGCTCTACATCTGGTGGGGCCATTCGCCTCGATTCTCGCAACAGTCTCATAATCTTTTTCACTTCCTTGACTTGAAAACTCATCTGTAAAATAATGTCAATTGCCCATATCAAATAAGTAATTTATAAATTAAATATATTGGAACAAAACTTAATTAACCAAAACAAGGACTTATAGAGTGCTTTAAGTTAAAAAAAAAAAAAGGGAGGTGCCAAGGCTCAGAAAAAATTGCTATTGTTCTCAATTGAAAATAACAATTTACCTCATTCTTATATGGTCTTAATTACAAAAAAGATCTAAATAACAAATAATGATCAGAGACTTTTCACACAGCCTGGTTTGATTTATTTCAAGGCAATCTATTGAAGTAAATAGATCAACCTGGTTAAATTAATATAGTCATTCACATCAATATTAATAAACCATGGATGCAGCAATTTTATAGATAGAAGTATGAAGCTAATGATATTTTGTAGTTAAATCCACAGTAACGAGAAGACATGACTTCTTTCAAGCCCACCTCTATCAATTTCGTATCAATGAAGATGATGCTGTTTGTTCATTTGGTATGAGATAGTAAATGGGGAAATCTTTCAAAGGCTAAAGCTAGACAGAAACAAGTAAAGAGGCATCATTGAGACTCAATGTTATGACTGAATCTATTATTTTTAAAATGGCATATGTGCCAGACAAACCAAATATACACCTTACATTTCTGAAATAATTGATACAATTGAACTGGGGTGTTTATTGGGAACTAGAAAATAATTCCCACCTTAATGAAATATTAGAAACATACCAAAGTCTGAGTCAGGTTGGACAGAGGTTCCATCAGCTGTACCACGGTCGACCAAATCAGTTATTTCAGTTTCACTGTGGATCCATGGAGGTACCTAAAATAACTATATATTATAAATATTTGTTTAATAGTGATATTGGTATTCAATTAGATTGGTTTCACTGGTTTTCTTAATTCACCTTCAAAACTGATTGTTGATAACCCTGCCTGTCTCTTGAAACATGAATATGATCAGCTAAAGGATGACTGGGTCGAGGTCTCCCTTCGAGTTCTGAAAGCACGCATAATACTTTGTACCTTGCTGCTTCAAGATACGTCAGCATTGATCTCATCTGCAACAGTAGATAAACTATATAACAAAACCGTTAATTTATCACAGCAAAAAAACTTGTTTTGTTACAATAACTAATAAACATGGCATATAGCATTATAAAATATTTAAAACATTAGTACACATACATGATGTAGTTTATCCTGAACATTTTGCTGAGAATCTTCAGAAGCAAAGGTAGGTGTTCGCTTTAATGCTACAGCAAGATTTTCCACACCTGCTTTACCTCGCCTTTCTCGTTCTAAATCCGACCTTATGAGATCCAACAGCTTAACCAAAGCCTTTAACATAAAAAGTATAATTATGGTTTAAATTAAGTATAATGTTTTGATAAATATATCAGAATTTATATAAAATATTTTAAACTATTTTTTTAATTTTTACAGACTCCTGCTTCTAAAAATGGAAATTAATATGGATGTAAGGAGGGGAGTGATTGTCCCTTCAATAATTCAAGAAGAGAGGCAAAAATATCGGCCTCCCAATAATTTTAACAAAAGTTAAATAAAAATAAATAACAAATAAACTGCAAAAAAAAAATTAAATATATAATAATAAAATAAATCAAAAGAATGTAATGAGAAATTTAATATTTACTTTATTGCAAGATTTAATTTCACTTGTGATTGATAAACAAATAATTTGATCAAATTAGGGATTAAAGCGCTGTTCCAATTCAGGTACTCTCAGGTGGTCACCAATGTATTGGGCTGTCAAGATAACATCAATGAAGATAGTAATACTTTAATAAATTTAATTTTTATAAAAAAAAATTATGGAAAATTCCATTAAAATTAATTCCTTTTTATCAACATAATTTTTGTTCCTGCATTTTGCCAGTTATAACTTCAAGCATGTTGTGCCTGATCACTCCACCATTATTAATAATTAAATAAGTAATTAATCTGTTAAATTAATAATTTCTATTACCCTGTAACCTGTAAAAAAAAAAAATGTATGCAATAAGGTACCTACCTGTTTTCTCCTTTCACGGTTCATGGCTAATGTCGTGTGTTCTGGATAAAAATCTGGTAAAATTTGTTCTTGTGATGGTTCAGTAGCAGATTTAAGGCTAATCACAGTCTCTAAATCCCTTGTGAGATCACAACCATTAATTGGTTCTGCTAGACGATCAATTATCTGATAAAAACAAATGTAAAACTATTACACATGACAAGAAAAATACAATAAATTGAATGATTATTTAGTTTTATTGTATTATTTAATTTTTTGTTTGATCAATACTTAACTACTTACATGAGTTATTTTAGGTCCTATGTGTGTAAAGTGAGACAAATAAGAATTCGCTAAATCTTTTAAACCTCTCAATCTTTCTTCTTCGAGAACCTAAAAATAAAGAAATATATTAAAACTCAAAGTATAGCACTCTTAGAACTAGTAGGGAGGGAGGGGGAGTGTTTTGTTTAGGGTTTTGTTAATGATACAACAATTGAATTTTGGTTGATAAATGTGGATTGTAAATCATGAAGAAAGGATTGAGATTGAGTATTTGCTGTTTGAAGATAAGTGGGAAAGAAAATATAACTTTTAAAGAAAATCTATCATGACCGTTAGGTAAAGCATCACTTACGACGGTCATTTATGATCAAAAATTAAGATGCAGGACTAGATCTTACAACTGCCCAAACCATACAAATGAAATCACCTATGGTTGTCCTGGTCCATAATCCTATAACCCCCCCTACAGGATGAATCCTATGAATCCTACAGGATTCAGAGTTAATGAAATGGATGTATCTGTTGAAATCTGTGAAATGGATGTATTTGAAATAATAGTACTTTCTTTACTGTACTTTGAGGCAGTTAACAGTATGATACTTTTAGATACACAAATTTTAACTTTTTTTTTAAGATATAGAAATCCAGAGGCAATTCTTCTCAGCAGATATGCTTCAATGCATTGTCTACAAAAGAATAATGAGAACTACAGTAGTCTTATAAAAGTCACTTATAAGTCACTTATGTTCTGCTGATCTAAGAAATAATTTTTGAAAGACTGATTATTGATCCAAAGAAATATAGATTGATTCGAGATTATATTTACTGCTTTAAAACTATATTGAATAAAATTAATATGGTAGGGAAGTCTCCTGCAGATTAAATCAATGGATGAATTTTATACCAGTTTATGAGTATCAGAAAGACCTGTTTTCTGAAAGTATAATTGCCAAGTCATCAGACTTACATATTTTCAGTATCTGATGTATACCAAGATAATATTTATACCTGAAAACAGTGGCTACCACGAAGAACCGCTGATTCCCATTCCAATCTTGACCGTTCAGCACGTAGGCAGACACTATAGTATTCTATATCGGCCTTTTTTACACATTCTTCGGCTTTTTTTCTTTTGGTTTCCATCTGAAAATTAAATGCAAAAACTATAGAATAAAAAATGTCATACCAATATTAACACACAACTGTCAAGCAATTCTACAATTATAAAGTTATATATATTTTCTTGATCATTCCGATTCCAAAAAAAAATGAATAGTGAAACAGGTTGAGAGAAAAAAATATCTTAATGATAGTATGCTGGGGATCAAGTCTTAACGAGTAACAAACGGCAAATTTTAAGGTTGATATTTAGTGAACTGAAATAAATTGCAATAAAGGAACAAATATACACAGCTAAAAATCTGAATAGAACAAAGAAATTTCTTTATCATTTGAACCAATGCCTTCTTTCATGGCTGTACATATTCGAATAGAATACGGTAGATATATATATCTATCTAATAAAGTACTTACCTTAGCTGTTTCCTTTTCAGGGGTAACTTTGGTAGGGATATGAAGCGAGCTTGAACTAAGCCTTGTCCTTTGATCACTTGCTGAGTCCCGTAGCTTCTCATTTTCTCTCGCGCAGGTAAAACTACTTTTCTTAGCTTTAGTTTCGGCTGCTCTCCATTCAGCAAGGTTTTTTCCTTTAGACAAATTGTTAATTGTAATTAGAAAAGAAGAGCATAATACATATTTTAATAGTTATTATGGAGTAAGGGACCTTAAGGATTTCCCTGTTGAAACACATTTCATACGTAAAACCTTGTATTGATCAATCCAGCGCATGTTATCTGTTTTTGTATTCAAGTTATTCATTTGAATAACTTATAACATTCATTTGAATTATTAAAATTATTACTGCTTATTTAAGTATTGTTTCTATTTTTCATTACCATTGACTAAACTAATAGTACATTAAACTTCTGCTCGCTATACAATACAACATACATATAAACACACATAAATATATTTTTATCATTGATATATTATACTAATATAAATGAATAATTAATTAATTTGTTAATAATATCGTAGAAAATATTGTGTACAGACTGACAAATAATCAACTGCAGTGAATTTTTGTAGCAAAACAGATGGATATAATTATAAATTATCCTTATTTAGTACCATCCATATTTAGGAAAATGAATTTGAGGGCATAGGACAGTTTTATTGAAAGGGATATAAAAACCTAAAGGACTTATGGCAGCGGCATAAAAATTAAAAATTAATAAAACGTGGCAGCTATTTGATTTTAAAAACTTTGGGTTTAACACTAAAAGTCTAATAACACACTTTAAACAAATGTTTGAATTATTTTTTGATAAACAAAATCATAATTTAAATTATTATAATAAAAACCCACCACTTTTGTCAACAGCTGTTTCTACAGATTTTCTAATCCTATGCTGTGAATCCACAAGTTGCTTCAGAGGCCGCACTACTTCTTCTGATAGCGAAGAGGCAAAGTTTCTGAAACACATAAACCATTTCATTAATTAAATTAATTATATCCAATGTTATTTATAATCTGGGGTTTAAGTATAATTATTCATTGAGTGCAAATTTGTAGTTTTTGGGAAGAAAGTAAATAAACCATAGGGTAATTATTATACCTTTTAAATATTTTTACATCACTTATTATTATGTATTATATATTTTTTTATATTTAACTTCCAAGCTGAAATTTTAAATGTAATAATTTCTATGAGTGAATCTTAAGACAAAAAAAGCACAACTATATTAATAATATATATAGACACACACTACATATACACATGACATACACTAGATCAAAAATATGATTTTGAGGAAACTGATGAAAAGACTAGAGCACTTATTTTGATTACAAAATAATTTAAAAAATAAAGATATGATTGTTTTTCATCAGTAGTAGCATCTCACACTAAGTACTCTAACCTTTTCTCAAAATCATGTTTTTAACTTATTGTACATCACTTGTAACTCCACGATATACACTGGATCTTAACTAAAATAATGCAATCTTATAAATGAAATAATCACTGTAACAACATAGGTAACTAAAATTATAACTTAATATGATTTATGTTTAGTGTTAAGTAAAGTGAAACAAAATAAATAAACTGATAGTAAACTAAGCAAGGGCGGATCCAGGATTTTTTTCTGGGTGGCACAACGAGCAGACGGGAAAAAAATCAACAATAACTTAGAAATTAACTTATAGTATTTATGGAAAGTTTGAAAAGGTTTATTAAAATAAAAAACAATAGTTTCACTCATGTTCTTTCTGTTATTTTATTCATATATTTTAACAACTATGGTCATGTGATTTGCCTCTAAGCATATACTGTAATGGATTCTCCACTGTGGAGACTCCACAGTATACAAAAAACTTTCTGGGGAGGGGGGCACGTGCCCCCTCTAGGTCCGCCCTTGAAACTGAGTAATATAGACATTTATAATTAATTCAATTAGAGTGTAGAGTGAATGTGGGAAATTTCCTTAATGTGGTAAGTAATAGTTCATTCGTTACCAGCCTTTCTTCCAGGCTAGTGGGTCATCGGGTAGCCTGTCTGGAGATTTAATAGTACCCTCATCTTTACTAAGATGACTAGATTAAGTGGATAATTATCTTTAAAAAAAACCCAAAAAAACCTGTACCACTACAACCCGTGAAGGGTCTTGGGCTCAGTAGGTGGTAGAGACTGTACTGTTTCTTGGACAACGGTTGAGCAGGGAGGTGATTTGTCGTAGATCACGATCAACTACCAGATCCCCCCCCCTATTTAGGGTACACACTTTATAGAGACTGGGTGCGCCCTAGATCCCATAGGATCCATCTACGGCTGCTAACATATTCAATAAAAGTATGTTAGCAGCGGGAGTTCAACCCAAGACCTTCGACACGCCAACTCAACGCTCCCTTGATGATGTTTTTAAGAGTTACTAAAACATGTTACCATCACAATTTTTTAATGATTTTAAAAGCCATTATATAGACAATGAAGAGTTTTAACGCAAAACGTTTTCCTGGACAAAATCTTCCTGAACTCGACAGGAAAGACGTTATCCGTCGGCATCTGGAGCCGTTAAGGGAGCGCAAAGAGCTTCCGTAAGGTGCTCGCTTTATCTTCTAGACCATCGCTTCCTAGACCACTTTCTTTACTTAAATAGGGGCCCACTTGGAGCGTGGTACGTGTGTCTCGCTACGAGAAAGTGCTTAATGATCCCTAGTTCGGAATTATATGTTAGTTTATAGCAATAAAAAAAAATCAGTACGATCATTGATTGAATATCAATATTATTCGAAAATCAACACTTGAGTTCCTGAAATGCCATTAAATAACAGTTCGTCGATTCAGGTATCATCGGGATAGAAAATGAAGATCCAGTTCTTTATTTTACCCCTTCAGTTTACACATTCACGATGAGTTGGAGTGATAGGATTTTTGATTTAACGATCGTTCCACGTTCCATCTGGCGTGGAGTGATTGTCATCAGAGACCCTCTCTCTTTAAAGAGGGTGGCGCAGAATCCAGAATTTTTATTCTTCCAAATGTTTAAGTATTAATAATGTACACGGCTTTTATTATTCAACATCTCCACGAAATGTCTACACAGTATTGGGGGATTTTTTTTTGTGAAATCTATGAGAAACATAAGTTTCGGTAACCACAAATATGTATCCACAGATCTGTGCTATTATGAAAGGGAAAGTAGCGAATGTTTCACATCAGATTTATATTTATAGGTACCTTTAAAAAAAAACATATATGTTATGTTATTGCAGAACACAGGACGTGATACAGTTTCGACATATGCGCGTCGAGGGGTTTCCCAAGAGAAGGTTCCGTTGACACTTGAGAAAGTCGAACGGCTGGTTAATTGAGATAACATATAAGGTAATGGTCAGGTACTTTTGTGTGTGTGAACTTTTTCTAGAGAAAAGGGGAGGAGATAGAGAGAGAGAGGTAGGTGTCTGTGTGTGTGAGAGAGAGAGAGAGAGAGAGAGAGAGAGAGAGAGAGAGAGAGAGAGAGAGAGAGAGAGAGAGAGAGAGAGAGAGAGAGAGAGAGAGAGAGAGAGAGAGAGAGAGAGAGAGAGAGAGAGAGAGAGAGAGAGAGAGTGAAAGAGAGAAAGAGGGGAGGGAGGGAGGGAGGGAGGGAGAGGGAG